>BGPR01001650.1:70801-136612 GCA_013235015.1 Araneus ventricosus | reverse complement strand
ATTTTTTTCGAATCGCGACTGTTTACTATTCAGCTCAGAAGCTGTTTAATCGAATAAATTTGAACTAAATGAGCGTAGACCAAACAGGAAGAGTTTGTAATGTATGTCAAAAGGGAGATAGTTACCCCGAAAATTATGCATAAATTTTCTACTCGTGTTATCGCAGGAGGTTGTATAATCTCCGAGGGATTTTGACAAATTATGCTGCTGGAAAGATCAATCAATTTCCGAACGTTTATAAATATCATAAAAGAAGACACTTTCTTTACTAGTTAAGAACTTTTGGAAAGACGATTTTTCACGGTGATAATGTTAAGCTTCATAAAGCCAGTTCATTACAAAAAATAAAGATAAAAAACACGTCGACTTTTATACTTACTTTTATCTGCTTGTTTATCCTGATCGTTTTTTTATTATTATTATTATTTTATTTTTATTTTAAGTAGAATCATCGAAGAGTGCCTTACCTAACCTGGTAAAAAACGGCTCGGATGAAAACTCTGTATAGAACGCGTGGGTTGGAATAAAACGTGATTCGAATTACTTACATCGTAAGAGGAAAAAGAACGGACAAGAAATATTGTCTAAAAATGGCGTGCTTCGATGTCAAAGAGGGAAAAGTGTATGATGAAAAAATGAGTTTGAAAAATTAAAATTACTAATTTTATTCATCAATTTCTCCGAATTATATTTTTACTATAAATATGCGATAAATAATTTTGTAGTCGCAGCTGTTGAATGTTTAACTCAAGTCGGAGATATCAACATTTTTTTTTTATTCCCACTTTGTTTTGGACATAGGGTGGTACCTGGTGGTGGGTGGTAGAGTAGGTGGGTGGCGTCACAAAATCTGTTCGTTTCTATCTTTTATTAATGTATTTTCAGTTCAGTTTGCGCAAATTTACATTTCGCGTGTGACATAAGAAGCCTAAAAAGTTTTAAAATCACATTTTGATTTTTTTTTAATTAAGTTTTTTAATCTTTTAATAAAAATTAGTTTTTACGTAGTACATATTTGCTAGTAAATATCTATTTTTATGAAAATTACATGCAACAACATATCCAGTATTTCGAGTCATTAATAATATAATAATGATATAATCATGAAAATTTAAATAAATTTTAAAGATTGTTTCAGTTTATGCACATCGATAAATACTATCAAAATAAGTCTCTATAAAATGCATTTGAAGAGAGAGAGGACTGAAACTGTATTTTTAAGATAAAAATTTTGTTAATCCTGCCTCCATTAGAAAGATTTGGACATTTATCAAATACTTAGAAACATTTACTACAGAAATGTGAAAGTGAATTAATAAAGAGAGAGAGATTTTTGTAGATAACAAGTTACCTTGCATATTTTTGCGCAAAAAGAATGAATTATAAAGATGCCAGGTTTAATTTAACAAAATTTTAGTTAAAACCCCGCTCTTTTTCACTATGTATTTAGGGGAGAGTCGCCAAATTTGTACCGGTATCATAACTTCAATAACATTAAATATTTAGGATGTAAAATAAGCAAATTATATTGTAACGATGCAAATCTGGTGTATGAAATCATTTTTAAGAGAAAAAGCTACGTGCTTACACTTAAAGAATAGATGTTTAGATTTAGGTGTTTTCAATTAATTATTTTTCAAAACACAAAAAACCTTTACGCTGTTTAAAAATAAGTAGGAAAATATATTATTATAACCTCAGACTGGAAAATTGTTTGGCTACAATTTAATATAATAATTTTATTAAAAAATTTTAACAATAAGGTTATGGGAATTTTTTTGTTGTTGTTGTGCGAAAGCTGCCTAGATTGAACTACAAACAGTTGCTTAAATTGGACTGTTTAAATCGTGGGAATTATTATTTTCAACAACAGGAATACCTCAGAAAGCAGTTATCATAAATTGGAAGTGGAACAAAAAAAAAAGCACTAAAGCCGTAAAATGTTGGATAATCAAGAATTAAAACTAAAGATAGGTATCGCCTGTATCACTTTTGAGGAAAAAAGAAGAAGTGATATAGTGCGTAAAATGTCACACTTGGGTTCCTGCATTGTGTGAATTTGAGAATCGAAAAATATTTTTACTTTAATTGTACTTAAAATTGTGGTCCAGTTTGGGAAACCAGGGGCCCAACCTAGGAAGCTGGTTCCCTTAATTGAACCGATGACACTTTTTTTTTCTTCTGTAAAGTGTATTTCATAAGAAGTTAATTAAATTGTTATGAAGGTAAATTTGCTACAAAAAAGTCTACTACATATTTTTCATTAAAATTACTTCTCTATCACTGTACATTAAAAAATGTCCAGGTGGTCCAAATTCGGCAACTTTCCGCTATATTCTTAGATCTTCTTAAAATATGAGCGAAACCCCAAATTCGGTTATGTTGAAGAATTTTAAGGAAGGGATCAGTGAAAATTAATTTTGCCAACACTTGTTTTTAATACTCGTTGTAACACTTTCTTATACTGGTAACGAACCAACAACTAGCTAAAACTAATTGATGTCACACATTTGAAACATGTTTCTATAACAGATTTTTAAAATAATTTGCTTTTCCTTTTTATTATTTATTGTTTCCTTAGCTTATTTTCTTTTCTTTCGTATTTGCATTCTATGGGTCACAAAAATAATGATTCGAGCAAAACTAGAAACACGAAGGCGAAATTTTTAGAAAGTTCAGCTATAAAAGAAAACGCTTACTTGATATTATTTATTTAAAGAAGTTCAGTATTAAACGATTTCAAAATATTGTACAGTTATTTCTCTAATGATGGTTAAATAATTTTAGACATTCATTTATAAATTATTTAATAAAAATTTAATTAATTTGTGAGTGCATTTCTGGATCTCTTAAATTTTTTTAACTTTCTTAAATTTAAACTCTCGACCATTTTCCCAATTGCAAAAGGTTTTGTGATCCCGTTCCCGCCACAAAAAATTTTCTGCGACCACAAAGTTGGAGTTTAGTTAGTTTTGTTACATTAACGTCCCGTTTTGAAGTAACACGAGGGCTGTTTTAGGACTGACGTCGTAATTTTGAACCGAGGTCAGATGAAGAGAACGACACCTGATCTGGCAGCCCCTCTTCAATCTTCCGCACTTCACCAGCGAGAGGACGTTTGGCCGTTGACGATTTGGCGTGCAGCTGGCCCAATCCACGACGGATCATCAGTGGAATCGGGTTTCGAACCTGGAGCCTTCCGGTTCGAACACTAAGTGAACAATTTCATTGATGCAGGAAGTCAAAATTCAATTTCATTTTTACTGTTACTTGGTTTTTCATCAAAGATGCGAGGCCGACATCTTACCACTAGGCCACCGCGCAGGGTCGGCCTTTTGCCGACTGGACCGATTGCTTTCAATTGGGCCCCGCACCAAAGAGCGATCTACTCTCGTCTTAGTTCAGTGGTATAACTAGGGCAAGGCAAGAATGGCACTAGCCCTGGCTTTTGTGTGATTAAGCGGGGATACTCCCACTTTATTGACAAAGTTGAAAAAGAACCCATTTTGAAAGAACTGAAGCTAATTTTAGACTATCTTTTGTAATTAGGACAATTTATATTCTGAAAATACTATCCAAAAGTACAATTAATTCTTATTTTTTTTCCCCGAACAAAAATAAAGATTATTCTTAAATCATTTTAAAGTCACTAAAACATGTGACATAGTGACAATATAATTTTCGGAGGTGGTATACAAATTGCGTTTTTTGCTTGAATTTTATTAAAATTTTAACATATTTGTTTGCTTTATTGACTCGGTTTATGAACACATTTTGACTGTTTCTCATTTTACCACAAAAATTTAAAGTCTATAATAGACTTTTTTGTATTCTTATGATTATACGGACTTGATTGCAAGTTGGCTTGCCACCGCTGGTGGCCAGAATTGTGTCCAATAGGGCCCCCCACCTCCGAAGGCCGCCCCTGCCACCGCGGCCTCCTCAAAGTTGGAAAATAAATTAAATGAACCTCAACTGATGATAACTAAAAGGTAATTTAATTAAAGAAACTCTAATTAGTAGCTTTTAATGAATCTCCTAAATAAAATTAATTTTCTTAGTTACTTTTGCTTGCAAATGTTTGCAGAATCTCAAAAAAGACCCTGAGTATTCAATTCCCCCAATATTTTCTGCAAGACCGCATCTGAAGTCGTGACCCGCAATTGAATGTCTAGTCTATTTCTTAAAAATTCTTACTTTTTTTTTTTTGCTACCTGTGTCCGATCGATTTGAAGTGAATATTCAAGAGATTTCATAATTACCGAATTTTAATGAATCTGTTAAATGAAATTAATTTCTTAGTTACTTTTGCTTCCAAATATTGCAGAATCTCCACCCTGTGAGGATATTCGCGTCCCGATGATTTTTTTTCTCTGCACGACCTCATTTGGAATTTCAATCTGCAGTTTAAGAACATCTATAATATTTCTTAAAAAATTTTGCTATTTTGTTATCTGTGTTTCATCAGTTCGGGCTGAGCATGCAAAAGAATTGTTTCATTTACCTTCTTTTGTGAAATTAAGTTTGAGTCAAATCTATTCTTTTATAAATAGGTTTAAAATTTTTTGAACTTAAAATAATTTTATTTCCTCATATAATAATTTCAATGAACAAAATAAATAAAAATGAACTTTAATATCTTACATAGAATCAGCGATATTAGCAATTGAAAATGCACGTGCTGCCATCTATTGAATAAATTATAAATAATTCGCTAGATGAGAAATTTTCCGTTAAGTTCACACACATTTTTATGAAATAACCTATCTGCATTAAAAAAATGAATTAGTTTTTTATTTTACTTGTTTATATTTCTGCTGTTTTTAGTAATATCTATTAAAAATTTGAGCTGAATCAGTATTTTTAGAATAATTATATATGTGAAATATGTTGATCTGACTTTTTATAGACATTCTTTTCTTTACATATTATATTATCTTTATATTATTATGTTATTAGCAACAAATTCGCATACACAGACTAATGAGAGCATTTTTATAGCCATATTTAAGATATTCAATTTTAAATTGGCTAGTTTCGAAATTTCTTTAACTGAGCACTTGCGGATTTGCATATTTTTTCGAATTTCCCCAGAAAGGCTGGAGGAAATGAACTTGAACTTATACCATGTGATGAATAGGCCTGAACTCACATTTTACAGCGAAAATTCGGCCAGGATAGTATTTAGGGGACAGACCAGAAATTGATGAAGAAGAAAATGATTTCGACTCACCCCCAGTGGCGTACCTACATAAAATAACGCCCAGGGCAAATACCGAAACTGCGCCCACCCACCCCCTCCCTTCTTTTTTCTTTAAAATGCGTTCCTCATTTTCTTTTCGGAAACTTTATGCCTAGAAGTTCAAAAATTAAAAGTGAAAATAAGGTTTAAAATTAACATATAAAACATTTTTAATTTGATAGGATTTACAAATTTTTTAACGAAATTTCTCTAACTTCTCACAGAAAACTTGATGCATTCTAACTTTAATTCTTTAAATATGGCTGAAATCAGAAAATCAAACTTTTTTGTAAGAAACTTTCGATATATTAGAAAAATATAAATACAAGATGCCTTCCATTTATCTCGTATTTGAAAAACAATATAAAATGTGTAAAATTCTCTAAATCAATCGAGGAAAAAACCACACATATACGAATAAAAATGGAAAAAATTATATACACTGCTTTTTTGCCCATAGACAGTATATAAAAACTCTAACATTAAAGTAAATCTTTTGCTAACACAGATAGAATCATACGAAAGCCTTAGTGACTAATAAATTTAATAATATTCATAATATAATTCATCATATCATTTCATACAGATCTTTAAATATATTAATCAAAATTTACAACTAATTAAGTTTAATAATATTTTATCTAGCACCTTATGACAACGTTGAAATTCGTTGCACGAAATTAGGGGATAAGCTATTTCAGCGGGGAAAAATTGCTGCTTCAAATATGAATTAAAATTTCAACGTTATTAATTTGTCTATGACATGTAAAATCGCACTTTCTTATTATTTTAGTAGACATCATTTATTTGCATAAAAAAAACGATACATTATTTCTGAAAATTTTGAACGTCTTATGGTATCCGAAATGTTATAAATTAACCTTTCTGGCTTTCAATGAAGCAAAAGTGTTTATAATTACAATACTTTAGTATTTAAATGATTGGACAAGTGCTTAACATAAGGAATACAAACAAAAAATGACTGCCATATTTATATAACTATAACCATACTTATATTCATATAACTCTCGAATAACGTCAAACTGCACGTTAATCTAACTAAAACAAATAAAAAATTTTGATTAAACACAATTTTTAAGAAACACACTTTTATTAATGTGCTAAGAAGCAAAAAAATTTTATTTTAATTATTTTCTAATTTTTAACCTTAAATCAATTTTTCTCAAACCGACTACCAAATTGCGCCACTAGTGTGAAATCAAAATTTATTTTAATCAATCGATTAATTGATAATTAAGTTCTGAAAATATTAAAATAGTGTTTTGTCATCGAAAATATACAAATATGCAAAATTTCAGAGCTCTAGCACACCAGGAAGTGAGCGAAAAATCAATTACAAAATTCTATCTTTGTAAACATGAAATAAATCAAGTTAAATAAAAGTCTAAATCTTCATGTAATCTATTCATGTCTAATTCTTCAAAGTAATCTATTTGCTAAGAATTAGCAAATAGATTAATAATGGATGCATACTGCAGAATTTAACACAATCGATCAAATCAATGCTTTCCAAAAGTTTTTAAATAAATATTTAATTAATAAATTTAATAGTTTAAGCTTAATTCATTAATTGCCTGTTTCATCCATGCTTTATTTGATATTTTATTAAATTTATCTTTGCGTCAGCGATTTTTATTTCGGAGTCCATATTCTATATAGGTATTATTCAGTAAATTCAGTTCCTGTGCAATCTTTGCGCTTTTCCTAAATATTTTAGAATACAAGAAAACATCAGACAGAAATCGAGCTACTCCTGTTCTACCCAAGCATCTCGTGGCGACGTTTATCGAAATCTGAGGATGGAGTCCATAATCATCACCGGTCATGACCCAATCCCTCCCGCAGGAGGCACGTCCCGTCATTGGAGTGGAGGTAACTTAACCCCACTCTATTATTATCTATACTTATAAAAAGCAATGTGTGTGTCTGCGTGTGTGCGATGCCCAGATGAATCTATCGCACTTACAGGTAGTCGTAATGGTGACTCAATGCACCTCGAAGACCAAATTTTAAAATTTGATCTAGAAAATTTTTTATTTAATATTTTGTGTTGTTTTGGGTGATTTTTCGCGCTAATTTCTCAATAACATGATTTTGGATAATTGTAAGAAAAAATAGATACGCCATCGGAAAGAGCAAACGATTTCCGTTCTAATGAAGTTTGTTTCATATATACGTCTAACATAGTTTACTGAATTTTGAAAAAATTTTAAAAAATAGTCACTTTTATGGTTATTTTCCATTCGGATTTCTTAAAATTATCGCATCAGACGTCCTAATAACGCTATCATTTTCAATTTGTTCAGCTTATGACTGGAACGTTTCTGTCGGATTTAAAACAAGAACGATTAAAATATATCTTTCGGGATTTTTTTTCAATCAATTTTTTCCTGGTCAGTTCAAAGAGATTTTTCTCTAGCGAGCATTCTCCCGCGGATGTTCCTTCGGAGCCTTCCCAACATACATTGTTGCAATTTCATTGGCTGACGGTGCAGAGCGCAGGATACGTCATAACCTTAAACTGAATAACTTCGCTTATTATTTTCGGCAGTATCTTAACGTGTTTATTTGTCTCGTATATTTTACTTTCTATAAAATAATCATTTTCACGTTGCAATTTTTTAATATTGTTTCGGATTAACGTACTCTGTACTGTTTCTCTACAGTTGAAATGTTGTTGTTTCCTCTCGCGAAGAAAAATAAGCGGGAAAATCAAATAATGTGTATCTTTTGTTGTGATTTTGTTTTCAGAACTTTTTCGTGCCATTGTGGGCGGTTTCTTTTTCTTTTTTTTATTTTGTTGAAGTCCTGATTCCACGGGTAACGCCGTGCGCGTACTGCTAGTACCCACTAAGGAAGCGCTTACTTATCCGTGGACTTCTCATCCGCGTACTCGTGGTGCCCCCGGGGAAGTCAAGAAAACAATAAATATTAGTACCTATATTACCAAAAACGCTTTCTTATGTGACATATAGGTGGTGAATCCATCCTCATTCAATCCATTTTGAAGACTTCTTAGCAGACCGATTTCATTTTCAGCTCATAAAATTTAGTGGGCCATTCACAGGTCAGACTGTGCCAACTGGGAACTCATCACCTACGGGCAACCCGATCCTCTAAGATACTGTGTCTCCACCTCCCTCGATTTCAAAACGGGTCCCCCTGCCGTGATTTCTCCAGAATGACCCCCAACCACATTCCCCCTTCCCCATGTTGCGATTTTCACTTTTGTGAGTGAGCGTCGCTCCCCATGATCGCATTTCATTTTTATGGCCTAATGCGCCGAATGAATATCGGACCGGTTGCAAATCCAAACATTTCGAGTACACCGTGGCAATTCTCCTAGGATTTTGCCGTTGACGAAGGGTTTTGGTGTGATTTGCCCCAAATGGAATAGCACGGCGTGATTGTAAATGTCCCGCTTTAAGGGGGCCACGGCGGCCTGGTCGTGTGGTCTTAGCCTCGCAATCGAAGGGTTCCAGCCTCGAAACCCGATCCAGCAATCAACCGTCGTGTATGAAGTTGTTGCAAGTTAAATCTGATTTCAGGAGCTAAACGTCCTCCCACTGATATGACGCGGAAGCTTGTAGATGAAGGCACCGGCTAGGGTGTCGTCCTCTTCATTTGGCCATGGTTCTAAATTACGAGGTCCGTCCCAAAACAGTCCTCGTGTTGCTTCAAAACAGACGTTGATATAACTAAACTAAACTAAGCGACATATTAAAGTTAACTTTTTAACAAAATGTTAAAATCAAGTTTAATCCAATATCAATTTCAAACGAAAACATTTCATCATAGATTCTTATCCAACTTATCTCTTTTGTTCACGCGCTAAATTTTATGTTAAGAAAATATTTTCATTTATAACTATAGTCGTTATTATTTTTGATAAAAGCAAAAAAAATGGATTTGTTGCATCCCAATTAAATGGAATTCACCCTGCATAAGTTTAAACTATCAACTGTTATGTATATTATATATACAATAAATCAGGAAAACTGCTTGGCTGTCACAAGTATTCTTCTTGCGTGTGTTAAAACCCATGCTTTCTGAGAAAGAATTGATTAAAGCTCAAACTTGTTTATTCCTCAGAGCGAGCGGGCGCGTCAATTCGTGCTATCGTGTGAAACCAGGCAGGAGAATTTGCACCACTGCTGCACTACGGTCATGCAATTGGCAAGATGAATGGCGAGAATCATTAATAATCAAATAGGTGGCAATAATCCATTTGAAATTTCGTTTGTGTCATGCGGATTTAACATACTCTCTATACAACTAATACCAATCCATCATCTGTTAGGACTTCAGAGCATCAAAGGTCATTGTGATTAGTTCTAACTGTCAGGTGATAAAATGTGGCGCAGCTATTAGTCGAACTGCTCTGTACCGCGTTATTGTTCGATGGCGATAATATTGTTTTAAGGAATGATTCCTTGTCGAATTCATTTCTCACATCGCTTAGAGCAGAGGTTATCAAGCATTTTGCATTTTAAAACCAATTTTTCATATCAGTTTAGATCTCAGAGATTTTGTGTAATTTTACTCTCCTTTTACTGGAGTTTTAGATAATTAATATAAAATATCTCTTTTTTTATACGTATTTGACTTTGTGTGTGTGTGTGTGTGTGTGTGTGTGTGTGTGTGTGTGTGTGTGTGTTGTGTTTGTTTTGTGTGTTGTGTGTGTGTGTGTGTGTGTGTGTGTGTGTGTGTGTGAGAGAGAATATCTCCTGGTGAATATGGTACATTTAGTGTCAGGTACTCTTGTAATATACAGGTATCTTGTAATGATCGCCCAATCGCAATTTCTAAACCGTTAGAGATGCGACTTAAACTGGCCGAGTTATGAAGCTATGAATATCAATATTTTAGACGATTTTAGACCATTTGAGTGGAAGATCCCCTAATCAACGAGAAGACATTAATCCAACTGAAAGTGTATGCATATCTCTAATCAGAGCCAGATTTCCCATAAGGCCAACCTAGGCCATGGACTAGTGCGCAGCCATCAAGGGGCGCCCATACAGAAGAAATAACCATTCATTTACACATTTTTCAATGTTATCTTCAAAGGACCATATAAAATGATGTTTTTAAAATTTACATTCTTTACATTAAATATATTGAGAGATACATTTTTTGTCTTCTGTGGATCTTATCGTCTCTTGCCTTTGAACTTATTTGCATTGAAAGAGATCTTAAAAGATTTGTCTTCTTCAATGACCCTCAAGCCTATTCACGGATAAAAACGCGGACGAAGAAGTTCTATTAGGTATTTCACACGATTTCGAGAAATGGAGCATTTTTGTAGGCGTTATTATTATGTTATTTCATAAGTAGTGTAATTTTGAATTGAAAATTGAATGCGGTTCAAAGATTGCAAAGATTGTATGAATTGCTTATATGTTTCAAAATAAAAGTATAGTTTATTAAATTGAAAATTATATACAAGCTTTTTTGAGAGGGAGGGTTCTAAAACATGTTTTGGCCTAGGGCGGAGACAAGTGTAAATCCGGCCCTGTCTCTACCGTTTTAGTAACTAAATATTGGGCCATGACTAGAGTGGACAGTGTCCACTGGACACTCTGTATAATTCTTACTTCACTTCTTGGTGCATTGACATGTTTCACGCCTACGTAATATTTTTAATATGCCCAGTTTATGCTCCAGACGAGATGTTTCTTGCGTTCTTTTCTTTTACAAAGTTATTAATGGTTCAATTGATTGTAATAATATAATGAGCTCTATAGTTTCGCTGCCCGCCAGATTTTAAGAAACCAAAGTTCCTTTCCAAATTTATATTCTAAATTTAATTATATTAACAGGTTCTCGTTTATAGGTTTTATAAAATTTTTAACAAGTTCTCTGATGAACTTGACACTTTTAATATGCCTCTTGGTGCTTTTAAATCGAAATGTTTGCATCTTTTAAATACATGATGTGCTTTATTTTGCCTTTTTACAACATTTTAGATTTTTTATGCGTTTTGATTTTCCGTGTTCTTATGTAATCGACCATTTTAATGTCTTTATAGGTTTTTTAATTTTGTACTCTGTTTTGGCGCCGTGTTTGAATTTATTTTTATCTTAATTTGCAATTTATTTTTATCTCAAGTGAATTTTACGTTTTACTTTTTAACTCCTGGTGTGTTTCAGAAGACTCATACTTGCGTGTTTTGTCTTTTAACACTAGCCTTTGGAAATGATCTTTTAATTTTTTAAAAAGACTTTTAGTATCATAGTGTGTTTTAGTGCTTTTGTGATTATGTGTTTTCGTTTTTAATTATTTATACGTTTGGAATAGTTTTATGATTTTGTGTATTATCTGTGTTCAAATTTTTGTTTTTTAGTGCATTTTTTTTGTTTACTCTTTGTGGCTTTTGTTCTTTGTGTGTTTGTTGTGTGTCAATGGAGTTTTCTCTGTAGTGTGCTTTTTTTTAAATAAATAAATAAATGTAAGCGTTGAAATACAAGTAGGTATCGCTTTATAATTTTTTAAATGTTTCTTCTGTTGTTAAAAAGATAATTCTAGATGTAGCTTTAAATGCTACATTCTAGAAGAATGCATATTATTGTATAGCAGTTAAATTAGTTCTTATCTTAATTTCAGGGAAAGATAGCAGTACGCTTCTGAACAAAATTCACACCTTATTTTAGCTTACTACGAATGAAAAGCACGAAGAATTTTGCTTTTAATGAATACAGGTCGATAATCCATCATACCAATAACACTCAAATTATATTAGATATCTATATCATATTTAAAATAATTTGGAAAAACTAGATGGTCATTAGCCCAGCCCCAACCACTGAACCGAGTTTGATAATTTTTATTTCATATGAAAGATTATGACCTCTAGATATATCATCAAGGGACGCCTGGCCCCCTTCCTCCTCCATTTTTAAGATATATCGCAAAAGAAAACTTTGGCAGAGTCCTTCAACCTCTACAACCGCAAATTCACCAATTTATTTCGAAAAATACGAGCACAGCCATAGGTCATTAATATTAAGGGCGAACAGCTGGTCGCCGAAGGCGGCTAGTATCGTTTAATAATAGATATTTATTTTAATTCTCATTTATATCCTTACGGCGTTTTCAGGTTAGATCGACGTCTAAAATGTGATCAATAAAAACGCCTTGAAGAACAGACAATAAGACGTTGAAGAACATATGAGATACATTAGACTACTATGTTCTAAATATTTTTGTTATAAAAATGATCATCTGTTCAGCATTTGATGTAATGACGATTTAAGCGTTTTGAATCTCACCATCGCACTGTTAAGTCCCGAATTTAAATCCAAACCAGTTTTATGCGCTTGCGAAAAGATTATATTTTTTTCCATTGAATGTTTACTTCGGCTTGAAACTTTTTACTTTCATAAATAGAAAATAGAATCACTAATTCAGAAACTCAACGAGTTAGTTAAATGAACCTCGGTATGTGTTTTTGGCTGCAAAATTGTGTATCTACATCATATTTACAACCAATTAGCCAAAGGGAAGAAAGAAGTCGAAGATGTATGCTCGATTCTCTTCTCTGTACCACGAAGTTAAACAGTGGCGCGGGGTGGGGCCACCGAAGGGGCCCTTCCCCCCCCCCCCCTCCCGCCTACTTTTTGCGGGGAAAATTATTTCTTTTTCTTTTATTTACTGTCTAAAACTAGGAATTATAAAAACCAATAGCGTCCGGGAAAGATAGCTAATTTTATAACTTAATTTTTAAAGTTTGTTGACTACCCCCTATATTCTCGGGTACTTTTAGGAGGCCAGTGTGGCCTAGTGGTAATGTCGTGGCCTAGTGGTAATGTCTTGGCCTTGAGGTCGAAGGGTTCCAAGCTCGAAACCCGATTCCATAGAAGATCCGTCGTGCACTAGGCCCGCTGCCCGCTAAATCATGCGTAGGGGCTAAATGTTCTCCCGCTCCTGTGGTGCGGAAGTTTGGCGAAGAAGTGCCAGCTCAGGCGTCATCCTCGTCCTCTGGCCGAGGTTCAAGATTACGAGATCCGTCCCAAAATAACCCTCATGTTGCCTCAAAACGGGACGTTAAAAAATCCCGGGTACTTTTAGATGCCTATAAATGCTTTGCTCCCTCACTCTTTCCACCCCATTGCCACCACTGAAGTTAAACACAAAACGTGCCGTACTGTGTAACTAACAAGAAAGTTGAAGGGAGCACGCTTCCAACACAGTTGAAAACCATTTTTGACGTTTCAAATATTTTTGATGTGTCAATTCATAAGTGTGATTATTTTACTTTTTGATCAGCGGTGTAAGAAAGGTATTTAGTACGTCCTTAAATCTCTCATTGTTTTAGTTTTTGATACATTCGACTCTAGATTGAGGAGGGTAACATAAAATACCAACAGAATGATACATTGATGCCGAGTTTTTAAACTTTAGCTTGTAATATTCTCTTAAGAATCTGAATGACATCACAATGAGAAATTAATGAAAGGTTTTGGGTGAAGGTGAACACGAATCAAAACTCGAAGTCCATCACCAACAGTCCTTACATGTTATCAAAACTGGATGTCAATTTAAAAATCAAGTAAGTATTGAAAAGATAGTCACGTTCAAAAGCTTTTTCTTCGTTAATTCTAAGAATTTCCTCTGGATCCTTTGGAATTTCCTTTCGCAACAGAATAGGACTTATGAATCCCCCCCCCCGTTTGCGTGTCTCCATTTCCATCCGGAAAAGATCGTCAAACCCGAAAATTGAAACGTAATAATAAACTGAAGCATCAATTAAAGGTGAATAAAAAGATGAATGGAGTTTAAAATTATTGTTCAACAAATCTTATTGACATGTTTCAAATCTATATAATTCCCTTAACAGTTCTTTTTCTTTCTTTCTTATTCGGTGAAACCTCTTGAGTGCATCGTTCCAGGGACCGCTCCAAAACCACCGACGTCCTATCCAATCTTATTTTAAAATCCAATAAACCACTTATTTCATCCATAAGACAAAAAGGATGGGTCTACATTTTAACGAGATTTCACAATCACTTTATTATATTATTATGTTTATAATTTCAGACAATGTTAAGATAATTTAGAATATTTTTAACTTTTAAAAATACCAACTTTCTTAAATAATAATGGAGCAGCACGTGATGATCATATCAGCATTTTTACTGCAACAACCCTATTGAGTAATCATAAAACAAATATTTCTTCTTTCTTGAGAAGTTATCACAGAAAATTTAACAAAATGTAATTCCCAATGTTGAGATATTTCAGATGATTTTATTACAATGGATAGACATTAAAATGATTATTTTCATTGCAATCGTCCATCTTGGTTTTCTTTCTATTTAAGGAAATTGCCAAAGAAATTCTTAAATTTTAATTTTGTTTCGAGTTTAGTTTAGTTATATTGATGTTCCGTTTTGAAGCAACACGAGGGCTATTTGGGGCGGACCTAATAATTTTGAACCACGGTTAGCTTCCTCACCACGCCAGCGGGAGGGCTTTTGGCCCCCTACGTATGATTTAGGGGTCTATACTGGTACCCCCGGTTGGGTTGAGTTCTGCACGTTAACAACGGAACCCAACCCAACTGGGGGTACCGGAATGGACCCCTAGGAGTGCAATAGGGCCAGTATACGACGGATTTTCAGTGGTATAGGGTTTCGAGCCTGAAACCTTCGAGCTCTAAAGTCGGCACCTTACCATTAGGCTACCGCGGCAGCTAATTTTGTTTCGAAAAAGTTATGTTAATTTTGATTGCCGTGATGTTTTATTACGGATTTTTAATTAATAACTTTAAATTGAATTCTTATCCTTAAAAGATTTTCTGCCGTGGTTTTTATTAATGTACTATTGAATACCCTACGTCATAAAGATTTTTTTAAAGATTAAAATTAATCGAAATGAATCGTGGCCAAGGCAAAATGGTGTATAATCGAGATCGAAGCATTAATTAGTGCCATATTAAAGAGGATTCATTCCTTATATATGTTTGCTTTGAAGAATCTAGAAGAAAGAGCTGTGACGTTTTCGCGATTCCAATATTATTCTGTTGCACCCTTATTTGGGAAGCGAGATAATGTCATTAAATTAGGTTTAAAATGAAAAAATCCATAACATTTTTTTAAAATAACTGTAAAAGGTAAGACAAAAATGGCAAGAGTTATTTTAACTGTAATCATGATGGTGATACGTTCCCGTACGTGAATGCTATAGCATTAATTTTCTTTGTGCTGCAAAATGACATGAATGCTCATCAAAATACTTACGGTCTGAGAACGCTCTAAATCTGACACCTTTTCAGAATCTTGCTATAAAATATTTTCAAAATTAACCGCAAGCCCAAATCTGCAAATCTAAAAATCATGTATCTTCAAGTATTCAGCGTATAAAATCTATTTAAATAACGTATAAATGGAGTAAAGTCCTCTTTTCATTCCATGCAAACAAAAAATGAGCTTTTATTGTAATGAAAAAGAATAGTGATTGTGATTGACGATTTTAATCAGATTTGCATATACTTATAATGCTAAAAAGCCGATAGCATAGTTAAAACAGGTCAATTAATGCTAGGAGAAAGGCATAAAAATAATATTTTCTGGAATCCAAAGTTGTTATCTATGGTAAAATGGTCAATATTTGTTAATAAGCCATAAAATGTAATTTCTAACTGTGGTTCAGGGAAATTTTAATCAGTCAAAACAAAACACATATTTAGTTATTTTGAAAGTATTCCTAAAAGTTCAGAGATATTATCATTTAAAGGCTTTTCGAGAGCTGAATCAGTCTTTGAAAATTGCCACAATTCAGCTCAGGATGATTAAAAAATACTTATAACATTCAGGAATCCATGGAAAGATCCAAGATTTATCAAAAGAAATCACTATCATATGGGGAATAAAAAATTCCTTAACCTGCTAGACTTAATGAAATTTATTCCACTTAAGTAAGCGGTCGTCGAAGCATTAAATTTAAAGCAAAAATTTTAAAAACCATAGAAGGCTTCGTCATCTTTAAAAGTGCAACAGTGATGGACTTGTGGTTAAGGCGTCTGTTTGCAGTCAAATTTGAATGGCGGTCACAGTGGCGCCCGGATGTATCCCAAAATTGTTTCTTTTCTAATTTATGTGAGTGTGTAGAGTGGGCTATGAACAGGGCCAACCTAGGCTATGGCCTAGGCCGCAACAATTGGAAGGCGAAAATATAAAAGAAATTACAACAACTAATTAAATAAACTGGCGGCACATTTACGTTGCCTATATCTATAGTTGCGAAGCTTAAAAACAATCAACTAGAAAAAGTAGAATAAATTTCGGAAAAATAAATTGAATTTAAACTTTAAACAGAAGCAACAAAATAACTAACTTCAAACAATAAAATTTAAACAATTAAATTTATACAATGTTTAAGTAGTGCGCAATTGCAGCTGTAAACAGAAAACAAAGAACAAATGGAAATCAATATCATTCAAAGAAAGCCAAAAAACTAAGATAAACTCAGAGGGGATCGAATTAAACAAACAAGGAATCCATTCTAGTCCATTTTATAAAGTGTTAAGGACTTTATTCGAAATGGATTCAGATTAATTGGGAAATTTTCAGGTAAGAAGCTTAAATTACGCCAACTGTAGCTTCTCTTAGCCCGAAATTTCCCAACAAAAGACAAAGGAGATCTGTACATCAAAAAGCATTATTTTAAAAGAAAAAGGAAAACCAAACAGAAACATAAAGACGCTAATAAGATTGATTTAAAAATATTAGCCATCTGGCTGTTAATAAAAGCAGCCATCATAAAAATAAACTTACCCCATGCCCAGAATAGAGAAAAAAAAATGTCCTCACGCTATCACAGTCCCACGCGATTTATAAATCCGGCCCTGGCTATGAATAGGGCAAGTGCATACAAAAAAAAAATGTCTATATGTTAGAAAAGAATAAGAAAGACTCGACCTTTTACAACCAAATTTGCAACCAAAAATTGTTCCTTATTGCCTATAAATCAAATCTTATTTCTAATATTTTTTTTAATAGAAACCACTAGAAGTATCTTTTTACAAATTATATTTCAATGTATTTTGTGTACGCTTATTGACAGATGTGATTATTCCTGACTATAAAGAAATATTTCCTCTCATATGTAATTTTGCATCGGTAGCCCCATATAATAAGAGTAACTAAATGCGATTCACCCATGTAGTTTTGCAATGAATTCTGAATGATCAAAACTTCAGGTTTTTATTCATGCTCTACCAACCCTCGATTTTTCCCTAACTTTGAAAACATCCAGTTCCCTGCTTCTCAAGGGGGAGGGGGCGTTCTTGCCCATCTCGGGGAGCTTCCATATTCCTCATTGCTATTTCCTGATCCTGTTTTCAGCTTCTCTTACGAAAATGTGTTTCTTAAAAAAGTATTTTAGTAAATATTTCATCCCTACAAAAGCATATATGTATTTTAGTATGTGTATGGGGGGAAGGGGAGTTCTGTTTTCTGCGATTATATCTTTATAGACTTTTCCTTGTATTATAATAAATTTAACATATTTTTATAAAAATTTATCATATTTTTTGCGGTATTCTATCCCATTCAAAATATATGCTATGTATTTTAGAAAAAAAGTAAAAGAAATCAAAATCAGTTGATTTTGATTACATTTTAAATATCTTAATATCCTCCTCGTCAATTAATTACGAAATATGTGTCATTTACTTTACAATGGAACGAAAAGATGCCAAGGTGAGTTGAGATTTATATTTTCAAATTTAAATTTTGATGAGCAAAACAATCAAATTTCGCAAAATACTTTTTTTTTCTCAAGTTTTATAACTTCTTTTGTTTGTTTTATAATTAAGTGCTTTTATATCTTTACAAAATTAAATAGAAGGCTTAAGTTTAAATTTGCACTTTTATTTTGCAGTACTAATTTAATCTTTCACAGTGATTTAATGTAATTCTGAAATATTAGGTTTAAAACGATTCATATTGTTCAGAAATGTGAAAAGAAACTTCAATTCGTTCCGCAGAAGTGAAATTTGTAGCGTAGAGATACTTATTCTGTATTACTTTTGAATTCTGTTATAGATAAAATTCAGTCAAATTGCGAATCCCGTCCCTCCTTACAAAAACGCTATTCAGTAGCTTCAAATCAAGAGGTTAATCTAACAAATAAGTTTAACTTATGATTTACTCTATCGTCAAAAAAAAAATTTTAGTTGAGCTTTTTGTCAAAACTAAGAGAGAAAAAAACATCATTTTATGTGAAAATCATTGAAAGAGATAAAAGAAACAGTCGCATATGTCCATATTTTTTTATTGAAAATTATAATAAATACAAAATCTTGTGCGTGTTGTACAATGAAAATAATTGACATTTTTTTAAAACTTCAAAATATATTCGATGAATAATTATTTTTTGAATTTCTCATTTTTTTAAAGTTGATTTAATATAAAGACTAATAAATTATCTGAATTATAAAGAATAATCCCACCTCAAGATGCCAACAATTAATTAATTAATACATTTAGCTGAATTCTTTTCATATGATTTTATTTTCTGTTATATTAATTCAGGAATAATAGACAATTATGGAAGAAACATAATACAGCGGAGAAATATAAACAGAATGGATAACAAGAGAGCAAATAGTGGCTATAAGTATGATCTTTTTAGGAAGTAAGAATCATTTATTTTTCCCAAAAATCCACGCAGAAAAGTGACATTAGGGATTGCAACCGATTTCAAAAGAAGAATCAAAAGTTAGTACACAGTGGCCGGAATTTTTAAAATATAATTTTTTTATATTTAAAAGCATGTGAAACGCATAACAAGAACATTAAAAAAAAATCACATGTGTGGGAGGAAACAAAGCACTTTCCTTTATACCAAATCTTCCATTCACTTTTACAGTTTTGATTTAAAATTATTGTACAATTTTCTCTGCATATACGAACGTATGTGCACATAAAAATACCACATTCTGTTCATGCCGCAGTGTTTTAAAAGTATAGTTTTAATTTATATGGTCGTTTATTTCTCTACATTAACCTCACTGCGGAATGCATAGTAATGGAACTACGATTTACGGTTAGTGTAATGCAACAAAACATCGTCAAGGGAGCTCCATGGGAGGGGTGGTGGCGCCATTGTGGAATCGAACTTCTTAAGAAAGGCCTGTCAATTAGCCACTTATATCCTGTGGCCTACGAGCTCCTGAAGCGGAACAACCCTCTTGCAATTACAATAAGAGGAGAAACCCCCTAGCCCTCCCCATAGTCACGGATTCTCGGGTCCATCCGCAGACGCCGGAAATGACACACCTGCCAAACGCGTGTGAACGGAACCAGGCACTACGAAGGATCAGTAGACCGGGTGGAAAGCTGAAGTACACTGCAGCTGTTACAGGGCATGAAAAAAACAACCATCCCAGTTTGGATCGTGACTCCTCTCACTTCTCTGCGGTGAGGACTGACGTGAGGTTCACCTAAGCCGTGTGGCTACGCGCAGGTGAAAAGAAAACAAATGCTTTGTTTCGTCTGAACCCCGGGTGAAGTAATCTGTTTGTGGCAAATCAAGTTCAAGTCCAGAAGAAACCGCTTGACAGCCAGTGACAGTTGAAACCTACTGCATTTGGCAGGAGTTTACCGTAAAAATCGAGGAACTAGTGAAGCAGATTGGCCGCATCTGTTTTGAAGTTTGGGTTTCGTGTTAGCGTGCTTGTTTTGAACTTTTCTGCAAAACAGTTAGTGGAGAGAAAGTATTGTTGACTGCGATTTTCCGTGAATCCGGAAACTCGTGTTTTATTTGATTCGGCCAAATGAACATTCAATAGTTTGTGACGTATCATTGATGAAATTTCAATTGTTAAGTTTAATGTCAATTTATTTGTTAGTGTTTTGGGAGATTAAAGAAACTGCCACATAACAAGCAAATTCGGTGAGCAACAAGTGGCTTTATTTTTTGAACAATTAATAGAATCTTTAGCAAAGCTTTTTTAAGATTGCCCCTGTTATTTGTCACTCTTATGACTTTTCGTTTTCCTGAAATTAAAAAAATATCGTGGGGAATATCAATTTCCAATGTCTCGCTTGAAATTCCTTTGATGACTTACTAAAATAAATTTTATTTATATTTGTGAGTAAAAATGATGAAATATCAATTGCTTTTCAATTAAGAAAATGCTCAACTCATAATTTTTCGCAACAGCTGCACGCAAGAACTGAAACATTTTTTACTTATATTTAAAAGGAATAAGTTTAATGTTTGGAAAAAAACATCTGCGATGTAAACTGACAACAGCTATGGACTAATATGAAAGTGAATTTGTGAATTGTCGGCTTGGAGTGAATCTGTCAAAAGTTGATAAATAATTAAAAGCACTGCAAATAGATTTTTTTAAAACTTTCCAACGAAGAAACGTTGAGTTGTTATCACGATATTGTATTTTCTGAAGAAAAGAAGAATGAAGATGTGTGTTTTTAAAGGATATAAAATATGTATTCCCAATTACTGCTTAACCTTTGTAGTCATTGTTATGCTCAATTATTTTTGCAATGCGTATGGATATCACCACGAAGTTTTGGACCATAAGAATCGCTTTCATTTATTTTGGAAAGTTGATAACAAACACGAAAAAGTAATATTCAGAATAGAAGTTGAAACTAAGGGTTATGTTGCCTTAGGACTCTCTCCAAACGGAGGAATGCCTGGAAGTGACATTGCTATTGGATGGGTGAAAAATGGTAAAGTCTACCTTCAAGTAAGTAACTTATTTTCAAATATTTATATTTTCATGCACTATGAAAATACTTTCTGTGATGAAAATTTATGTTATTAAAAAATACATGCAGAGAGGGGCTTTTTTTAAAAAAAACTCAATTAGGACTTTGTCTAGTGGGTTTTATTTTTCTAAATATATGTAAACTTGATTGACTGTAAAACTGAAATTAACAGTTTTGCTCTATTATTATGCCGATTATGTAATTCTTAAATATATATATATATAATCAGCATCATAAGAGTGAATTCCTTCCGTTCAATTTTCATTCATATTTTTATTCATATTATTATTCCCTGAATGAAAAACATTCAGGTAAATTTTATTTTCTTATTCAAAAGTGCAGGATTCTTAAATTAGTGTTCATAAACTGAGTTGAGTTTCTTAGGGTAGAACTTCTTGATACCGAGGTCACAATTCCAAATGGGATCGAATAACAAAATTCTGAGGGTCCATAAAATCTTGACTTCATGCTCTTCTGTCAGATTCTTCACTAATTCGAAATAGAAATTACTGTAAAAACTATTTTTATTTCGAACCCTTAATAAAAATTAGAATCATATCATGCAGAGGAAATATAAAAATAGCATTTGCAATCGATTCTTCTGGTTATCTGCTTTGTCAGTTCCGCTCTGATGACTTTCAAATTTAAGTTGAAATCATTTTCAAAAAGCATGGTAGATATTTTGTCCTAAGGTTCAAAAATTCGGACAAGATTTGATTTTTCAAACAAATATTAAAAAATCTCCCATTATCCTACTTTTATAACGATTTTTTTGGACCATTGATAGAATTCAAACAATGATCATTTCAAATTATTTTCGTATACTCTGCTTTATTTGTGTATGTTGCCTTCTTATACATTTGTACATTTCGAAATGCTGAAAAATATTTCAGGTGAAATGGGACCTTGAAACATTTGAGTACAAATGTTACGGAGCTCTATTTTAAAAATAAAGTAACCGTAGAACATTTTATAATACATTTTTCTCATACTACTATAACTTAATGTTTTACGTGTAAAAATTTTTTGGTTAAATTTAATATTTTTATTTATGAAATATAATTTTCTGAACATGAAATACTGAACTAATTTATTTATTTATGTTTTAGAACTGAAGAATATAAAAGTAGTGTTTTTTCTGAATATCAATATTATATCAATATATCTTAAGGGTTTAATTTTTAATAAAGTAAGCAACCATAATTACATTATTAATGCATTATTTATAAATTCTCTGTTTTATTTACATTTCCGTACAATGAATTTCTACCTAAAAACACTTGCACATAATAGATTTAAAATTCTTATTATATTTTTAGATTATTACAACAGTTTCGACTAAGATTGTGGTTTTCGTAGTAATATGATCATCATATTGTTAAAATACATAATTAACGTTACTTTATCACTTGTATATTCATTTTTAAACTTTTCCCCTGTGTTCTAAAAGGTGAACTTTAATTTAATTTATAATGTTTGATCACAAGAATCAATTGGAAATGCATTAAGTGTAAACCACTATCTATAAAACTTAAAGCGTTAATTCATGAAATGCTTTGAATATTACGTACAAAACCCGCTTTTTGGAAAATTTATAGTAGAAGTTGAAAGGCAGATATTATGACGAAAGAATAAATTTCGGGAAAAGCTCGAATCTGAACACCTAACCTTACAAAATCAATAAAATATAAATTCTAACTTGATACTAATTTTTTAAAAAACTTTTGATACCTTTCGACTCAATTCCTTTAAAACTTTGTTTCTTAAACATTTCCTTCTCGACATTAAAAAATAAATAAGAGATTAAAGAATTAATAATAAAATGCTTTTTTAAACTATTTTCGTTTGAAAATATTGGGGAACCTGGAATGAGAAAGCACTGTGAACTTGGGGTCGCTATCTGAAGTTTTAAAAACCCTTCTCTAAAAGTACAGCTAACAACCTCTCTTCAGGAAGAAAGACAACAAAAAATGATGAAAGCTTCTCGTTCATTGTATCCACTGATGAAAAAAAAGTAATTTAAAACTATTTCGTCTTTTATTTCAGACTAACTATTACAACAGAGTAAGAATGTTATTATTCCCTTTAAAACGCATGTAATTTTTTAAAATTTATTTTTACAAAAGGACAAAGAAGAATATCATGCTATTCGTATCGAAAACATTTAAGCAAATTGCTCGGTAATTATTGTATTTGGATACTGTCTGAAAATGGCCTCTCATATTTCAAATAATCAGCAAATGAACCTTAATTGTTGCTTCCAGAAAAAAACACTCATGTTGACCTTAGTTCTAAAGTCCTGCTATTTTTTTAAAAAATTTGCCTTAAGGCTGAAATCATAGCCAAATAAAATTGTTCTAGAATTGTTAAGAAAACTGATACATTATCGAAGAATCATCAGTGCCTATTTTGATGCCTCTACTGCAACATATTTCAAGTATTGTTCATTCAGCTTCGTTGAAAGATTTTCGAGACTTGATTATTTTAATGATTTAAATATTAAAGTACGTAAAATATGCAGGTGTATAATTTTTATTGAATTATTCTTTTTATACAAAACAATTTTATCTGTTACGATGTTGAAATAAAGAGTTTTAAATTTAGATATTTTTTAATTACGACTTTCTATAAATATTGAAGAATCTATCTGATAAAGGTGATGTCAAACTTTTTTAAAATACTGTTATCCATACTTTTCTATAGATTCCTATTTAGAATCGTGACCCAGAGTTCCTGAACCACTGTTTAATCGATCTTTACTGTCTAATGTCTTTATTGTTTAATAATGTCAACTCAAGAGTTATACAAGGCTGTAGTTACAAAAAGGTACAGAAAGACATAAATACAGAGGGGGTTCGCACATTTTTCAGACGATTTCGTTTAGCTGTAGGAAAAATTCATTTGCTAGGAAATATTCATTTTCAGAATTAAATTTTTGAAACTATAAGTTATCATCTGATACCTAAAAGTTTTGTTTACATGCAAAATGTCGCTTCTAAAGAAGCGATGGATATGGATGGAACGCTACGTTTTTTGCTTTTTCGGAAGCGAATTAATCTTATTCAGTTATTTAAAGATGTTGTGATAGCCATGGTTTTTCAATATCTAAATCTACAATAGGTTAATAAGAAAGAAAAAAATCGTCCAAATTTGGTTTCTAGCAGAAAAATTGTTCCAAATACATATCCAAGGAAAAAATACAGTCATTCGAAGATTGCAAGGGCGAGATCTTTAATGTTTAAAGAAAATCCTAGTGGTCAAAGGCTTGTTACAAAATCATTAAAATGCTCAGTATCAACTGTAAGCAAAACTATTAAAACTTATCTGAATCTCAAAAAGGCCAAAAAATACAATTTTCATCGTCTTTCTCCACGCCACGTCGCTGAACGTAGAACACGCTTCAAAATTTTTTATGAAAAGCATTTATCCGGACAAAAATAGATACAATGTTGTATCAGAAGATGAAGCTTGAGTCTATTAAAATGACTGTAAGAAAAAAAATCAATTTATTATTATCAAAGAAGAAGGAAAAAAATCTTAAATCATGGTTCGAAGAATCTAAAGAATGTTTTTCTAAGAGAATTATGATTGCTGCCGGTTTTTCATATAATGGCAAAATAAAAGTAAAGAGAGTGGATAAAAATGTTAAGATCAACTCCACATACTATCAGGAGTATATTTTATCCATAATCTTTAAATATGAAATAACATCTCTTTACCCACAATGCCATCAAGCAGTAGATTACACCAAAACAAAGCAAGCAGCCGCACATCACAATCCATTGACAATTTCCTGGAAAAAAAGTGGAACAAAAAGTGGGTATTAAGACTGTAACCTTCACTGATATTGTTGGCAAATAGTTCTGTATCACCCATGAGTTTTTGCGATTTTGGACTTTTAAAAAGTGCATTATCCAAACGTCGACCTATAAACGTTTGTGGGCTTTGGAAGACTGTTCAAGAGGAGTGCGACAAAATACATCTTCCGATACCACAGAAATCATTATTGTCATGGAAGTTACGATTTAGAAAGATTGTTAAGATTACGGGTTATCAAATGGAATATTTAAAATACAAAAGTATTATGTTAAATAGTTCTATAAATACCAACAAAATTGTCTAAAAAGTGTGCGAACAGCCTCTATATACTGGAGAGATCACATATATAGCCTTTTTGTAAAATCATAGGCTCATTAATGTTTAAATATTTAATATTTACTCAGTTTATTATATGTTAAAATAACTTAAAATTACTGAGGTCACACATTAAATATAGCTCATCACCAATAAAATTTCCAACATAAATTTTTAATGACAAAATTGTTATGAAATGTATAAAAAAAAGAAAAATGTATTATTAATTATTAAATTGTCTATTTCATTTGCGGATATTAAAATTAAATATGCTTTCATAACATAACCTTTAAACAGCAGGCATTTCTTTTCGCTGTATTCTTTGATATTCTTTTTAACCTTTCGTTCGACGACATTACATTCAAAACTCAACAACAAAAGTCAAATATTGCTCAACGTGTAGGACATACCAAACAACAGTCAACCAATTATGTCCATCCGGGGTGGTATTACCATCTTTTGAATTATTTGCATCCCCACTCATTCTCCATCTCGTAATCCAGGGACTTCTGATAACATATCCCATTCGTTGTCAAATCCATACATTATCGGATTAAAATCACCAACCGAGCAATTTTTTATAGAAGGAAATGCTGCAGAAAGGCGTAACAAATGAAGGGGTAGAGTATGTCAAAAAAAAGAAGAAAAAAGAACAGGGCGTTATACCTTATGGTGCCTCTTCAGGAATGAGATGGTAGTGGGATTTTTTTTATTATTTTTTACGCTCTTTTTCTTTCTTTTTTTTAGAATCTTTGTCATTTTTGTGCTTTTAGGAGAGTGACCACCAAACCATAAAGCTGTGACGATCTATTCAAGGTTGCACGTTCTTTCGATTAACACATGAGGGTGGAGACAAAGAAAATCGGAGGATTCTTTTTTATTCTAAATCGCAAATGGCGCTTGATTGAAAACAAGCAAAAAATAAAAACATTTCGTTCTTCACCGACGCGTAACAGGAGAAGGGTGGCACGCGCAGACGACTTGCAAAGTTATCTATAATCGGTAAAGCTGAAATTTAACGCAGCTGTTCCGAACTGTTGTTTGAAACCATTGTAATTTATTTCATAATTATTCCCAAAACTGATTTCTATATCTTTGACAACAATGAAAATTAGAATCAATATCAAATACTTGTATATTATTTAATTGAAAATTATTTTTTATCCTTATCAGAAAAAAATATTTCTCCTAATCATTTATCTTTATGTCCTTCCTGCGAAGTATTTATCACAAATAATACGCAGACAGGAAGTGTTATTTTAAAGTTATGAAACGTATCTGCGATCTCAGAAATAGCCGGTTTGCCTTTTTATTCTAAAGGCCTTGGTTATAACATGTAATTAAAATATCAAGGATCAGGTTAATAAATAACTGTGTTTTTCTTTTCGTTCCTTTAAAGATATATTAGTATATACATGTTTTGTACATACGTGTTTCCAAAAAAACTTAAAAAACTGTACATGTAAAGCTGTATTATATGTATTTTATCTTCTTTACTCTATATGAGGCGCAAATTTAAATGGCGGTAAGTCCCATACCGCTGTTTTACTGTCATAACTAAATCAAACAATATATTTCAAAATTCAAATTCAAACTAGAGTCTAAATTAAGAATTAATTACGAAGTTAATTTTTATGATATTACTGTGTTTTCAAAAGTTTCCAATGGAAAATAAAAATTCACGTGAAATTTGAAGAACTGAAAGAATTGAGTGCTAATTTGTATAGCTGTGATTACTGCAGGCAAAATTGTAGAAAAATATGAAAAATAAGCATTTTCTGTGTAGTTTTCCAAATGGTGCAGGAATTATGACTTCAGTAAATTCAATTTATACTCTATATTTAATTTTTTATTCATTTATTTATATTTTTCATGTTAAGATTATAGTTAATTGTATATTTTTCAGTCTTGGAACTCCTTTTTAAAAAATAAATAAAACCATTTAATAATTTTCAAAGTGAAATTGAATACTGATAAAACAAAATCTGTGTGAAATTTGAAAATCGTGAAAGGCCTTTTTATGAATCATTAAATTTTACATTTTGATGTTTATGCAAAAAGTAGGAATATATCACATATTAATTGATTATGATTACAATTTTAAACAATTCTTTCTTAAAGTTATGTGTTTCGTCAGAAATAGTTTTAAATAGCGTTCCCTCGAATAATTATTTCAAAAGTTCAAGGCAAAAGAAAATCAAGACTTTTACATGATCAAACATGAAGGATAATAAAACATGTCATTGTGAAGTCATTTTGTTTATAGATACTGATGACAGTTTCATGTAAAATTAAATTAAATCAATCAATTTAAAAGCATTATTGTATATAAGCATATATTTTCCAGAATACTTTTCGAAAATCTAAAACTCAGTTAGTTTTTAAATTCGCAATAGCTTTTGTAAACAAGTCGAATTAATAATTGCATAAATGTTTAAATTAATTTGCTTCTAGTGAAAATTTAGACAATGACATGAAGTATGATGAGTCGTGGATATTTCATAGAATGTACTCGCGATAGAGGCTGATGTTTCTTTTGTAGCGGAATAACGCATATAAATTTGGTAAATTTCATGACATACGTGGTGTCACCTAAAAAGTTTCGAGACTAGTGCCCACCCTCAAAGCTAAAACATGCAGAGTGAAAACATTTGGCAGATATTCACCTTGAACCCTGCTTAATACGCCAAAAGTTACAAGATCGTAGCTCCCGCCTCTTCACAACAGTATAGCTTGAAAAATGTATACGTACTCTGCTATCGTCGCAATTGTTATGGCAAAGAAAGTTGAGTTGAAAACTGTACTCGATCTCTTTGCTTGCTCGATCTCCTTGAATCAGTAATAAACCTACGCTTCATCCCCTGTCACAATCACTTTCAAAAAGCTTTCCTCGTTTTCAGCACATTCAAGGAGATCGACAGCAGCTGAAAGCCGATCATCTTTTTGGTCTGCAGAGAACAGTTTTGGTACAAACATAGCAAACACATGTCTCGTACCTAAATCTTCAGTCAGAATGCTCTGAACTGAAACATAGCTAATGCTGCACTCTTCAAATAACTCATAAATAGTGATTTGATGATTTTCAAGCACAACTGAACGCGCATCCTGGATGTTTTGACATTTGTCAATGTTTTGTAACTCATCACTTTAGACATTTTCACTGCTGTGTTGGAAACGTTTGAACAACTCATAAACTCTTGTGCGGCTCATACAATCTTCCCATAAACTTTCTTCAACTTGCATAAGTCTCACCAAAGCTATCATCAAGCTATTGGCAGAATTTGATAAAGATTTTATGCTGAACTTTCTCTGCCATAAAAATGCGACGATAGCACAGCACACACATTTTTCATAGCTCTACTGTGCAAAAGTGGTGGGAGCTACGACCTTGTAACTTTCACCACCTGCGTAAGAGTGTTTAAGGTCAATATCTATAAAGAGTCTTCACTCTGAGTGTTTTAGACTTCCGGGTAGGTCACCAGTCCCGATACTATTTTTATTACACCTCGTATAATATCACGGTGGTATTTATAGGATTTTGAGCAGAATTGCATGTTGGGAAACTAGTGCTCACAAAATGATTTTAATATTACTCTGTAATATTTTAGATCACATATACTTCAGCAAAGAGTTTTGGTGCCCATTACATGATTTTAGCATTAGAATTTTCACTGTATGTCATACATACTTCAGCAAAGGTTAGCAAATCATCGTAAAGCTTCTTTAGAAAATGTTGAACTCCTTGGAGAATGTTGAGAAAATCCATATTTACCCTTTGAAGCAAAAATTCAGTCAAGAGCCTCAAACAGACATGATTTTGAAACAGATTTTTAAATGTTTTGAAATTCTTTTCTTAATTTGTAGCAATGCGATGTGCCAAAATTCGATCTTTGGTAAACGTATTTAACTTCTGATCATAAATTAGTGATGATTTGAACCCACATGGCATGTTAGAGAGAAACCATTAGCCCGCCAACTGATTTCCTCCTATGTTTAAAATGTATTGATGTACTCGCTTTTTTTATATGAGTGAATATTGTTACCATTCATCAATTTTGACTCAATATACTGTAAATTTCGTTGTGCAGAATTATTATTTGATTAGATTTGAGTATCTTGGTCCTTGAATCATCACTTCCAGCAATACCAAACCTTCTGCTCTATACTAAGGCCTTATACTCGAATCATACTAGAAGTAATTCGTTTGAACTGTTCAAAATGACTGAATTAATTGCTTCAAAATTTTCTTCTACTTCCTGTTTTCATAAATTGTAGTTATCTCCTCTAATCCATAATAGCTGAATTTTTTTCGTTGTGACTTGTCACAAAAATTCTTGATATCGTCTAAAACTTTATTTTCGATTTTTTTTTTTTACTAGAGAAGAATAAACAAATTTAGCAAACGAGCTTAAAATTTTCAATTATCAAAGACAATTCTAAACCTTCCTTGTCAGTGGCGGCGATAGGGTGGAAAAGTGAGAGGCAAAAAATTTATAGACATCTAAACGATACGGGAGTATAGGGGGTAGACAGGAAAATTTTAAAATTTAGTTAAAAATTTAGCTAGTTTTCCAGAACACTGTTGCTTTTTTGTAATTCCTAATTTTCGGCAGCTAAAAGGAAATAAAAATTTCATTTTTTTGTAAAAATGGGGGGTCGACAGCCCCCTCGCCTCCACTGTTCCTTGAAACTCAACAGTTCAGTAATCATTCAGTGGCAATAATCATTCAGTATCTAAATTTTCGACTATCACTGTATTCGAGAGTCGCGAATGTTATCTTGGACACAAAATTATTCGCAATTCCTCATAATCCTTTTAAAAATATTTAAGTTACAAATGTTTTAATGATACCGAATAAATATGATGAAAGCTAGATGATAAAGTTAATTTCTTAAGATAAAGGAGTTAGTATTAAACTGTAGATCAGACTTACTCTATCCGCCCACTAATATTAACCAAGTTTTTCTACTGAATACTTATTACAGTTATTGTGCCATTAATCATTGAGTTTGATTTGTTAGACTAATCATCCGCATAATAACTACTAGGCCAAAATAACGTTAAGCGAGTTTTTCTTCTGCAAATTTATTAAGGATATTGATCCATTATCCACAAATTAATTATTGTGTTTGTTTTGTTGGATTAACATACCATCCACATAACTTTAAGCGGGTTTTTCCTTTGTAAATTCTTTGAGGTTATTTTTCCATTATCCATTAAAGATTTTGTTTAATTTGTTAGGTTACCATATTATTTTCAGGCTGTGCAATGAGATATTGGGTGCGAACTTCGTAATATGAAACTGTGACTAGATGACGATAATAACACACAAAAGTACACCGAACTCATTATCTGTTAAAACTTCACTGTTTCATAATTGTGCCCCGATTACTGAAGTACTGATTTACCGTTATTTATATGAATGTTCTTAATAAAACAGAGCCAAGAAATTGAGTATTTTTCAAATAATCCACTGTTACTAAGTAATAAATGTTTTTATAATGATTACAACAAATGATAAAATTTCAGGATGCTGCATTGTTTTGTAAATAAATCTGTGCATTAATGTGTCATCAGTGATTATGCTTTGGGTACATTATGCTTTAAGTAAAAAGAAAATTAGAATGAATATATTGTTATGAATACCCACCGGGGAACCACGAGTACGCGGATGAGTAGCCGCCGGATAAGTAAGCTGGTTCTCGCTCCCCTGGTGGACATAGTGTTGGTGTGGTTTTAAGTTATCTCCACTCCAATGATGGGACATATCTCCTTCGGGAGAGGTTGGGCTGTTGCCATTGATAGCGTATTAGGACTCCGACCTCAGTTTCCGACTGCTATCGTGGCGACCTTTCTTCATTTGACCCCGGATTCCTACGCAGAGCGCGAGTAGCTCAACACAGTAATGGATGAGAATTTTAATTTGATGTTCAGAATATATTTCTTTCCTAGTAAAAATATATCCTCCTAAATAAAGTGTAATCTCCCAAAATTGGCATGACAAATTCAAGTAGCACCAATTTTTGAGCAGAGTAAATTTGGATGGGTAGATCTATTAAACTATTTTATATTATTCTTTATTTGTACTTTTCTGGAAATACATTTAAAGCAATAGGGGTCAATTATGTTTTAATTGAGAAAGAAAATGAAATAAAAATTTGAATGATTATTTAGTTACGAATGAGTATTTTAATTTGATGTGCAAAATAAAGTACATCATTTAAAATGAAGAATATCCTTCAAACACTTGCATGACTATATCATTGTCATGTAAAATTCAAAACCTTGCATTAAATTCCCACAAACTTTTGAATAGCAGGAACTTGATGAGAATATCTATTAAGAATTATTTAGATCATTCTTTATTCGTATTATCAGGAAAATTTCCACAAATTGGGAGCAGCATTCTTTCACAGAATTTCGTGATACGCTACTATCGAATACTAGAAGTTGAAGCTTGCAATTTAAATCAATTGAAAGAATGATGTCAAACAAAGATTAAATTAATGATCTCTATTATCAAACCTCTCAGGTTCAAAAGATTGAAAGTATCTCCATGACAAATCAAAAAGCATTATGCAAATAAACCTAATTAGTGGCTTGATGGTCTAAAATATGACGAGAAAATTTTCATCTACCTTGCAGAAAAACGAAACTAATTCTAATCTGCTAACATTTTTAATAAGAACCTTTTTAAAAAATTGAACGAATTGACAACCGACGCAATCTGGGTGGACGAATAGAACTCATTTTCTCCCTGGTCTAACTCAAACGCTGGCCGATTTCTCTTGAAAAAATCTTTATAATTCTTTCTCTTTTTGCATCTCCCTCAAAGCTAAATCCATCTTTTACCCTTATAGTATTCTGAACCACAAAAGATTAAACAGAAGTTTGCCTTTCTTCTCTTTGTCATAAGTTTCTGGGTTCATGAATATAGTCTAAGTGAAATCAGTGAATGCATCTAAAAAAATACAAAATGAGCATATAAATTATGATAAATACTTTTAAGGTGTTTACCTACACTTAAAATACCGTTTTTGAGGAAAAGATAAGGTCCTATTTTGTGTATATGCTTTATTTTAAAACATAGTGTCTTATAATTTACCTTTTGTATACACTGATTTGTTTTCACTTAGGAAGAAAAGAAAAACAATTCGGTGAAATTTTCTGATAATATCTTAAATATTGCTGAGAGTGCATGGAGCTAAACTTTATATATAGATTTGGTGTTTTACGAAATTTTACCTTAAATTGATTAAACGTTTTCAAATCGAAGCATTTCTATGAATTCAGAAGATAGAATTTTCAACATAACTGCATACAGTATCTCACTTAAGCACGGCAGTTGAAAAAATATTTGCACAATATTAGTATGTTGTAATTTTATGTAAAAGTAAATATCGTCGCTGTTATTTCAAAATGTCGTATGTGAAAAACCACACACAGTAAAACATACGAAATGTTGATGTCATAGTTGGAACCACTAGCGACGTGTGGCATTTTGTGACAACATACAACAATCGCATATTGCCTACAGCAATTCGAAAGCAAATGTAGGCTAACCTATAAAAATGTTTTCGATTCAATAAAAAGTTTTTGGCAAATTTGACATAAAACATTCTGATATAACAGTGACGATGTACACAACTTTCGAAAATACTTGTATATGTAACTTTCGTGTTTTCGAAACACCCTCATATTATCTCAAACATTGCGAAAATTAAAATCATCAAAGATTTTTTGTTGCACACGAAAATTTTCTGATTAACTAATCGAAAAGAACAGCGATGAAACACGTTAGAAATAATTAATTTTACACAAAAATATAAATTTGCGTCCATTGTTTTCTTCAGATTACATCATATTTGAAGAGTGAGTAAAAATAATTATTTAGACAACAAATACTAAATTGGTCTGCCTAAGGCAAAAATCATTTAAATACATCTCTTCGATTCTAATAATAAGAGAGTCAGATATGTAAATTCCAAATTTTAGAGAAAATAAAAATTAAATTGAAATTAGGACTTTCTGCCACTGGATTATCTTTTGGATAACATGTAGGTTAGTTTTAATTTTATGTGTTAAATTCACGCTAACTTGAAAGCACAGGATCACACGTGATGACACTTTGCACACACGAGGAAAATTTGTGAAACACAATAAAATGTTTTACTTTTGTGTCTCTTCTCTGTCTTTACTGGTAGCGTTCCCTTATTCCTTGGTCTCTGGCTAGCACAGGTTTTTTTAACTCCATTTATGGTTTTTCCTTGTGAAGATTGCATTCCCCCCAAAAAATAATAATAGGTGTTCCCATTTGAAATTTGCACAATTTTGAAATTATAACCTTAACTGTGAGAGCTGTACTGTCGTTTTCTACATCATTCTTGAGTGCATACCTTAACCCTTTTAGTGCCGAATGACGATATATTGTTGTTCGCAACACTTGCGAAAAGTGCTAACGACGATATATCGTTGCGTATGCTATGGCGCATTGCTATTCGCATCGCGAGAGAGAACTCTATCTCAAAATAAATTTATAAAGCGTTATAAATAGTTTAATTTCTTTGCAAAAGAATTGAAAAAATTGTTTATGGATTTAATTTTTTGTTATATTCTATGCTGGTTGGTGCCGAGACTGCGTATAAGCTAGAGCTATAAGATAGAAATACAACACTGGGCATTTTCTTGAGACCGTAATCGCAGGATTTAAATAACTGTTGGAACGGAATATGATGATTTTTCTTATATGCAAATACTTTATGTAAAAGAGAATTGATTTTTCTGTTTTTCATAATGTTTTATATTTATGTTATTAGTATGATTTTCAATAGATATTGAAATACAATTCGCATTAATTTATTCTCCCTTTATTTCGTAATATTCTCCTTTTTTAATTTTGTAAACATCATTCTTATTTTGTTTTTTATGAGCTTTTTTGCAAACCTTAGCAAATTCGTTAAATTGGTCCGGCATTCTTCTCATAGGTGAGAGTGAGATACTTTCGGTCGGTACTAAAAAGGTTAAAATGCCTGCATCCACAATTTCATTCCATTTCCTTGAACGATATGATTGCCAAGAACTCACATATCGGCAAAGTTTTTCTATATTCACCCTGTATCTGTTCCTTCAAGACGTTTTTATTGTAATTTTTCGACGTTACATATAGTTGAAGACGTTAGCGTATCTTTTTTAATTCGAACAATCATTTTGCTTTATTAAAAGTAAAACAGTAAAGTGCTTTCATTTATAACTGGATTTCTCCACTGGAATTCAAATTTTTACTTTTATTATCAGTCTTTCTTCACACTAGGGTTACCTATATTTTTTTCATACATTATATACCCTATTCGAAATGGGTCAAAATGACCCGCCCGGTAAACCTAGTGTTAAGATAAATCTTGAGATTAAAATACGGATTCAATTTTTTGTTAATTATATTTTGTTTATTTATTGTTTATTGCTAAATGACATGAACATTAATTTACATTCAGAAATAATTTTTTCGTTTATTTTTTTTGGACACTTGCCCTAAATATAACGGCAAAATGCTATCAAGAACAAGGCTTGATTTCTTTTCTTATTAGAATCAAATACTATTTTATTGGCTTAAAACTCCATAGAGTACTTGCTACACAAAACTCTTCACATTAAAGGTCAAAATCTAATATCACATTGTAAGACAAACACTTTTTCTTCTCTTCCTTTCTAAGTTGCAAAGAAAATTTCGTAATTTTTCTAGCAGTTCATGCAGAAGTGTTGCCTATGAGAAGCATGTTCTAAAACAATACATATTTTTTGTAATTATTTAACCTCGTAACACATGCTGGAGTAAACATAAAATAAGTTGCATTGATTTCAAAGTACTAGAGTAATTTCGCTTGAAATCAAATTCACCATTACATATGGATAATGAAAGCACGCCGCATGAAACTAAAACGATGTTAATTTCAACACAACATTTAAAACCCTTTGTTTAAATTAAAAAACTATAAAATCATTCATACAAAAACACTCAATAATTAGAAACTCAGTTATTAAGTTATCACTTTAGTTGGACGTCCCATTTTTAAGCTACACTAGAGCTATTTTGCGACGGACGTCGTAATTTTCAACCATGGTCAGATGACGAGGACGACACCTGAGCCTGCAATCCCGTCTCCAAGCTCCACGCCATATCAAGAGGAGACGTGTCACACTCGGCAAATTTAATGTATGCCAGACCCATATACACGGAGGATCTTCGATTGAATCGAGTTTCCAACTTGCGACCCTCCTGACTTGAGTTTAAGGCTCTGTCCCAAGGCCACCGCGGCCCCTATTAAATTACTCTAGTACATTCCCTCTAAAGTGTAAATTAACAGCAGTACTTTATTCGAAGATGCTTATCATGTTAAATATGTCATTAAGCAATGTAAGATATTCAACATGATTGCTAGTGTTTGCAATAAAATGCTATAAAATTAGAAACAGTTTAATTCACAGAAAATAGGATAAATAGGTTTCTGTCATAATAAATTAGTGTGCATAACAATGATACATTAAGCTTAAGAAGGCAACAACTTTTTTACAAGAAGAAGGGTGGTTTTTTTTAAGCTCAAAAACTTGCAATACTTGATTCCCAGTGTTAAACAACTAGTGATTTCGGTAAGTAAAAATTGACAAAAAAGCGTTTTTAAAGTAAATAGCTACTTAATTTTGGCTAGCACATATCTAAATTTTATTTCATGGTTGACGCTCCAAAATCCAGCTTAATATGAGGCTTACACATTTTAAATGAAGGCTTACAAATATTAATGCTGCTGACTTGTTTTGTATAAAAAGAAAATAATCATGAAAAAAATAACAATAATTCTAAACTTTCTTACAAGTAGCAGTTTGCATTGATGAGTTCCGTAACGACTACCAAAAAAGAAAAGAAAAACGCCTAACAAAAGACGTTTTGTAATTGTGGGGTGAGGTTTTCTCCCCCCTTTTGAACTCGCCACTGGATATGGATATAAAGGATGAATTGCAATTAATGTCAGCCAAGATTGGTCTACGTCCAGTTATTGCCAGCGCTCATAGTTTATAGCTCACGTTTTCTTACAATAGATTTCCTCACAATTCGCCTCACGAAGTTACAACATAAACCATAGATCGGGTGATAGACATCAGTTTCCGCAATAAATAACGAATGTAGTGATGTTTATCTAATTGGTGGTTCAAGATTGGAGAGCTTCGATTCCACTCTTGCATATAATTACGGCGATTTGTTTTAACTGCGCTTATAAACACGAACTTCTATTAAATGGCTAATCAAAATGTAGCTCCTGGGCTTCATCTTACGGAACTCTCATTAATCTATGCTATTTAAAATGGAAATTAGCATGCAGTGCAGAAAAATGTTCACTGGTTATTGATAATTTAAATGCAACTTATCTCAAACTAGAAGGTTCCGTAATGCATCGCATGTAAGCAATTATGAAATAAAAAATAAAAGAACCTGAGCAGAGTAGGTTTGTGCTATTTTAAGAGACCTTTTTACTAGCAGGTTATATAGTTATTACTTAAGAGTTATAGCTAAATCTGCATAAGGTGTAACCATATTTTCTACTAGTCTCGAATGAGCAAAAACGATCAACTGTTTTATAATCATTTACATCGCGTATTAATAATATATCTTATAAATAAAATTAAGTTGACTGAAAACTTCAGCTTACCATATCAGTGAGGCGATTTATTTTAATAAGACATTCCATAATATATATCTCATTTTTTCTTTTCATATATGATTTTATGTATGATTTGTTTTTGTTTCTGTGAGATTAACCCTTTTAGTGCCGACCGAAATTATCGCACCTATGCGAAGATTGCCTGACCAATCTTAGGAATTTCCTAAGGTTTGGAAAAAAGATCATAAAATCAAAATAAGAATGATGTTTACAAAATTCAAAAAGGAGCATATTACGAAATAAAGGGAGAATAAATTAATGCCAAGTGTATTTCAATATTCGTTGGAAGTCATACGAATAACATAAATATAAAACATTTTGAAAAACAGAAAAATCGAATATTAACTTATAATATTAATCGAATATTATTAATAAATCGAATATATTAATAAAACCACTTATAACGTTTTATAAATTTATTTTGAGATGGAGTTCTCTCACGATGCGAATAGTAAGCCACCATCGCATACGCAACGATATATCGTAGTTAGAACTTTTCGCAAGTGTTGCCGCTCAGCATTAAAAGGGTTAATGAATTCCCCTGACGTCACAGTCACATGACAAACGTAACTAAACGCCATCTAAGATCTAACAGGACATTATGTTAGGCTGCGCTGAAACATCGGGTCATCTTTTCTCCTGCAAAATAGGCAAAAAATTTCAAGATTAAATTGTTTGGAACGCATGTGATGTGTATCACGTGAGTATGGAATTGAGAAAAAAATTTCATAAAATGTAAAGCAATGAACTTTCTCTCATGAGCTAATATCCCCTCTTTCTATTGTAGTTGAATCAAAAAAAAATTCATGCAATAAACTAATCTTATTTTTTCTCAGGATGTTGTTGTCTCCAATGTTGAACCAAGATTGGATAGGACGTCGGTGGTTTTGGAGCGATCCTTGGAACAATGTACAAAAGAGATTTCACTGAATAAGAAAATAAACAGTTAAGGGAATTTTACAGATTCGAAACATGTCCTTAAAATTTTTTGAACAGTAATTTTAACCCTCTATTTACCTAATTTACTTATCAGCAACTTTTCAATTTTATTTTCGCATCATTAGATACGTTTTAATGCAAAATAACCCCAGGAAAGATGACAAAATTTTTTTAATTAAATAAAATAATTTAATTAATTTGCTTCATAATTTAAAAAAAATTTTTTTTTGTCTTCATCCGCCATCTACTGCTAGCTGTCGAAACTACATTCCTCGTATTCATGTTATTACTGTCAGTAAAAACGGTAAATTACGAAGATATAAGCGTAATTAAAGTAGTAATTTTAAGTACCGTCGGGAAATAAAGGGTTAAACTCCATTCCTCCTCTTATTTACTTTTAATTGATGCTTCAGTTTCTTATTCCATTCCAATTTTCAGGTTTGACGAACTTTTCGAATGGAAAAAGTAGACACGCAAATGGGGGGGGGGGAATTCATAAGTACTACTCTGTTGCGAAAGGAAATTCCAAAGGATCCAGAGGAAATTCTTAGAATTAACAAAGCAAAGGCTTTTGAGCGTGACTATCTTTTCAATACTTACTTGATTTTTAAATTGCATCCCGTTTTGATAGCGTGCAAGGACCGTTGGAGAGGGACTTTGAATTTTGATTCGTCTTCACCTTCACCCAAAGCCTTTTATTAATTTCTCATTGGGATACCATTCATATTCTTAAGAGAATATTACAAGCTAAAGATTAAAAACTCGGTATCCATGTATCATTCTGTTGGTGTTTTATGTTACCCTCCTCAATCTGCAGTCAAATGTATCAAAAAATAGAAGCAATAGAAGATTTAAGGACGAATTATATCTTTTCTAAACCGCTGATCAAAAAAGTAAAACTCATGAATTGACACATCAAAAATATTTGAAACGTCAAAAATGGTTTTCAGCTATCAGAGGCGACCCGAACAAAAGCGGGGGCCTGGTGCAAGGTTGATTTGCGGGGCCTTGGAAAAAATTTAGAACAACAAAATAATTTATTGCTTTTTACTATTTACTGCATTACACAATTTAATATAGTTAGAACTAAATGAATATATTAAAAATATAAATAATTAAATTATTTTTATAAAGTTAACATTTCAATCACGCAAAAAATTGTTACTAAATCAAATAAAATAATTGCTTCATAAATACAATTTGATATAAGAGTTACTAGAACAATAATAAAATTTGCAGTCAAGACCACATACCAAGCTTCATTTAACTAACTCGTTGCGTTTCTGTGAATTAGTGATTCTATTTTCTATTTATGAACGTAAAGAGTTTCAAACCGACGTAAACAATCAATGGAAAACAATATAAACTTTTCGCAAATTCATAAAAGTGGTTGCGAATGAAATTCGTGACTTAACATTGCAGTGGTGAAATTCAAAACGCTTAAATCGTCATTACATCAAATGCTGAACAGATGATCATGTTTAAAATAGAAATATTTAGAACATAGTAAAATGTATCTCATATATTCTTTAGCGTCTTATTATCTGTTCTTCAAGGCCTTTTCATTTATCACATTTTAGACATCGATCTAATCTGAACACGCCGTCAGGATATAAATGAGAGTTAAAATATATATCAATTATTAGAAGTTATATCTAATATACAGGGTGGTTATAAATTATTGGACCTATTTCCAAAAATCATTTTTTTAAAACTAATAACGTTACAACTACGGTTTTTTAAAACATGAGAGTGCATTTTAACCTTTTCGCGTTCATTGGTTTCGCAGTGAAACTACACATTGAGAATTTTTTTACTGCGCGTGGGCGAAACGTAGCGTAATTTTTCTTTTATAACTTAAGAGAAAGATATATAGACCAACTTATATAAAAATTCCAGTTAAATACCATTAAGATTTAGAAAGATATCGGCATTTCAGAGAGCAGAATTTCTGTCTCTCTCTAAAAAGATACAGAATGATGAGGAATTTTCCTCAAATTGTTTTTAGAAACTCGAATTTTCTAATAATTTCATAGAATTTAATAAAGGTTGAATATGCTGAATATCCAGACATACTTATAAATAAAATACATAATTTAAATACAGTTCGACTATTACTATTCGAAGATTCGAAAAAAAAAAGTAAATCCGAAAGTATCCGGATACTTTTGATCATATAGTGTATCTAGTTTTTTTTTTCGGTGACAAGTTCTTTAGAGAACCCATGCCTGATCAGAGATTCCGAAAAGTTCGTGTTGGAGAATGAAAACCTAAAAATTGAAGAACGGGATGGACAACTTTCGGACAAACTGTCGTTTCTTACAATATTCATGGATTGAACATCACTTTTTACTTTTTCATATACGAAGTATGCAAAATTATTATTATACCTCGCAGTTGGTCGTCGTTTCTTTGAATACGATAACTCAACAACGTAACAAACTAGACGGATGAAATTTGGTATACGGCCTTCACACTAAAATTGTAGATTGCTGTCAAATCCAAAATCTGGATTTCATCCAAATTTTGGATGAAATCCATCACAGTGAGGTTGGTCAGTTTGTCCGTCTGTGCATATGTGAACACAATAACTCAAAAGCGGGACGAGCTAGAGAGATGAAATTTGGAATGTGGTTTTATCACTAGCATTGCAGATACTTGTCAAAGGCTGGATCCAAGCCACCAAAAGATGTATAAGTTGGTAAAGGTTGTCTAAGACACCAAAGATTGTCTGTCGGTTTGAATATTCGCGTATATGTTAACGCGATAACTCAAGAACGTAACAACCTAGATAAATGAAATATGGCATGTTGTCTTGTGACCAGAAGTGTAGATACTTATCAAATTTTGTACTGACTTGGTCGAAAGGAAGGCGTCCAAAATTAAAATTCGGTTTTCTTCAATATGCTATGTATTACAAAACACATCATATTTTGTAAGTACAAGAGCCAGAGAATCCGAACCCCAGGAATCTAATTTTTCGAATAATCCGAACATCTTTTTTAATTTTCCGAAAACTTTTTACTTAAAAATGAAGGAAAAATAACAATAACGAATCAGAAACAAAGTTTATGTTTATTCCTAACTTAAAAGAAGCATTTTAATTGGTCTTTAACCCCCTTAAGTCTCGCGCTCGTCATATTGATTTGCATCGAATTATCGCATTTTTAGGCTCATAAACTAAAATTTAATCATTAATTAGCTTCATAATTTGACACAAAAATTACGTAGAATCCATAAGCATCTCAAGTATTCTATGCCTTCTTGGATGAATGAAAGCGACAGCCCCTTTCCAAAAACAGGAGGGGTCATCTTATTAGATAGCCAAAAAATGCGATCCTTAAGGGGTTAAGAAGGAATACAGCACCTTAATTAGCAGAAACAAACTCAGACACCTTCTTTTTTCCCTCAACTTGTTTGCCACTGTGCAGTGCGAATCGCCGAGTGCTCTTTCCGTACGCCTTCACAGAGCACCCAGAGTCAACCTGCATTTGGAATATCAAGAGTATTTAACCGAATTTCCCGGATAATCCGAACAAAGGTCAATCCCAATTAGTTCGGATTCCCGGAGTTCTACAGTATACGAAAAAGTCGAGGAGAGAATACTCCCGCTGGTTTTAATCAGTAGCATAAATCAATGGATTTGAATCTTCACATAAAATTCAGGCAATCTATCCTCCGATCAGCTGAATGAATATCAGGCTAATCTTCAAAAAGAATTTCTTACTTGCTTCTTTTGAATCTTTCTTTATCGTCTTCTCGTTTGAAATAAATAGATGATTCCGTAAAACAATCAAAAGAAAACCTCGAAATCGTATCTTAAAGAGAGTTTTTATTAAAACAAAAAACATGGTCATTGTACGGTTTATTTGAAAGTCTCCTCATTTGTTACATTTTAGGATTCACAACAGCTGAAAGATGTTATCAGGAAATGGAATAGATGAATGAAAATTGTATCATTTATATCCAGCCTTAGCCAACCGTAACTTCATGATAACGCTTGATTAAGCATTCCGTGAGTAACTTTTAAAGTAAGAATGATGTAAGTTGCGAAACTTCTGTTTCTTCGTGTACCTTATTCTCGAGATTTAGTGTCCTCCCTCTGGTGTGGTGCTGGGTTTGGAGAGGGGGTGCCAGCTTACTTGTCATCCTCGTCATCTGACCGAGGTTCAAAATTACGAGGTCCGCCCCAAAATAGCCCTCGTGTTGCTTCAAAATGGGACGTTAATATAACTAAACTAACAAAACTAAACTCGAGATTTAGCTGGTCCAAACCATAAAATTTTAAAACTTATGCAATCTTTTAAGATGAAGCCAAAACTCACAAAATATGCTTTTTCCAACAATTCATCCCCAAAATATTATAAGTATTTCTATTAAGAGCTGGAAAAAGGTTTCATGGTGGAAAAAAAAGTAAAGGCAAAGGATTTTATTACACACTTTTATTTAACTTGAGTCGTTTCATATTTATAAAGATAGATTTTTTAATAGATTTTTCAATCATTTCCTAATAAACTAGAGTTTTGAAATTTCGTAGACTTGTGTGTTCTCGGTGGCAATACACTATTTTAATATTTTCAGAACTTAATTATCTGTTAATTAATTTAATTAATTAACTTATTAAATCGATTTACTTAAGATTAATTTAATTGAATTTTGGTTCCATGCGCTTGGCGCCATCTGGTAATGAATTTGAAAAGATTTTGACTTCAATAATGCATATTGTATATAATTATGAATTATAAATTAAAGACTAAAAAGCTTACAAACATTATAAATTATAAATTAAAGACTAAAAGATAAACAAACTTAAATTTTAAAAATTCTGCTTTTAGTACTGTTTTCATTAGATTTATTTTAACTAATGAATATGACTTTAAATTACACGTGTGTTTCGAAATGTGTTTTCTAAATATAAAAGCCGTTTTTTTTCACTTTACAGATAATTGCCATGTAAACTAATCATGTATCTGTTATTTGTATATAGGGATTGCAATCCGGAAAACCGAATCCGGTAATCCGGCATCATTAGACGTCTACCGGATCCGGTAAATTAAAAAAAATACATGAAGCCGATTTCTTGAAAAAATACTCGCGTTGTTGCAAGAGTAGGTACTTTAATGCGTGGTGTGTACGAGTCGTTCGAAGCTGACTCACCCGCTTCACATATAGACATTCTTATTGTTCAATTGATACATGAATTATGTTTATGTTGCATTAACGAGTACGAGAATGATTTAAGTAGATAATTAGACTTAGAAATGAATTGAGTAACGATCCATATTTTTGATTTTTCTTTATAATACGACTTTCTTCTTACATAGTGACTGAAATAACGTTTTAAATTGTAAGTATGTACCTATTTGTGTTGCATTGCAGGTACTAGTCTAAAAGTTCTAAAACAAACATGCCACTTTTGAAACCAATTCAAAATGAAAACAGGAATATTAATATACTTACAGAATAAAAAAAATATGATGATGATACAAGACGAACTGATGATACATTTAGTATGCCGGGAAAAAAAGTTGCAAGACTAGAAATGAAAAATATCTTAGAAAGGGTTGTTCAAAATGATAGCTTTAAAGAAAACGTAGATAATATAGTAGAAAATAACTCAGATTCATCGTCATTGATAAGTGATTTGACATTACAGAAAGAATTACAGATGCAAATCCAGCAAGATATGAAAACCTAGAGCATAAATACCAAAAAAAAGAGAAAGATTATGAGAAAACATTAAGAAAGGAAATGACTGCATGTGAAAGTGAAGGAGTTCGCGGAAAATACTTGTCTTCTATTCATGAGTATTTGTTGGCAATAAAACCAACAAGTGTAGAAGCAGAAAGGGCTTTCTAGGCCGCTGTTTATATTTGTAGCTCTGTAATAAGTCAATTGACAGATGACACAATTAACACTTTTTGTTTCCTACGATAATTTTTTCAAAACCAAAGTGAGTTTTTTAATTGTTTTACTTAAAATAATAATTTAAAGTAAGTATATTAAAAAATACGAAGAAGTTTTAAACTCGTTATTGTATAATTGTGCCATTGATTAAACAGATTCATGATGACTGTCATAATTATAAGAATGAGACAGCTTGGCGTGTCTAAAATACCTAATTATTGTGATCTCAGTTGATAAGCTTGATTTAGTTGGATTTAATATAAGTTACTTACATAATATAAGTTACATTACAAGTTATCATTGATGTCATTTGTGAAATCTAGTAAGTGAGACTGAACTTAACTAATTATCACTAAACTAATATAACAATTACAATTTAACTAGTTACACTGTACTAAATTTTTATTGTTGATTCATACGTAAATGGTGATCAATTATAACAGTGTAAATAAAGTTGATTTCATAAGAAATTAACGCTTTTTTTATAAACTTTGTAATACACTCACTTTATCATCTTTTATACAGTTGATTTTGGAATGAAAAGGCAAAATAGTTTTGATGTGTCCAATCCGGCCGGATCCGACCGGATTGAAATTGGTGCTGGATTGCAATCCCTATTTGTATATTTATTTGATTAATTCAGTTCTAGTAACCCTGAAAAGAAAAACTGCAAGCACCAAAATAATTTTTGGTATTTGGTGTAAACAAAAATGAAAGTAAATGAGCTTTTAAATATAACGGTATTTATCAAAAAAACTCTCTTATGCAACGTTATCACAGATAACACTGATATGCATACATAGTGAAACATAGATAATCCAAAACTGATGGGCTAACAATAAAAATTCGATTAACCCAAAAACTCGAATTTAAAAAAACTTGGACTAAAAATGAGTAGAGGAAGAGAAATCGACAATTTTTATTCTAAAATGGCAGTAAAGTTTTATTTTTAATATATAACAATTTTAATAAATAATACATAAAAAATAAATAAAATGTAAGTAATTTTATTAAACAAAGTGATAATAATTATAATATTTTTAAAATATGATAATTTTAAGAATAATAAGTAATTTCTAAATAAGTAATAAATTAGTAAATAATTGCTATAAATAAACAAAAGACAACACCATGAATGCAACAGATGTACAATAAAACTCCAAAATGAAAGTACATTTTACATATAAAGTTAACTTCTACATCTTAATTTACATCTACATCTAATTAACATCTAACGCTCTAAAAAATTGATAGTACATTTTACATCTAACTTTCCATTTTTTAAAGCACTTTTTAAAATATTGATAAATTTTATTGCTTTTTTTATTGAATGCAGTGCCAAGTCAGGCCATAGATACTCTGGACGCAACATACGAACGCATTTAAGTGAAAAAAGCAATTCAGAAAAAAGAACAATTCTTTACAATTGTCAGTTTTGATTTCGAATTGACAAAAATAAATTCGAATTATAGACGATAATTTAGCATCACATTAATAGGTGACATTACATAAATAAGAGACCACTGAAAAAGTTCGAATTAAAAACATTCGAACTAGCCAAGTTCCATCGAAGTATTAAGATAAACCCTAAAAAAAGTTATATTTGCTATTTAATTTCAGTTTTCTACTCCAAATGAGTTGTAAATTTCACATGGCCTGTGTACAAAGTTTATATATAAAGACCTAATTAATCAAATTTTATTATCATTAAATTGTTGATTCGTTGAAGTGAGAAATGAAATCTGGTGTATTATGATTTAATTACTCTTGGTAAAGCAGTCGTAATTCGCTTTCTTAAACAAAACATATCTGGGAAAGTTAGTTTTCTTAGTGATGGTAATAATTAATTTTATGATTTGTTATCAGAACAAGCCAACAATGGAATATAAATCAAAGGTTCTAGTAACTGACTAAAAATAATTTAATTGCGGTTTCTCTCAGATTTGCGAAGACAGTGGTGGCCTCGGCTTCGAGATTCGAGAATTGATTCCACCGATAGCCCGCCGTTTTTGTAGGTCTGGCGCATGCTAAATCTGACGCCGAGAGTCAAACCACCTTCCCGCTGGTTTGGCGAGGGAGGTGCCGACTCAAGTAATTGTCTTCGTCATCTGGCCACTGTTCAGTATTGTTAGGTTCATCCCAAATTGTTTCAAAACGGGACGTCAATATAACTAAAATATCAGATTTATCAAGATGCTCCTAAGAATAACTTTCAGAAAGCCAATTCAAATACCAAACCATGCGAAGTTTTAATTCATCCTGAAATTACAGTTTGTATGAGACAGCCAGAACAACTCCCTCAACATAGACATTATTAAATTAAGTCATGCTTTCATAGAAATAGAGTCAAAGCCTGCCACCTCTCTGTGGAAACATTCGGGAAATCTCAGCTTTCAAAATCTTTCTAGAATGTACTGACAATAATATATCTGAGTCTGTTAAAAGTATCACAATTTTTAAATAAAAGGTCCATACACTACACTGCTTGTTTCAATCCAATTTCAATGAAATCTTTTTCTTCTCTGGATTTTTTTTTTATTATTTTATTTTTTGTGTTTTGTTCAATAGCTTTAATTTGCTATTTTTCTTCAATAGCTTAATTTGCTGTTTTGCGTCAATGGTTTTAATTTGCCATTTTCGTTCATTTGCATTAATATACTTGATTCTATGAATCAAATTTCCATACACCTAATTGTCTAATATATAATTATGTTTTCTGCGGACCGTTTTCTAAGCTCTGCATTTGACTACCTAAGACTTTATTGGATTGTTCCTTACTTTTATCTAATATTAATTTACAGGGTGGTCGTAAAATAAATGCTGCGACATGCGAGCTCCTTGAGGCTGCAATTATCAAAGCATGCAAATGAAATTCTATAAATAGGTACTCGAGTATTCAAAGTATTTTTCTAGAGTGAGAGAAGGAACCGAGCTCTCACGGTTACGGTTACAGCGGAAAAATTTCCAAAATTCAGATAGTAACACCCATTTTTATGCATTTCTAAATAATATGCACAGGCAAAAACCATAAATGACGTTTGATTTGATTTTAAAAAGGGGTTTAGGGGATTTTCAGCTACAAAGGCTATTATCCCCTATTCATTCCAAAGTTCTTTTCAATTCATAATCAAAAAATAAAGAAAAATTGCCATCAAAAGATGGTCTAGAACTAGTGCCGATCTGATTCGGACAAAACAAAAAAAAAATTACGCCCTCCTAGAAGGGCTTCCAATTTCTTTCATCAGAAGCCTTGTATGTAACCAAAATGGGAGTTATAAAAACACAAATGACGTTATAACAGTGTCTGCCATATGAAAAACTCAAGCAGAAGACGGGAAATAAAATGCGGAGAAAAGCAGAAAGAGCAGAAAAATGACGCAAAAGGAAAAAATTTTAATCAGTTTCGCAAATGATCCACGTGCCTACCTTCAAACACGATGACACTTAGCATGTGGGAGGAGATGGACAGCAATGAAGAACGAACTTTGGCACGAGGAATCTGTTAAACCGTTTTTCTGATGGTTTGATACAGATACAGTTTGGGATTTCGATGTACATCCATCATTATGTGCTTCATTGCTGTCCAACACCTTCCACATGCAAAGTGACATCGTGCGTGAAGCCAGATACGTGAAGCATTTGTGGAACTAATTAAAATGTTTTGATTTTGAGTCGTTTCTCTCTTTTTCTTTTTTCTTTGTCCATATCTTACACCCGTGTGTCGTGCTACAGGTACCGTTACAGCGCCATTCATGGTTTTTTATTGCGCCAATCAATTAGCAATGCATAAAAGCGAGCTTTGCTATTTGAATTTTTCGAAATTCTGACACTGCAACAACCATCGTGCTCAGTTTTTTTATCTATTCACATCCGAATGCATACCTTGAAATACTTATATCTCGAATTTCATTTGCGTTCGTTGATCGTTGCGTTCCAAGGACACTAGGAGACTCGTATATTGGGAAGGTTATTTTAGAGCCACGCTATATTTTAACATTTTTATAGAAGAAAGAATTGCCCTAAAAATATACAAGCAAACAAAATTTATTTTAGGACATATTTAATAAAATTGTCTTTTTCTAGACAATTATTTTGACCCTACGAGTGCTGAATCTTTTCTAGTTAATTCAATAAATGGTTAACTACAGACAGCTTTGAGATAAATATAATTTACGTGATGTCTTTAATTACTTTTTTCTTATCGATATAAGAAAACCTTCTTAGTAATACAAGATAAAAAGTCAAGACAACAAAGTATTTCGAAGTTTGATATGTATAATAATTTTTTATAGTGAAATTCTTTTATTTATACAGGACCGTCATGCTTACAAAAATGCAATGCCGGTACTGGACGATCAACAAGACTGGCAACTCTTGCATGGATATGAAAACGACACTCATACTGTTCTTCAGTTTAGTAGGAAATTCGATACGTGTGATGAGCAAGATCTAGCTATAACGGTAAGAAAATTTCAATTTCTATAAAAATTTCATGTTTTATGATTTCGAACCCAATTTTTGTAACCTAATCAAACTCAGGAAAATATTTACTGGAAAATTTGCATGCATGGTTATTTACCCATAGAAGAGCAACTTGGGACAATAAATGCAATGTGTGATCCGTGAAAAGGTTTTATCTATTTTTTCTTCTTTATTGTATCAAGTATGGTGTAACAAACAACGTGAATTTCCCGTTTTTTTAATTAAAAAGATGATAAATGGTAAAAATATGATAAATTTACATACTCTTATATGTCCGTAGCTCTAAACCTTACTATAAAATTCTTTGTCATCAACCTTTCTATGAGCATTATATCCAAAAATACTACACCTGTTTTAATCAACAGGGAGAACAGTTTTCCAAAAATAAGTTGATCTATAGAAAAATTCTCTGAAAAAGTTAAATCTTTTGCTATTCGCTGCAATTATTAAATGCTTTACTCTTTGGAATTCGATCCTTAACATGTAGAATACTTCGAACGGTATTGATGCGTAAAGTTCTTTCACCACCGTTCCAATATATGTCAATAGTTCAATAAAAAGTTAATTTTGATTTGATTCTACACTTTTTGGAACTGTATGAATGTCGTGGTCATCCGAACTTCTGTAATAACTGATCCAAGTTGAATCAGTTGTCTCATAATTTCTGATAATCAAGAAACCTTTCCCCGAAACTTATGAATTCTTGTATCGTTGACATTATATTAACAAAATTGTGTTATTTAATTTCGGATGATTGAGATATTTTCTCAACACACTAAAACTACAACACAGATAAAGAAATATAAGATCAATAGTATATAATACTGGGTTTTTTTATTAATTTATATAAGACAGAGCTTGATCTTGAGCAGTATAGTAGTATGCATATTCTTGTAACATGATTTTCCAAAATGTTATAAATTTTTGAAAATCTATTTTGTCTTTTCCACATTTCTTAAAAATGTTATTGTATACTCAAAAAATATAAGGCAACCAAAATTTGTTTTTTTAAGGACTGATTTTTCCTTTAAAAAATTGCATCTTCATACATACACACTTTCAACTGATTTTGCTAAGCCTAAATATATTCCTCGGTCTCTAACAGAGTGGAGGATCAATGCTTCTACTAGCGGCCGATAGTTCTTTTTCACTGATTTAGATGATTGCATGTATAAGGTGATACAGCAATTTGCATTTTGAAAAGGCTATTTATTTTCAAAATATCTCAAAGATTTTATTATTCTCAATACACATTCCATTCTTTACTGAAAATTTCAATGCAACAACGCCTGCGTGAACAGGATGAGTTGCTTAAAATTTTACTTTTTTGTTGGCATTCCATTATTTTAGAATTTTTCCCATTCGTAGATACTTCTGACTTCTTGAAGTCCTCTTTTCTTAAATATATAGTTCTGATTTAAGTCATAGTACTCAATTGTAAAACAACTTTTATGATTTGTTTTCCTTCTGCATCGCAAAGTGGTTCGAGAGCGAGTTTAGCATGCTTTTCGTAAAAGAGTTACCAAAGGACAGGAGGTATACCTATTGCTTGAAAAAATTAGTTATTCTAAGTTTAGTTTAGTTACATTCAAGTCCCGTTTTGAAGCAACACGAAGGCTATTTTAGGACGGACCTCATAATTTTGAGCCGCGGTCGGCACCTGGGCTGGCAACCCCATCTCCAAACTTCCTCACCGCGCCAGCGGGAGGACTTTTGACCCCTATGTATGATTTAGCGTGCAGCAGGCCCGATACACGGCGGATATTCGGTGGAATAGGGTTTCGAACCTGGAGCCCTTCGGCTTACCACTAGGTCACTGCGGCCTTATTAGCAACTAGAAGATTTGTGCCCTCCTAAGACGGGCTATTAGCCCGCAAACCATTTTTCAGAACTTATTGTCATAATTTTTACGCCATCTGAAAAAATTACGTTTAATTACAAAAAATTACGTTTTCAATGATATCAATTAAGTTGCTCTACAATTTTTCCTCTAATTTTAATACATTTTTAAAAATATTTTTGTCATAATTTACAAGAGTACTTTTCATTGTTGCAACGCAATTCAAACCGTTTTCACTGTTTAAACAAATATTTAATTGCGTATTTCTATTTCATTGTTGAAAGCTGAGATAATATTCTTAGACAGTTATCCGATTTACTCGTCCAATAATGACGCAGACAAAAGGGGAGGGGTTATTTTAAGCTCCGCCCAGCGTTACAGACACCTCTGGGCTTTTCTATTATACATTCCAAATAAATCTTAGTGATTCATGTATTTTCGAAGTTAATGTAGCCGGTAAAACATGAGTATTTAAGAATTCAGTCCTGTTCAAGTATCCAATGGGAAACTTTAATCGCCGTCCTTATGGTTTGAGCGACTGTGAGGTACGACGCCGTTTGAAGATCTACGGTTAGATTACTAGTTACAATATTTCATCAATTTACATGATATAGGTAGATGAAAAATTAATACTTCATTTTTTTACATATAGCTTTCTAAAATATGAAATCTAATGAGTTTCTAGAAACTTTATTTTACACTTCACTAACTACTTTCCTTACTTTAAATGCTTTAAACACTTTAAATAAAATTTCGATATCCTAAATATGAACTCCTGGAAAATTACGTACAAAGTAATTTTGTAAAAGATATATTTAGTTTCTTATGTTATGAGGATACCATGTTCATGTTTGTATACTTAAGAGATAAATAAGTATATAATTTTATATATTTTCTCGCATTAAATCAATGCGAAAGGATAAAAATCTAGTATAAAGCAATTATTTTACTATTTTTATCTTCAAATTATTTAAAGAATTAATTTACTTTAAAGAATCTTATTTAAGTAAAATAAGATGAATGCCATTTTAAATTTGTGTGCAGTTTGGTAATTTATGTATTTTGACAAACGTTTGTAATAAAAAAATATTTTCAGTTCTTCCACTTGATTTTCTTCAGACATAAAATTGCTCAACATCAATTTATATCAACATAATTTTTATGTGAAGATTCCATTATGAAAATATTTAGAAATTGCGGGATGAAAAGAAGCATATAGCTTTTATTGAATTTTAAAAATTCAGTTTCTTTAAAATGGAATATCAAACTTAAAATATCGTCCATATCACTTAAGTTTGTATGCGTTTTAGTGAAAATCTTGCAGAAGCAGCCGATAAATCTCTATGTATTTCAATCATTCCGATCTCAATGTTTTTTAATAAACATTAAACAAACGCACATTGGAATATTCGTATTTAGAAAATAAATATAAAATATTAGAAGGAAGTCAAAAACAGAGATTATTCTATATAATTTTATGAGCCCTTCCAAAACTAGCAACTTTTCTTGAAAGTATTTAATATTTTAAATAAATAAAGAAGAATTTAAAAGTGGCCCAAAATCAATTTAAGTTTGTGATTTAACATTACCTCTATCATCTTTCTTAAGTTGATGACACTTTCCAAAGCGCTGATCAAACTCAAAGCAGGAGATCACAATTTCACATCAAACTGCATTATCAAATGTACCTTCCATGACTTTTTCTGTCTGTGAAAAAAGGAAAAGGGGCCCAGCATAGGATTTCGGAGGTAGTACCTCCCTCCTATTTTGAAGGGTGGTGGGTATGAATTATAGCAGACATGATTATTATGTACACTTCCGCTGGTTGGGGGCGACAGGAAAAAGAGGGCTATGGAGGGAGGGGCTGATAGGAAGAAAACTTTTTTCTTTAATTTCTTCCTCATGTGGTTCTTATCCGACTTTTCTTTTTCCGGTTCTTTCGACTGGATCCATGTCTTCATCCAAAAATGAAATAGGAAAACGACCAATGTTATGTCTTAACAATGTTGCAGAAGATGCATTATCTGTAAGATTATTCGTAAGCATTTTAGGAGTAATTAAAATGAAAATTTAAAAGAGCTGTTTGGCAGTGCTACTCTAAACTTAAAAGACTTGTTGTAATACAATCCCCACCCAAATCTGTTTTTGGGTCTCCACGTTAAGGAGATTGACAAAAATGGTCATCTTTGCTGTGTATCTAAGTGATTCTCTTTGCATGGAAACAACTTTGCCGGGGTAAATTTGGATTACTGGTAGCCCTTGACGGCAAGGCAGTGTTTCATCAGACAAGATCATATGATCAGTTTTTTTTTCTAATTTTTAAACCATCAAAATGCTTACAAGGTTTTTTTTCAACGAATTTCGTCCATGATGACGATTTGTCCCTTTATATCTCAACAACTCCGATTTGAAAAAAAAAAATTATTCAGATGTTGGAATATAACTTTGTAAGTATGGGGAAAATAATTTTAAAAATTTATCACGTTAAAATAAAAATTTATTGATAAAAAGTGTTTTTTTGCATTTCTGCAACATAATGAAAATGGCATGAAAAATTAAAAATTTCAGTTTTTAAAACAGTTGTTAGTTTTGTTTTAACAAAGACCTTCACCACATTTCTGTGGATGTGTCCACTCTTTTTAAGTGCATTAAATTCTGCAGAATTTTCAGTAGCAACCTCATGAAAATGTTTAAGTGTCGACCGAAACTTTGTTTTAAAAAATCACCTCAGTATCATCATCTATTGGGAATATATGAGCAATTTGTGTTAACAACAGTGTGACAGTATTGCAACAATCAATGAAATCAACTTGAAGAGCTTACTATGGATAAGACAGTGCCTTTTGGGTTTGTTGCAGATATGCAACACCGTGAGATAAAGGATTAACTTAATTTAATAATGACTCTTTAGCATCATTATTTTCTCATCGATTACTATTTATAATACTTCTAGATTTTTATTATAAATGTGATTACATTTAAAACTAAATGATTGGCGCTGCATGACCAAAAATAGCTCTTGCGCCATAAAATACAAACCATTCCAATCTGAACTCAAAAAACTTCAGGAGGAATTCTTTAACTGTATATAATACCAAGTCGATTGTTAAATATAAAATTCCGAATTAGAATAATTATGTTAAAAATAATTTTAATTTTTTGAAGTAAAATATTAATGTTAGTTAACAATAAGAGAGATGTCAAATAATCTTCATATCTTACTTTCAATATACGAATTTTACATTTTATAATCTAGGCATCTTAAACAAATTTTTATGGATAACCAGCTAATTGTAGCCATCTTTCGTATCTTTTAGAATGACACAATGCGGGTAATATATGCCTACCACGATGCTGATTATTTATCAGACGAAATGTTCCTCTACCACGGGAAAGACAGAAGAGGATCGAGAAGTCTTCTTCTTCTCCAGCCAGTCACTAAAAAGAATCAACTGCCCGACGATGCCAAGATCTGGAATATACGATTACCAAATGTAAGTGAACTTCTTTTCAAGATTCACACTTTATTGTTGTTGTGACTTATTCCACTTGGTCCAGCGTAACTATCCAAAAACTCAAGATAACGAGAAAAGATAACACCCTCCACTGGTCAGAGACAGATGGAGCACCTAGGTAAGTACCTGAGACAGAAGTCCGACTTATGTCAATACCTCCTAAATACAGAAAGCCTCAGCGCTGATTTGTGTGACTTCACCAATAGTTAGATTTTCTTGCCGAGGGATATTGGCTTGTCGAATGCACTGACTTGCATATCGGATGTCGTCAGACAATACACCCAATATCTACCCTGACAAGCCAATCACACAGCAAGAAAATCCAACCATTGGTGACGTCACAAGTCAGCGCCGAGGCCTTCTGTATTTAGGAGGTGTTGCTTAGGTCCAGTGTATGGGGATGTGTTGTCTTCCTTGAGGATATTCAGGAAGAACTTGCCCACACTGGTGTGTCTCATAGAAGTAAACCAGGAAACCCTTCAACAGTCGGCCCGACTCCAGCGAGCTGTTCTTGCTAAAGCGCACATCGGTCTACCGTTTTTTCAATAATGTTTATTAAGAGCGCAACCTGGGGATAGAACTGAAACTTTCACTTCCGATTGATATTCCTCAGCAGTAAGATGATTTAACCTGATGGAAATCTCACGGCTAACCAGCTAGACATCTCTAACACAAGGATGTGCATAATATTTTCACAATACTGTTCAATACTCGCAGTATTTTACCATATCGGGAAAATATCGCTACAATATTGCTGAGTATCTTATGTTACTTAGGAAGTATCATTATATATTTTGTTTGTGGGTGAAGATTATTATATTTTTTTCCTAGTAGACTTTGAGCTATATGGATAACAGGAATCACTGCTGTGTGTTAGGGAAGTGGTTTCGTGATAACAAAAGAAGAAAGAAGTCCTTCAAAATTCATATGTCTATATCTTTATCTTTGAATACGAGCTGAATCCGAACTCATGCTCAAAACTTTAAAGGTGGTGGACAGACAGCACTACAACAAACAGTTTTTGAACAGGAATGTACAGGGCTAGATTTTCCATACGGCCAACCTAGGTCATGGCCTAGTGCGCAACAATCGGAGGGCGCAAATATAAACGAAATTACAATAAAGCATTTACAAATTTCAATATTATTTTGGAAACACCATACAAATCACAGTCAGCACAGCCATGGACATTAAATAAACTGGTGGCACATTTGCATTGCCTCACTCTATCACTCTATAATTGCGGTGAATGCACCAGGGGAGAGGGCGCAGAATTAAGTGCTTTGTCCTAGGGCATAGAAATATATAAATCCGGCCCTGGGAATGTATGGACGCAAGTGATCCGTTGAGCTTTAAATGCAAGAAATAGACATGAAAAGAAAATACAAATTGTTTAATTTCAGCATCGTTGACAACTGTTTCTTCACATCAAAGCTTACTGTTATTACTCAAAGTAGCGTCCACCAACAGTAATACATACTTGGAAGCCGCGATAAAATGTTTAACTTAAACTTTTGGACAAATTCCGTTGAGTACCGCATCGCTCGAATATTCTTTAAGGCTGCACATGTTTGGGAGTAATACTTCCATCTTTGAAATTGTACAACAATCACTCCATCGACTCTTCCAAGCATGTTTAATTAATGGTGGACGCAGTGTTGGGAAATCATTGTAAAATCCGCAGTAAAGAAATACTTGTTAATTATGATGTTAAACATAATTTATGTTAATTTCCTGTCTATTTCTTTCCTTTGTGTCTCAATGGATCACTTACTCCCATATATTCCTATACAAAAAATGTTTTTTGGGATGCATTCTATCATCCCTTAAAGTGTTGCCCCTGACATCTGATTCACCTGATATATCTCAAAATTTATATGCTTATACTCTTTATTTTTATTTATAAATAATGTCTATATATAAATAGATAAATATTAGGTTATGAAAAACGTCCAAGACATTAATTTAAGACGGAACATTTTCAAATATAACTTCGAGTTAGCTTTATTTAAAAAAATGTTTTATTGCGGTCCTGTAAATTCCCCTCCCTAGCTTTTTCTTCCCATCTGTCTTGGAACATAGAGTATGAAATGACTACAAGAAGGACTCAAAAAGCGATAATTTTATTTTTAGTATTCACTTGACAAAATTTTAAAAGCTGATTCACTTGCCTTTTATGTTTACACAAACTCTGTTTGCAATAAGCGTCTTATACGATTTTCGAAAAGGTGAGTTTTTTATTTTATTTATTTATTTCGATTTACATTTCATAAAGCGGCCACTGATACCCACTCAAACAATATCCCGATTTTCGAAATCAGCCTAAAAGTTTTACCTAAGTTCAATCACACATTAAAAAAGAAAATCTTCCAAGTGTTTTAAAGTTGTTTCAAAGTACTTCTCATTCATTAAAGAACACAAAGTTTATTGAACCATCATGCTTCATCGCGGTAAGTGCAAGTTCAGCCGCTTATTAAATTAGCTGCTGCTCAGGAATGCTTTCTTTAAATTAATGTTGTTGCTCTCTCAACAATGTGCTTCTTTCCTTTTTTCCTTGCAGATTACCATTCCTGATGACACAGATACTACTTATTGGTGCAAAATTGTAAAGGCTCCACCCTTAAACAAGAAACATCATGTTATTCAGGTAAGTTGGTTTTTATCATGTTGCTGCAGTCCATGATGATTCCATTGACTGTTGCTTGGTTAATAAATAAATCTAGGGCCGGTTTTACCATTAGGTGACCCTAGGTGACGGCCGAGGGAAATAATGTTTGCCTGCCAAACGATACTTTTTCTAAATTGACTAAATATTTATAAGAAAATAATAATTTTCTTTTTAAATGATTTATAATAAAGTAATTATTCTTATTTAATTTTCTTTTTATTATCAGCATTTAATGTTTTCGTTTTTTATTTATTTTCCAACTTTGTTATCGCTAAGGTGATTTTTTAAACCTAAAAACTGGTCAAGAATAGAAATGTTTTAAGAATTCCTGTTCTATATCAATCATTAAATATTTATCTTTTCCTTCACATATTTTTATAGGTTTGTGATGATTTCAGTTATACTGCTCGTAGGAGCCTTATATTGTTGAATGATTGAAAAAAAAGGCAATTTGAATATTTACGAAACGTTATGTCACTTTGAGTGTTTTGGAATTCTTACTATTATAATGTTCTCAAATATAAAAGCAGAAAACTTTCAAGCATGAAATTGGCATAGCTTACAAAAGTAGTTTTAAATTGCAATATCTATTAAATTTAATAAAATGATCTACAGAGGTGGAAAAACTTTTTAAAGGTTTTCTTTCCATGTATATACTGAAAACTTCAAATAACCTATTCCAAATAAGCGCAAAGTTCAGACTTGTATACAGGCCTGATGCACGTTAGACCTCTCAAGGATCAAACATCCTCTCGCTGGTGCGGTACGAAAGTTTGGAATAGGAGAGCCGGCTTAGGTGTCGTCTACGTAATCTTAGCATGCTCGAAATTACGTACCCAAATAACCCTCGTATAACTTCTAAACAAGACGTTAACCTAACTAAGCTAAAAAGCGAAAAGCAATCTATATAAATATTTTATTTATTAGAACTATCTATATTTCTATTATGTTTTTAATTAATATACATGTGAAGGGTGGGCAATTTTATATTATTTTTTTAATTAATATGTAAAGAGTGCGCCAAAGATTTATAAAAACCTATCAAATCTTGGATAATGAATTTTATATAGTTTATATACTAGAACTATGTATATTTATATTATTTTTTGAATAAATATATATGTGAAGGTTGTATTGAAAATTTATAAAAAGTGACAAAATCTTAAACAATGAAAGTAGTATTTCCTTTAAAGGTATTTTCAAAATGGCAGAAATTTCTTTCGGTAAAGAAAAGAAAATTTATAAACATCAATGAATAAAGGGAGCTAAAATATTTGAAAGATTTCTTGTGCTTTCAATTTACTTATTAAAATAGTAAATGTTCGATTAGAATCATGTCAGATAGTGAAAATAGATGATTATTTCCCTGGTGATAGTCTCATCATCGGGACGGTAGTTCGCGTGTTCGATATCCGATTTCATTAAAACCCTGCTATCCCCTCCCCGTTATGCTTCATATATAAGGAACGGTATCTTATCGACCCTAGCTTCACTCAACAATCTGTGTTATCGCACATGATGCATTACTTCAATTAATTTATGAAAAAGAGAGCAATTCTATTTGTTACTAAGAAGATTATCTTCTCGCTGTATAAAAATTAATGTAAACTGCACACTCCTTCCTCAATATGCTCTTTTTTCATGAATTTTCAAAAATTTTATGGTGCTTCGCAGATGAGGCATGACGTTTTATCGACCCTCCTTTCACTCTATAACCTGTGCCAAAAAAGAGAGCAATTCGTATCCACTATAAAAAAGAGTATCTTATTCTGGCAAAACTTTTAATGTAAACTGTGCCCGCGCCTTTTATAATATATTATTTTTCCGTGATTCTCAAAATTTTTACGAAGCAATGAAATAATTTAGTGCGAAGGATAACAACGCCTAGCCACTGATCTAAAGTCTAAAATAGATTCTCTTTTCCCGTCTATGTGGAAGTAAGTGGAAGAGCCGATACGAGGGCTTATTATATCCTCTATCAAATCATAAAAGGTGTGGACACCTATCAATTATTTTTAATCTATTAGAAGACTGCTTTCGTTCATTTTAATATAATTGTCCAGTGTACTTTGTTTGTCAAGGACCGTAAATGCATAATTGACTGCGATCTTAACGAGATTCGTTTTAATATATCATATTCCCGTCAAATCACGTCAAAATTATCCGTGATATCAGAGAGATGCACTTTTAAATTGGCTAATCTAAATCCAATACGTCTTCTTTAGAAGATCGTTTTTCCTGCAGCCACCTTCATAATTTCGCCACGTGCTCAATCTTTTGAATTACAGAGGAAGCAATATAAGTGAATCAAACGAGACTCCATTTACGAAACAGCTGCCTCGTTTTTCTTTCGAAAAAGAAACAAAGTGCTTCTTCTTTCCAGAAAGAGTCTTTTCTTTCTTGAAAATTAGTGATATTGTTTCCCTGTCCTTCAGTAAATTCGATTTCTTATTTCTTTTTCCTTTTCTGCCGTCTTTCAAATTGGAGAAGTTTGTTCTACATTTGACAATTTTAATATTAAAGTCGCGCCTTATTACACTCCGTTTTTGAGTGCTCTAGATCTATCGGAGTGTTTTCTTTTTTATTCACTTTCAAATACTTTATCTCATTTGCTTTGAACAGTAATATGAATTGTATAGAAAATATACAAACATACATTAAACATAGATGCATTTAGTGTATGATGATTTATTTCTAAAATAAATGCTATGATTCAATCAATAAATGCTATCTTTCTCTTTGAGGCCGCAGTAACCTAGTGGCAAGTTGTCGGCAGCGGAGGTGGAGGGCTTCAGGCTCGAAACTCGTTTCCAATGAAGATCCGTCGTGTATTGGGCCTGTGGCACGCTAAATCATAAGTAAGGGTCAAACTTCCTCCGTCTGGTGTGGTGCGGAAATCTGGAGAGAAGGGTGCCTGTGTGTGTATGTGCTCAAATCTCGTCATCTGACCACGGTTCAAAATTACGAAGTCCTTCCCAAAATAGCTGTTGTTGCTTCTAAACGGGACGTTATTATAACTAAACTCATTTCTCGTTCGTTCATATCTGATGTTTTGAATAATGTCTTGTTGAAATTCTAATTTGAAGGATAAAAAAAATCTTATAAAATTACGTGCATGCTCAGTTTAATATTCATAAATCACTTCTGCCGATGCTTTAAATACAATATTTTACCTCTCCGACCTAAATCTTTCGTTAGTTCTCTTCCTTTCTGACTCACAAAGATACGATATGAGTTCTTGTTCATGTGGCTAGCTTGATTCATAATTATTTGAATAATCATTTTTAATTTGAATTTAAAAAATTTTGTATTTGAATTATACTTCCAATGATAATTTTTTAAAAGGTACTTAAATAAAAGGTGGAGAAATTCCAAATATCCTTTCCACCTAGAATTACACGTATTTGAAAGAACATTAAAGTAAAAAGCTCTTTTTTTGTAATCAGGAAAGTCAACTGAAATTTTAGCAGGTTTTCATAACTTCCTTATAAACCTTTTGGAATAAATATATCAGAAATTTTCTTTTACTTTAACTCACATTTCGTTCCTAGTAACATTTTTTATCCAATTTTATTTTATTTATTTTTCGTAACTGGACTTGCTTTTTGACCTGAAGTCCTTCTCAAGACGTGACACTTTCCCGAAATTCACAACCATTCATTAGTTATACTCCTAACAACGGCTACCAATACCTGATTTTGACACACGACTTGCCCACCAAAGAAGTGAATACCGCTTTCATGACACTGAAGCTGCGCCAAGAATTAAATTTTTCCGAGAGCTCCAAGTATAGAATAGCTATTAAATGGAATCTGAACATACGACGAAGGTGTTGGTAATTCTCTGTATAACAGGAATCCATCAACTAAATTCTGGAATCGAACCCCCAGGCTTGGCCATATGGGGCCGACACTAAAACCACTGCACTACTCAACGGGCTTACTCAGTACTACAAAATGTATGCCTACAGAAAGAATCTAACGGTACTTTTAATTTTGATTCTCTAGATCAAGAGTATCAAAATTAAAAGTACTGTCAGGAGTCTCGTCAGTTAAAAAAGTTAAGCTTTTACAACTCCATTGTGGTAATAAATATTGTACATGGAAAATCTTTATGTATAAAAACGAAACAGACTGATAAAATTAATCTTCTTCCATCGAAAGCATAGCACATGGGACAATAAGTCAAGCATTGAGACAAAAAAACTGTTTCAAGCGTCAGTGCTGAGGACTAATCTGACACGTGTGGCCAATTCTGCGCTTGCTGTTTTATATATCAGATGCATAGATACTATTGACTTTTTTTGCTATCAAATATTTATTTCATTCGAGTACTATTACGCTTTGGAATTTCTTCTTTAGTTCTTTCTTCAAAGGAAAAATCATAAAGAACTCTGAACAACATTAAATGTTGGAACATTAGTCAGTCATCTCACAAGCAACGTGGGTAATATCTATTCTGGCAGTGTTTATATTAACGTATGTACATATAGCTTCGAAAATATTTTAACTAGAAGATGTCCTAATTTCTAACAAACTGGGTTAAAGCAATTCCTTCAAATTTACAAAGAGCAACGACAACAAAATAAGCCTTCTGTATTTACATTCAGGTTCAAGAAACATATATTGAAGAGCTGCTGATGTTTTGGTGTTACCTTTAGTTAGGTAAGGTTAGATTAACGCCTAATTTGGAAGTTACACCATAAGCTACAAGGTACGGGCATTGATTTTTTTAAAAATTGGAGGGGGTGGAGTGCATCAATTACTCGGAGCGTTTTGTAAACGAATTATTAAACGTATTTTCGTATGAATAATTATTTACAGAATGACCACATGTATGTTAGACTTATTTTATTTCAAAGCTACTCAATGGCTGCATTGGGACGAACTTCTCTGATCATTTCACAAGGATGACAAGTCAGCGCTCCAACCTTTAAACTTCCATGCCACACCAACACGAGGGGACGTTAGAACTTACGACGATGGATTTAATGTACACTGGCCTCTTCGGAGGAATCGGGTCTCGAACCTACGATCCCCAAGCCAACACTCTACCATTTTATCTTCCAGAAGGCCACTGCGGCCTTCTCGAAATTCGGAATAAAATGTCTTCCAACAAACAAGAAATTCAGAATTCCACTGTTGTTGTTATTGTGACTAATCCACTTGGTCTAGCGTAACTAGATAGAGACTTATGATATAGGAGAAGTGTGACAGCTTCTGTTGGGCAAAAGTCACCCGGAGTACCTAGGCAGTGCCTGAGGTAGAAGTCTGACACAGCTAGATTGCTTTCCTGTAGGAGTTTAGGGAGAAATTAGTCCACGTTTGTGTTTCGCTCGGGGGACAACCGGAAAAACTTTCAACAGCCAGCCCGACCGCACCGGATAGTTTGTTTCTAAAGCGCACATTGGTCTAGCAATTAATACTGGTTTGGAGCACAGTCCAAGAATATAACTTAAACCTTCTAACTCTGATTGATTTCTTCAGCCATGCAATCCATGACGCACTGAGATACTGGTGGGAGAATTCCGTTATTGATAAAAGAATAAGGAAGTGCTTTCTCCATTGTTAGTTCTTTTCTTTCGTTGTCTAGTGAGAAAATGGAAAGGTATTAGAGTAGCCACACATCCATAAATTGATCTCTTAGAAAGGTCATTCGCTGTCTTAACCGTTTAAAAGAAAAATATCACATGTGAATCCACAATTCAGAAAGCAGTGATGTAGTTACTCCCCCTTTAAATCAGATATCGTCCTCATCATCTGAAACGGTTCAAAAGTACGAGGTATATCCAAAAATAGTTCTTGTGCAGCTTTAAAATGGGGCCTTAATGTCCCTAAACTAAACAAAGAAATAATTATTTTAAGTAATTACGCGCTGCACTACGAAATCTGCTTTACGAGTTCGTTTCATAGTATAAAAGCGAAATTTTGAAATGCCGTGTCGATTTATTCTATTCCATCCAAATAATTATGATGTTTTTACTTAAGTTCCATCGGATAATATCCTTATAAAGCATTTTATTACTTTTTTTTAGTTTATCATAGATGAATTTTAAATTTCTGTGCTAATTTATCCTATTCTATCCTCTTATCTATCTTATCCATCTTCATAATTTCGATGTTTTTACTTACGTTCCATCGAAAAATATATTTGTAAAACATTTTATTACTTTTTTTAGTTTACCATAGTTATTTAAATAAATTAAAAGGGGTAGGGGAAAGGGATTATTAATTTTTTTTGTTAATATCAACAGAATTTTTTTTTCTTTTGAGCAATGTGTCTCTTTTCACATGGATACACTGCACACATAATAGAGAAACAAGGCAAAAAAACCCACACAGTGCACAGCGCATTCATGAAACCCAAAACGAAATTTTGAGCCATTATGTGTAAAGATGTTTTTCATTTTTCATCATTGTGTTTGAAAAATAGCTCAGGAATATAATTAAAATTTGTTTTGCACTATGCAAGTAAAAGAGAATATTATAAACATATAAGATAATAAATTACGCGCAAGAAAATCTGTCATTCTTTTCTAACAAACCACGCGAAATTACTTTTATAAACTCGTCCACTAACCATTAGAGCAACAGGTTGCTGTTCTGAAAATGGAATCCATTTTTCATATGTCTAACCACCGCCAGCCATTAATTATTTTCGTGTAAATCAATCATTCTTATGGGCAATCCCGGTGTTAAAATACAAAATTTCGAACAACGAGCGGATTATTTTGAAGATACCCATCATTTATTCCTAAATTCTAGCCTGCTTTTTTCTCCATTCTTCTAAGAAATTACACGAAAGAATTTGTTTTTAAATCCACTATATTCTAAAGCAACACGTTATTATTCGAGATAAGGAATCCATTTTTCATATATCTAAATACCATCAGCTATTAATTATTTTCGTGTAAATCAATCATTCCCCAAAACATTCCGGGATGGTCAAATGCTGAATTTTAAGCACAACCGTCGGATATTTTGAGGATCAGCATTATTCCTGAATTCTGCTATCTCTTAAGGTTGTTTTTGTCGAAAGCAAACGATCTGAAGGTCAAAAGGATCATTGCACCTTAATGGACTCTTGAGACTCGAAGGATTGAAAAATAAGAGTAAACTTGTTTTTTTACTAACATCTATCTCTCGGCCGGCGACAGGCGATGTGGTTACTGGGCGTAAAACGTTACGCGGCAGTAGAATCTTGTCTTTTTATTAGCAACCACTCTATTATCCGAGGAACATTCCATCGGCTACTGAGACGGACGATTTAATGTCTCGTGCTTTTGCAGACTTGTATTTTCGCTAAATTGATTTAGGGCAGACAACATGCGGAATGGTTGAGATTTCTTTTTTCCCATTTATGATTGTGGGGTTTCGATAATTGTTGTTTTGAATTCTGAACCATTTTAATGGCCAAATATTTGACAGTTTTCTAAAGATTTTAGATTCTTTGCAGTGGATAAGTCATTTTGCGGCGAAGCAACTCTTGATGTACTTGAATGATGTGTGGAAGTATTTTTTTTCTAATTAAAAAAAATGAAATAACTTTGGGGAGGAAATGTCGGCATGGTCCGAGAGATGTTATGATCTCACGTTTTCTCAGACATACATCTTCACTAAATTGAGTTAGAGAAAATAACTAATGGGATAGTTGAAATTTTTCTTTATATTCATTTATGATTGTAGGGTTTCGATAATTTTTGTTTTGAATTTTGAACTATTTTAATGACAAATATTTGTCGGATTTTTTTTAAAGATTTTATATTATTTGAAGTGGGTAAGTCATTTCGACACGAAGCAACTCCTAATGTGTACTTGAGTGATGCGTGAAAGTTTTTTTTTTATCTAGTTAAAAAATATTGAAATAACTTTACATAGAGAGTGTCGTCATGGTCTGAAAGATGGGATAATCTCGCGTTTTTTTAAACCTTTATATTGAATAAATTGAGTTAAGGCATATAACTTGTGGATGGTTGAGATTACTTCCTGCTTCCTATTTATGATTGTAGGGTTTCGATTATTTTTGTTCTGAACTATTTTAATGACCAAATATTTGACGGTTTTCTAAAGGTTTAAATTCTTAGAAATTAGTAGGTCATTTTGAGGCAAAGCAACTCTTGATGTTCTTGAATGATCTGTGGAGGTTTTTTTTTATTTAATTAAAAAGAAATTGAAATAATTTTACAGAGAGAATGCCAACATTATTTGAAATATGGGATGATCTCGCGTTTTTTCAGACGCATATTTACTAACTTGAGTTAAGGTAGATAACTTGTGAGATGGTTGAGACTTCTTTTTTCTTATTTATGATTGCGGGATTTCGATAGTTTTTGTTTTGAATTCCGATCTATTTTCAAAAGATTTTAAATTCTTTTTACTGGAAGGGTCATTTTCAGATGAAGTAGAACTTGATGTGCTTTAGTGATGGGTGAAAGTTCATTTTTTTACCTAATGAAAAAAGCACCCTCAAAATAACCTTGCAGCGAAATGCCTGCATGAATTGAAAGGTGAGATGACAGTCTGCTGACTTGCATTTTCATTAAACTGGCTTAGAGGAGACAGATTGCGGAATGTTTGAGATCTCTTTTTCCCTTTATAATTATTGGTTTCCAGTAATTCGCCGCTTAATAAGCAACACCACCTATCTCAATTTTTTGAAATTTCAAAGAGAAAGAAAACACTCCATTTTTCACAATCAATAACTGATATATCTGAATTTTTTCACATCTGATATGGATATAAAACCGAAAGTTGCAACTAGATGTGAAAAAAAATTCAGAAATAATAGTTATTGGTTGCGAAAAATTAAGTATTTCCTTCCTCTTTGAAATTTCCAAAAAATGAGATAGGTGGTGTTGTTTGTTAAGCAGCGAATTGCTAATTTGAATTCTTATCTATTTTAACGAATAAATACTTACCGGTTTTCTAAAATATTTTTGTTTTGACTGAAGAGTTATTCAAACTGATAAATTTCAGCAGCCAGCTCTTGATATATTTGTTCAAACCTTAGAAGATATTTATTTTTATTTAATAAAAAAAATTGAAAAACTTTTAAATGAAAATGTCTTATCGGTTTCAAAGCTAGGATGTTTTTTAATTTTTTATATAAATATGATAATAAAATTTAATTACAATTAATCAGCTAATATTATCATTTAGTGTAGCTAATCAAAAATTTTTGGAAAGTTTGAATTGAAATTTATTTTCATTTACTGGAGTTTTTTTTACGCCATGTCATATTTTGCTTAAGATAAGATAATGTGTAAACATAGAGTGAACTAGATTTTTTTATCAGTGTAAACTTGAACTAGTTTGAATATTTTAAGCCTGCTAGAATATCCAGGAATTAAAGAATAAAATTATATAAATACCATTTAGAATAAAATTATCAGAATATTCATACTAATCATCTTGAGTGTGTTTTAAACAATTTTTTTATAATTTTATCTCAAATGTATAAAGATTCTTTTTTTAAATTTGTAACACAAATCTGTATTACTGAATTATAAATAAAATTTAGTTTTAGTATTTCAATCCTCTGAAATAGACAAAAATATTACTACTTTGAAAAAGGTAAAAATATTATTACTTTTAAAAGAATAAGCA
>BGPR01001650.1:44932-70791 GCA_013235015.1 Araneus ventricosus | reverse complement strand
CAGCTCGAGAGCTGGAACCACACGTGCATCACACAGGCCAGCCTTGCTATGCTCCTGATACACCACATACTTACATGAAATGTGAAAGCGTTTATGCAGCTTGGGGAATCGGTGGATTGGTAAGACTCGTGTAGTCATAAACAAAATGTTAAAGGAAACAAAAGATATAGCTATTTTTCAGTACAGTAGAACTCCAATTAACCGAGTTAAACGAGATCGGGGCGATTCAAATATGCGGAAATTCGGATAATTGATAAAGCTCAGAAATCAAATGAAAAGGACGTTAGACAAGGAAAAGATTTTAATTCCTGAAATTAAATTTAGCAAGCATAAGATACAGAAAATTGTAAGTACTGTAAAGATTTATATAAAAAAGAAACCGTAAATTAAATTATGTACGAAGGTCCTTTACGTACATACATGTGTATTACAATTACATATGAAATTACAATACCTACATACCCTAATTTAGTTGAGGCTTGTAGAAAAGAAAGCTCCCACTATTGTTTCCCCAATTTACACATTTTTCGTTTTTTTCATTAATTATTTTTTCTCCCAAAATCGATTCGAATAATTGGAGATTCGTATAACTGTCTTCCTATAATTGGAGTTCTATTGTATTGAGAATTAACATACTACTTTCAAAAAATAATAAATACGTACTAAATTTTATGAGTGTTCTGTATAAATTTTCAGTGATTAATCATGATTAAAAGCTTATTTCCTGTATTTTGTTGGAAATCTCTTTTCATTCATTTTTGTCGGGTTTTTTTTTTTTTTTTTCATTTAGAGGGTGGTTCTCTTACTGAAGGTTCAGATATCCTTCAATAACGATTTTATTTGCATCAACCTACTAATATCAAATTTTACTATGGCTTATATCGAACCGAGTTATTTTTCGTGCTATATATCGAAAATTATCCTTCCCAACATAAATTCCATAAATGAGGTATGTGATGTCAGGAATTTGAAAATATTTTCATTGAAGTGATGTATTACAAATTTTCTATCTTTGACGAAATTTATTATTGTAGTAAAATAGTAAATTCCTTTACAGTATCTTTTAAAGCACTATTGCTACTAGGACACATGCGCAAAGAATGCTTTCAAAGAACTTGGTGTATGATTGAAATTAAAATTTTAAATTTTTTATTGTGAAATGTAGTTTTCCATAGGTATGCACTGAACACATTTTTGCTATAGAAATGGGACAAAGCAGCAACTGTATATGCTTTAAGTAAAATAATACGTTAAAATGTTAAGTTGATAAACACCATTAAAACTGACGGTTTGAGCTTTGCACCTTCAGGTGAAAAGAACCGAATACCTTTGGATAGACAATTTTTGCGTTTGCTTTTTCTTGCATGGATGAAATAACTTTTAAACCATAATCAAATATCTCAATAATAGCTCTAGATCAATGAATTCTTCAAATCGGATGAAATCAATCACTTAAGATTCTTTCTATATATTCTTCTCAATTTTATTCAAAAATCATGGTTAAATTTTATTACTTACAGCGGTTATAAGCAATTTAATTCAGAAATGGACAGTCCTGTTGCTTAAAACTTAATGAATTAACACTAATTATGTGACGATACCGTATATTATTTTAAAATTCAAGAGAGAGAATCACCCTTCAAAAGAGAATATAAAGTATTTTTTCAAAAAAATTCTTAATGTGTTTCATTACAGGCTTTAGCTATGCCAGAGAGAGCTGGATTGCCCCTTGGAGACAAACCCAATCTCTATTTCTTACTGGAAGTTCATTACGACAACAGCGAATTCCATTCAGGTTGAGAACATTTATCAATTTATTCATTTTGATTTGATATTCGTAAGATATTAACCCTTAAAAACCCGATTCTTTAAAAAATTGATTTGTAAAATGTTTTTTTACTTTCATTTCTTGAATAAAACATGGAAAAAGGCTAAAAAGCAGTTTGTTACCAACTGACAATACTTGACTTTATTTTAGAAAAAAATTTCCTAGATAAAATTCTATAATGTCAAACACAGAAGAATTTTAATAAATAATACTATGGATAAGGAATTTCCTTCAACATTGTAGAATAAAATACAGTATTCTCAAGCGTACAAACAAAACTAAAAAGATGCAGCCTCAAGTGAAAAACATGAGTTTATTTCTTTTATCAGCACTCAGGTTGTCATCTCTACGTTGTAAATTGATTTAATAAAAATTTCAGTATGTATCCTATTGGCAATAACAGGCTTTAGAGATTCAGTCTTAATTCTCAAGATTTTAGAAGACAAAATTGGGTATGTTGCTTAAAAGCAACACTGGGCCTTTAAGGGTTAAATAAAGACCACAAACTGAATTAGGAAGAAAAGAAAAACGCTGTATATATCATTATCTTTCTTTTTTAGTGACTTCATGCTTAAATTGCTTAGATATTGGTTCTATTACAATTATCGGTTCGTTCTGCTCCCTATAGGCAACAAATCTGTAAAAATTCCCAGGGGAAAGTTTTTCACCTGAATGCTCTGTAACTACCCAACTACTGTTTTCATTTTCATTACAACCCCACTCGAACAAATATACAGCTGTACGACATATGAGCTCATTGCCTAGTATTAGAATTTTTAAAAAAATATCTTTCAGAAACATTAGAAAACCCTTGCAGAAAAATTTGACAGGAATTTTGGTTTTAGAAGGCCCTAAAATTCTTGGAACTCAAATTACTTAAAAACGGTAATGGAATTACTGCTTTTTATCATCCAATACATGAGAATCTACCAATATCTTTGTACAAATCAATTCAGGGAACTCTAAAACAACCCGTGAGGGTTCTTTATGCAATTTTTATCCATGCTGGAACGAACCTATGCTGTTTCTCCCATTTGTTCCACATCAGTTAACAGACAAATTGGGGAATCGTACTGTATAGCTGAAAAATAAATTTAATAATATTTAACCTGAGAATATCTAATCAAGAGAGAAGGCGTGTAATCGGAATTTTTCCTTTTTTTCTTTTATTTCATTCATTGACAAGACTTTATTTAAGATAATAATCTTAAAAATAATCTTTAATAATAATCTTTAATCTTATCTTTTTAAATTTTTTATTCATATTTTTTATCCTTTCAAAGCTTCGATATCTTTATGAACTCTAATCACCAATAGACATTTTCTACAGTAGCTAAGGATAACAGCTTAGTTTGTTTAAACCAATTGGCGATTGGCTCATAAACCATTGAATGACACATGGATAACAATCATGAATAAGATTCGTATATTGCAGATCAAAGTTTTTAATGTTTATTTTAGCAGTATAAAACAATTTAATAACGGGTTTTTTACCGTAAATTTTGTTAGTTCATTTAGCTGTTTCGTAACAAAGTTTTGAAAAGAAACGCTCGTAGAGTTAATAATTTGGTAGAACGATGCTAAGAGTATATAGCATCCCATTTTACTCAAACACTTTAAAACAAAGTTGATATAATTTTAAAACTGAATGAAGAAATATAACGCTTAAAGTTAATTAACTGGATTTTAAATCATAAGCCCATATTGGTTATGTTGTGGAAAACTCGTCTATGTAATTTCGATAACTGTCTCACTTAAAGCCATCTCTGGATAATTGACAATGTCAATCTGTTGAATAAATATACAGGGTGGTCATAAATTATTAGACCCATTTCAAAAATTAATAAAAAACTAAGAATATTACAACTATGGTTTTTTTTAAATGCGAGTGCATTTTAAAAAGTCTTTTTTTTTCAGATAGGTAACACGCCGTGACGGTGGTCTAAGTGGTCGTAAATTATTGGACATCTCCCATTTTTGAGAACCATTATCTGCAAAACTATTAATGTTAGAAAAAAATAAAAACATGTATTTGTAGGGAATTTTACGCTCTTTAGTTAAATCAATTGTGATTCAAAAACTGGATAGTTTTCGAGATATTCAAGAAAAACTGAAAATGGAACCAGAAAACGCGCATCGGCTGCTGGTGATCGGTAGCCATTGAATATGGAAATCTCTCATTGTAGTAAATTTGGAACGCCGTAATGGTACCCCACCTATCTGGGAAAAAAAAGTTTTTATTTGCTCTCTCATTTAAAAAAAGGCGCAGATGTAACATTATTAGTTTTTTTATTATTATTTTTTAAATGGGTCCAATAATTTATTACCACCCTGTAGAATGAAAAACTTTTGGCGACGACTATAAGATTTACCATATGATTACTGTCTCTTTTTAGGATTTGTTGATCAGTCAGGATTTCAAGTTTACTACACTCCAAATTTGCGTCGATATGATGCTATGACTCTTATGATTGGAGCCTCCGTAGATCCTTGCATAGTTATTCCTCCAGGTCGACGAAAGTTTACCATAGCTGGCCATGCAGATCCTCGTTGCCTTGGACCGGTAAATTTCAGTTATCATCCATTAAATTAACGGCTTTATTTTTTAATCAAATGAAGCATTTAACTTTCAGTCAGGTGACGCAAAAGAAATCAGATCCTCCGACTCATTAAGCCCATAAGGCACTTTTCAGTACCAACTCCTTCATAATTAAAGAATCCTTTTTTCGTATGTTTCAAATAATTTTTGCATTAAGTGTAAAATTATTATGCTATTTAAAAAACAGAAATGGGTAATTTTCTTTTATTAAAAAGGGACGGTTAATTCAAAAAGCGATTTATAAAATCGATATCCCATTAGTTTTTACTTTTTATTTTATATGCATCAGTTATACATATAAAACAACAAAAATAAAATTACAAGATAAAAAATGAAACGCCAAATTAAAAATCTATAAAGAAATAAACAATAAACTACTTTTAGCACAAAAATATGAAAAAAACATGAATTTATTTATTTCATCGTAAGACGAATTTAAAATAAAGTTAGATTATAACGTGGAAATGTCTTTCTTATATTTCCTTGCATTCATATTTAGACAGTCATCCGATACAAGTTTTGCATGCGAGAAATCGGCCTTTTCAGAGGGATCTAAAACTGGTTCAACGTTCATGGTTCTGCGTTATCGTGATATTGATATATTTTAGCATTAACTGTTAAAAAATAATTTTTATTAGTTTATTATAGGTACATATTTACAAAATAATTTACTTTACAGAAAGTTACACGATTGGGCGCGATGCGCTTGTCTGTTCGTTTTTGGCGTAATATTCAAAGATGATTTAAAGCCAGTTGACTATACATAGTCAAACATAACCAGATAAGCGACAGTTACAAGTTGCTGTCATCTAGGAAAGAAATGGGAAAATAAAACGCGAGAATATCTCTTATTAAACCAGTTGCACCAAACCGAAGATTAAATAAACTGTTACCCTATCGCATAAATCTCTTTTCACTATTATATTAAAGTTCAATAAAGGACTAAATAAGCCAGATGGCATAGAAGCTTATTCTTACCAAAGTAATTTCCCCTAGGGGTATAGTAATGGTGGATCAGTGGGACCCTCCACCAGTGACAGTACGTATCTCCTTCGGGTGGGTTCGGGCCGTGGCCTGGTGATGGGCTATTAGGACTCCGTCCTCATTATTCGAGCTATTGCAGCGGCTGTCATTCAGATGACCCCGATGCTTCGACAGGGAGGGGATAGATCCAGTTTTTCTGGTTTCTGTTTGCCAAAGTAATTGTTATGTAAAATGATTTTCAATTTTTTTTCCGTGTTGAAAGCATGATAGAAACATTTATTTGACTTTTTTTATGCATCGGATAAATTATTGCTTCCGCTTTTAAACAGTAATAATTCTTCATTCATAATTTTAAAAATAAGCTCTTTTTAAAATCATTGCATTGAGCAACTTATAGAATTATTTTTGAATCTTTTTTTATAATTAAATGTTTCTCTCTTTTTCAAATTTTAAATCAAGAAGAAAAAGAAATGTTAAAATTACTGCATTTTAACACACCTGAGGCACTTTTTCTTTAATTTGCACAAGGAAATGGTGTAGAAAATGTAGAAGCTTTAGAGGTTATTCTTTTATGCCTCATAGAACTTCTAAGTAAAAAAAATCAAATAAATACAATTTTCGATTTTAGCTATAAGTATTTCCTTTCTGTTTAGGCAATACCTCCTGAAGGAATCAGAATTTTTGCTGTCTTCTTACATTCGCATCTTCTTGGTAAGTTTTAATACTTGTAAAGATATTATACGTCCATCCTTCTATAAAGAATATTGATACTTGACAAGAATGAATGACATTGAAGCTGTATCCTGATAAGCAGTAGTTTCTCATGTATTTAAACAGATTCTACTCAAAATTAGATTTCAACACTTTTATCTTAGTTTTTTAAATTTGAACGAGATAATCATTATTTCAAGAAAACAATGTTGAACATATTACGTGACTTTTTGATAACAAACACAACAGAGAATATATAGAATATATCAACAAGAATGCTACAGTAACCTCTGGGATTGACTAAGTTTAGATTAGTTATATTAACGTCCCTCCCTCCGTTTTGAAGCAATGCTAGGGCAATTTTAGGACGGACCTCGTAATTTTGAACCGTGGTTAGATGATAAGGACGACACCTGAGGCGACACCCCCTCTCTAAATTTTAGCACCCCTCCAGTGGGAGGATATTTGACCCTCGAGGGGATAAACATGCAACAGGCCAGTATACACGGCGGATCTTCCGAGGAATGGAATGAAACCGCGGTCCTCCAGTTCCTAAGCCGAAGCTTAGTACGAGGTAACCTCAATGACGTCGAAACCTGGGGGGCGAGGGGGTACACATGCCCCTGGAACCAGTCTTAGTGGGCGCCATGAAGACAAAACGCTAATGCGTTTACGCCAGATTTTGAGTCAAATATGATGAGGGGGCGAGAAAATAACAGCTGGCTTCGGGCGCCTTTTACCATTGCTAAACCACTGATGATGGCTGTGGGCGAAATAATCATATCATGTCCCGGCGCCACTTACTTTCACTACGCCATTGCGTAACCGTGGCCACTTTGGCTGTGGAAAATCTCTTATTTGAAACCTGAATTCAACCAAATATTCGACCTTGTATGTGGGACTAGTGCACATTAAAACTATCAATGTGCGTAAAGCAGGAACTTTTTGTCAAACATTCTCATGGTGATTCAGCGACTGTGGGATACCAGTTCGGATGTTGTTGTCTACCAACGGTTCAGATAGATGAAATCTCTTTCAGTCAGTCTGGTGTAGCTTTAAATTATGTGACATTAAAAATCAAATTATATCTTAATGATTTTCTCGATTAATATTCTGGCTTGAAATTATGTAACAAACTGATTGAAGCAAGTTTTGTAATTTTAAATTACGGTCAGGTGACTGAGGTGATAACATTCCAAGAAGCATATAAGCTAGGTATGAGGGCATTCGAAAAATGATGAAAATTAATGTTCAGTAACCCACTTGCATTCCTTTTTTCTGGTAGAAACATACCCCCTTTCTAGCCAAGTTGACTATTTTGCACTGTCTTTCCACAGTCTATACTACCCAGTGGCTTAGAGAGGCAAATGGCACCCAGGGCATAGTATATATTTTAGCCCCCTCCTGTCTCATTCGTCGATTTCTGTCTTCAAGATATGAAATAAAATTGTCTTCTTAATGGGTTCCATAAAACTAGCTCCTGGATCACCTATCCCCCTTCCCTTCTCCTCACTCCGCCACTGAAACTACGCTGAGAGAAAAGGAAACAAAGTTTAGGTCAAATAAGGAACAGTACAGTACTCATTTCTAATTTTAATATCTAATAAATCGCAAAAGGTTAGCTTTCATTTATTTGTTATATCATAACATTATTGATGGAATATCATTTTATTACAATGGAGGAAGATGTAGAATAATTTGGAAGTAATGAAAGATTTATCTGATGTATCAACGAATTACAGGGAAGAAAGGAAAGAATGAACGGAAATATTTAAAGAATTCTATACATTTTGAACGTCAAACTATTGCAAAAAATTATTACGGAACTGAGTAATTATTACGTCCTGAGAAATTTCGATAGGAAATATTTTCACAGCGATAACCGAAAGCATTTTTCACACATCCACAGATTTCCTTTAATAGCTATTAAAGCCATTAGCATTTTCAAGAATCGCATTCTAGTTTTCAAATATGCTGCCGATAATACCGCCTTCTTCCCTGTAGCTGAAACAGAAAGAGCAACTGGACGTAAGGAAGTCCATTCATATTTACATGATGCATGTAAATTGCACTCAGCCAATTTAATTTTGATATCTATTGCGCATTTACAGGTGGAAAAAAGGATGTACCGTCACACAACAGCGTGCAGTTAGATGTTAGGATGTGTATACGCTCTCGAGCCGAACAGTTCGCAGGTGCGGACGGGGTTATTGGTTCGACGCGAGGGGTTCACGAACCGCTCACGGCGAACCAAATCCTGTCAATATTTCGGCGAACACAAAAGGATTCGAAGTTCGCGTTAGGGCGTTTACAAGTGTAGTTAGTCGTTTTCCGCGATCTTCCTTCGAAACTGCAAGGTCAAATCTGAAAACCAAGGCACATTTCAAAGCACTTCCCTCCCCCCTTCCCATTGGCATCCGACAAGCGATGATTAACGGTTCAAGGTGGGATTGCTCCTTTCCCATGGTTCGCAAACCGTTCAGCTAGCAAATGTATAAGCGCCTTTGGATGACAAGGACAGTTATCTTTGTCATATGACTGTGATACATGTGAGCTAATTCCATTCCAAAGATCCGAGGGTAGAATGTTAGTTGGAGCATTCCTTCATATGTTCAGCAATGTATTAGAAAATATTGTTTATTGAAAAAATTTTCACATCCCTTTTATGGCACTTGCATGGCTGTTATAATTCAGATTGCTTCGAATTAAGGAGAGTGGAAGCTAGAATGAACATGTGTAAATCTGACATTCTGTAAATTCGTCATTACAATGAAGATGTGTAAATCTGAGTTTCAGATTTACATATCTTCATTGTAATGACGAAATATAAGTGTTCGAAGAATGACGAGACATTCATCCTCTGTTCTCTTTATTAAGACTCTGCCTTGAACTAGACAGAATATCATAGATGAACAAGGAATAATCTGCCATTTTTGTTTTCGATTTATTTATATCAAACAATTTTAACTCTTTGTACTTCAAAGGCAACTCTCAGTTGACGAGTTGCGAGGATCCTTTTCATTATAGAGGCAAAATGAAGCGGACTCATTTATATCAATAAGACATATTTTCATTCCATATCACATACAATTCATTAAACTGAATCTAAGATCTTCACTTTGCTCCTGGCTTTATTCAGTTTCTTTATGTCAGCGAAGGAAACTGGCTGCTCCAATTTTTCGCCATTGATTGTCATTAGTTTTTGCCTCTAAAACAAATGTTAAAATAATAAGATTTATTCGAAGACGTTATGCGTTAAAAATTTATTTCTTTTGGAAGTAGAAAAAATTTTAAGGGACTCAAGAAGAAAGAATTTTCTCGTAAATAAACTTTTATAACAAATTGAAGTTAGCAGTTATTAGATGAAGAATATGAAATTAGTTAAACTCGCGTTAGGAATAGGAAATGTGTCGAAGTTCGTTATTGTACATACATTTAGTTTAGTGTCCAGTTTTGAAGATATACGAGGGACATTGTTGGCCGAGTCTCGTGATTTTGAACCTCGGTCTCACAGGCGAGGAGAGCCTCTGAGGCAGGATCTCACTCTCCAAATTTCTACACCAAACCAACATATAATATTTGACCCTCGTCAGAAGATTTAATGTACATCAGAACTAAATGCATGACGGGTCTTGAGCGGAATCGGGTTTCAAGCCCACGTTCTCCCGAGTCCTTACCACCAAGCCACCGGCTTTCATTGTGAATATGATTGAGGAAAGCACATTGTACTGGGCTGGACAAATGTGCAGTCTAGCAACATTTAAAATTTTTTTATATATATTTTTACTTGTGTAGGCATTTTTGTTTCTTTTTTAAAAAATTTAGCCTAAAATTCTGAAAACTAATTGCAGCATCTAGAAAAATATTTCTTTGAAATTTTCCTTTGAAATGCATTACAACAGTAATGTTAACATGCTTTTAAAACATTGCTAATATGTGTTTTGAATTTCAGGTCGTCAAATGAAGTTGCGACATTTCCGTAATAATATCGAGTTGCCATTCATTGCATCGGATCAGCACTACGATTTTAATTATCAAGTAAGATAAGAGATGAATCATTTTTAATTTATGCATAATCAAATTTATTAGCATTGTTTTCTTTTCGTGTTTTTATATTAAATGTCTGTAAATGCATTCATTTGACACATTCATACTTTCAAAAATCTCCATCAAACAAATTTTTGACCATATGTATTGTTTCTAATATAGTCATTTTAATTTAATCCCATAGATAACATTGTGGGTTTGACACGTGTACATCGCAGAAACTCATAATATAGGATAATTATAAAAAAAAACCCTTTGTTGATAAATGAGTGCCTAGCGATCATACCGTTCAAAGAAACAGAATGAAATTGTGGATACAGGTATTTTAAGATATGCGCTCAAGAATGACGTGAAAAATAACAGTTCAGCTCTCACATTTACAGTTACAGAGGAAAAATTTCAAATGGCAACACTTACTTTTTTATTGGAATATGATCTTCATAGTGAAAAACTATAAATGGAGTTAAAACTTTACCTGTAGCACTAAAAAGTTCTAACGCTAGGCAGAGACAAAGAAAAAGTTGAGAGCAACCAGTGTCAGATGTGTGCAAAGTGTCATCGTGTATGAACGCGGGCAAGTGGAAAATTTCTGAAACATTATAAAATGTTTTATTTTTTATCACTACTCTGTCCATATTGGTTATTTTCACTTTTTTCTTCATCTCTGCCTTAGCACCAACGTTTTTCTTTCTGCGGGTAGCGTTTTATCCTCATTTATGGTTTTTTTCACTATGAAGATCACATTCCTATAATAAAAGGAGGTGTTGCCATTTGAAATTTTCGAATTTTGTCCTTGTAACCGTAACTGTAAAAGCTAGCCTGTTATTTTTCATATCATTCTTGAGCGCATACTTTAAAATGCCTAAATGTACAATTTCATTTCGTTTTCCTGAACAATATGATCGCTAGATGCTCATGTATCGGCAAAGTATTTTTATAATCACCCTGTATATCAGTATTCGTTGTGTCGAATCTGAAAAAGAGAAATATCCTTTATACATGTTTTTATATATTTTCTTCCCGCAGACTAGCATTTTTTAATGTCAGACAAGTATGTAAGGAAACTTCAAAATTATAAAATGCCTTCAAATATGGAACTCAAAGAAATTTTTACCAAAAATATAAAAGCAAACAAAACTTGCTCAGTTTTAGTTTGCTTTGTGGAGTTGTAGCAAATACTTTGTCATCATCAGTAAATCCTTTCATTCTTTGACTGGAAATCAATATGAGTACCTTTCTCCTATGCTTCTATGACCTAAATATCCTGAAAATGGATTAAGCGACAGTTGATGAACATTAACATTAACCCAACGCCATCTGTCCAACAGGTCATTAATGTTTCCACATAACCAACTATATTTGGCCAGCTACATCTTGGTAATGGTGCCAAAAATGATATATCTGATCCTTTTCATTCAAATACATCATTTTTGGCTATTTTAATAAAAATATTTATAAAGAATGATAAGAAAAGTAATTGAATCTTCGAAAGGCTTTTCTCGCACGACTTTCCTATGTGAATACAATTCATTATCGGTTCTGCTCCTCTCCTGAAAGTTTTACATATGTTTTTTAATCACCATGAATAATCAGAAGCCTTTTTTATAGTAAATTGTGCGAAATATCAAAGAAAAATATCATGTAATCATTGTTCATTGAATTTTATATATTTGGTCTCATAGTTCCGAATCCCAATTGATGTCTTGAAAGCATTATAGAACATGGGTTATTTCTTTGAAGTTTTCTCGCATTATTTTGTAATTGCAATTGTGAAAGGAGTTCGGGTTTTCCAAAAAAGAGAAACGCAAAATGAAAATATATTACATAAAAATAAGCCTAATGAAAGCTATTTTATTGTGCAAAGCATCTGAGAGGAAATTTTTATATCAATTAGGTTTAAAGGCTTTAGTTGAAAATCATTTGATTGAAATATTGTTTCTTTTCTGAATTAATTCTTTTCTCTTTTTTTTCCAGGACTACCGATATTTACCTCAAGAAATCATTGTTAAACCTGTGAGTACTTACTATCTATTTTTTCTTTTTTAAACTTTTCTGTTCTTTCAAATCTGGAATCTTACGAACATACAGAGTGTTTCTCATTTAGATTATTTCAAAAAATTTTCGTGAACTGCAGTTGTCATTATTTATCATTTTAATCCTATATTTTTATTAAGTATTTAATTATTGTTCACTTCACTATATTGTTGAATATAAATGTTTGTTTATTTCATTTTTCCTAAAAATATCAAGTGTGTATGTTATTATTGATTTTATTTTTGTTTCAGGGTGATCATCTAACAGTGGAATGCACTTACGACTCCACAGGAAGGAATGTTACAACGTTTGTAAGTTTTATAATTCCTTTAAAATATTAAGCACATTTGAATGCTATATTTTTCATCTGGAAAGGGTAACACTCATTAAAGTAGAAATTATATATACTCAGTTTTAATAGTTACTATAAATAAAGATATTGAACTGAATTTTTCCTCTCTTTTTAGGGTGGCCTTGGAACTTTACAAGAGATGTGTTTAGCTTTCATACTTTATTACCCAAGAATAGCTAGAGCAAGAGCATTTAGCAGTGCGACGTGCGATTTAGTTAAAAGCTTGGCTGGATTAGATACAAGGTACACAATATGAAAATATTTTAGACAGGTTCTGTTATAGCAGGATCATAAAATTATTTTTTCCTTTAATATATTTCAAATTATTGTAGGAATACAGTGTTGCAAATATACACAATATTTTAAGACTTGAAGACTGAAATTCATGCTGTCCAAGAATAAGTATTTAATTTCAAAAGAACAGTACATTTACATATTTGTTTTCAACACAAAAATAAAAGCAATTCAAATATATATATATATATTAATAATAACCAATGTATAAAATGTCATAACATAATATTCAAAAAGAAATTAACAAACATATCAATAATCCCTTGCAAAAACTTCAAATTTTAACTAAACTAAACTATATCTAATTTTATGCTGACTTTGGCTTTTCTGCTTATTGACTCCAAGTTTGTCCATTGTTCCATAATAAACTCTTTGTAGAATTCTCTAAAACGGTAAGTGTTGATCCTGGTCTCTTTTCGGCTTGGACTTGGCATTAAGATGACATATAGAGTAGGTGCAGATTTCATTGTAAAACTAGAATATAATTTCAAGAATAAATATCCCTAAATAAAAAAATTAGCTGAAATGGTAAACCTTGAATCACCCTTTTATATTAGCTATACATTCTATTTTTCTTTTTCTTTTTATAGGAACTCCAATGCAGATGACGATAACTCCAATTTTACATTTTACCAACACTTTCACACAAATAATCCATGGGATACTTACTATGCGGGAATTGCAGAAGCAGCAATGAGATTTGGATATCATTCGTCACAATGCTATCTTGGTGATGGAAGAAGGGTACAGGTAGGTGTTATATGTTAAAATAAAAACTGTACTTTATGCTCACACGCCATATTTTTAGTAATATAAGTCTTTAAACGAAGTATCCACGAAAAAGTTAATGAATTCCACTATTAAAAACAAAACTGATCATCTCATTCTATAGTATTATCAGAGCCGTCTTAATAAATTTGTGAGCCTTGGGCTAGAATAATTTGGCGCCCCATCAGAACCATAATTAGGAATTGCCCAATGAAAATACCTAACTAATAATATAATTGACTTAAAAAGTCTCCTGTTCTGTGGTTAACGCCTTACAATATTGCAAATTCGCACCTTCTCAAAATAATGATTTTGCGAGCCAGCTTCCCTCACCCCTTATCGTGTGCACGATTAGTTTTAAAGGTTACATTACATGAAAAACATTTTTTCAATTATTTTCAATATATTTATTAAATTCAAAACTATAATATACTTAGTATTTAAATGCTTGTCTAGTTACAAACCTTAATCATATTTTTTACCATATATAAACTACAATTAAAAGTTCCGGGTTCAAAATTAATATAAAATCGGTATAGTAAATTTTTAGGCGCCTTTGGATCAAAGGCGCCCCTGGGCTATATCCCAATTAGCCCACTGGATAAAACAGCCCTGAGTATTATGAAAACAAAAATGTTTTTTTAAGAAAATTTTCTATTGTAAATAATTCAATCAATTTGAAATTCCAACGAGAGAGTTTTTGAATTAATTTTTATGGATTTGAACACTTTAGAGTTAGAATAGTTTAGTCAATACAGGTACTTATACGTTATTTCAAACTAAAATCAACTGAAGAACTCATAAAATTATTCGAATTCCCCAAACCCATAAATGAATGCATTTATCAAGATGTTAGCGAAACAGAAACTAAAAAATAGCGAAAGAGAAACCAATAAATAGTGAAACAGAAACCAAAAAATAACGAAACAGAAACCAAAAAATAGCGCAACAGAAACCAAAAAATAGCGAAATAAAAACCAAAAAATAGGCGAACGAGAAAACGCTAAGGAAAGCAGATCAAGAGAGCGAAGGCAAGCCTCGGGTGGGAAGGGAAGTTCTCCAGTGCTATTCGTATGCAGCCCCATGCTATGTCTCTCATACTTTGTTGATTCATATTTTCTGTCTTCTTTCTTCGTTTTTATTATTTTCCCCATTTTAGATGATAATCGAACTCTCGGGGTGTAAAAGTAAATTGATAAGTTTAAAAACGAAAATTTCAAGTTTTTAAAATAATTTCTGGACGGGTGGGGGTGCTGCAGGTCTTCAGCCCTAATGGATGAACCGTCACTACTTATAGTATATATATATAGTCAGCCTAAAACTATGCAAAATTGACAATCAGAAATAGAAATTTCAATAGAAATTTTGAATATAATGAGAAATACAGGGTGGTCATAAATTACTGGACCCATTTCAAAAATTAATAAAAAAAAACTAATAATGTTACAACTACGGTTGTTTTTTTTATATGAGAGCGGATTTTAAAAAGTTTTTTTTTCAGATAGGTAATGCGCCGTTACGGTGGTCGTAAATTATTAGACATCTCCCATTTTTGAGAGCCATTATTTGAGAAACTATTAAATCTGAAGAAAAATAAAAGCATGTATTTCTAGGGAATCTTACGCTCTTTAATTTGTTAAATCAATTGTAATTCGAAAACTGAATAGTTTTCGAGATATTCAAGGAAAACTAAAAAAGGAAACCAGAAAACGAGCATCAGCTTCTGCTGATCGGTAGCCATTGCGTATGGAAATCTCTCGCAGGAGCAAATTTAGAGCGCCGTAATGGTACGCCATCTATCTCGAAAAAATCTTTTTATTTGCCCTCTTATTTGAAAAACATAATAATTTTTTATGAATTTTTGAAATGGGCTAAATAATTTATGACCACCCTATGTATTCAGCCTTCCTGCATTTTAATATATCCCTCAAACAGTAAAAATAGTCTTCACCAGCTGAAAAGATGAAGCCGCTCAATAAATATAGAAAATCATTCTAAATAATATTATTATATTCTAGTAAAAAATATCATTGTGTTGATAGAGACATTTTTATTCTTTTTCAGATATCTGGTCTAATTACATACCCAAGAAATATTCGACAGTATATAGAACCAGCAAGATGTACATACATCGAACCATCGAGAACTCAAGAACAATGGAAGGACAATTTTCTTTACACTACTTACTCTTCATCAGCAGCAATGGCTTCAGTGCACCAGATAATTGTCATAACGTGCTATTTTCTTCTCAAACTCTCAATACCATTCTCTTAACCAAGAGTGCTTGAAAAATACCTTTGCATCTCCGAATGCCTGTGATGCTCTAGATGGAATACGTATCCACTACTTGCAATACAAGAACCTAATTTCAAGCGACACCGAAATATTTTGATCAATTTAATTCCAAATTTTGTTCATGTAGATTTATAATACAGGGTAACTTAATTAGAAATATTGTAAAATTGCTTTATTTATTACAACGCACATTTTTATACTTAAAACTTTTATACAATGTGTATGTGTGTCATTCATCAAAATAAAAAAAGTTAGATTTTTCGTTATTGTCTTATATTCAAAATCCAGGAATTTCATTATCCCATAGCTTCCACTATAAATTTTCTGTCTTGTCTTTTGTTTACTTTTTCCTTTCACTCTAGAATCAATCCTCCATAAGCTTAAATTTTGAAGTATGGACCACTTTTAAAGTTATCCTTTTAACCATAATAATATAGATCACAACAGGATTCTAAATATGAAGTTAGAATAAAAAAAGCTACTACAAGGTGTTCCACAAAGGACTCCCTCATTGCATAATTAAAAACTTGGTAACGGAGACCAATCGAAGAATGAAACCAATAGTATGTTTATTTTGAAAGCTATAAAAATCTGGTACAGAAATTTCAGAATTAGTTACAAACGTTGCCAGCAGGTGAAGCTGTCCGCGTAGTCGTAGTACGGAGTCTGAGTAAAAGGCTATAAGCTGTCCTTTGCAAGCAATCGTTACAATCACAATGTGCACCTTTCGCAGCATAGAGATGGTGTATACAAAGAAGGAAATTTTCAGTCACCCTTTGTAGTGTGTCAAAGGAAACGGAGGCACAGGCCTCACAGATCAACTCTAAAAGCTCGTCAAGCGTTGCAGGATTGTTCCGGAAAACAGTGTCCTTCAATGTGTCCCACAAGAAGTAGTGACAAGGGGTGAGATCGGATGAGTATGGAGGTCAATCCATGCCTGTTCCAATAAATGGGGAATAGTTCAAAGCAATGACTCTATTCTGGAAGTTTCAAATTTACTTACGATGTAGTGCCACCATTTCCGCTGACACAATACAGAGAGTGATTTAAGATCTCATTCTTGGTATGCGCAATCTATGTGCTGCGAAAGGTGAACATTTTGATTCGATTGAGATGTCATTGCAACGATTGTTTGCAAAGAACAGTTTATAGCCTATTACCCAGACTCTGTACCAAGACACAGCGAAAAGCTCCACCTGCTAGCAACGTTTCTAACTAATTCTGAAACTTCTGTGTGAGATTTTTACGGCTTTCAAAATAAACATACCATTGTTTTCATTCTTCTATCGGTCTTGGTTGCCGAGTTATTTAATTTTAAAATGAGGGAGTCCTTTGTAGGACGCCGACGGTTGCCTCTGTTATTTTGAAGGAACATAAAACGCTATGTTTATCATTTCAACACCATTATATTTATAGTAGAAGCAGTATTTACATATTCACCTGGACTTCAAAACTCATTATTTATTGGCTTTGAATAGATAATGAACTAGAAAACGTAACTTCTGAATTCGCATCGTTGCTTGAATGCAGTACGGTTTATAAAATAGCCAGAGGGATTGTTCTGCCCTCGACTTTCTAGTATACTTCCACTGTATGGTGCGTTTTGTGCTTAGCTTCGTCTTGCAGTGAAAGCAATGGAGTCTGCATTTTGGAACGGTACATCTTCCCTTTGACCGATGTACTTCAAAATTTGGTCTTCAATTCCATCTATCTACATTCAAAATCTGGTCTTCTGGGTATCTATCTATCAATTTTGGTGAAAAGATTGCATGTTAAAATTCATACATCCAGCTTGTTGCTTTTTTGAGTTGCCGCATTCACATACATTCGAAAGACGCACCGACATGCAATCAACCCAATGATGAATTTAGTCCAAAATTTGATATACATCTACATTTGTAGTCCAAAACCATACGCTATGTTTCATCTATGAAGCTCGTAAACTTTTTTAGTCATGGTGTTCACAAGCACACGGACGGGCAGACAGACCATACGCTATATTTCATCTATGAAGCTCGTAAACTTTTTTAGTTATGGTGTTCACAAGCACACGGAAGGGCAGAGAGACCTTTGATGGATTTCGTATAAACTTCGAAAGATATCTACAATTTCGGTTTGAAGACAACGTACCAAATCTCATCCTTCTAGTTTCGTTGCGGTAGTGTTTTTTTGTTTTGTTTTTTGCTGCTGTTGTTAACGTATTCATGGATAGGCAGACAGACATAATTCTTTTTTTCCCTAAAGTCTAAAACGTGGAGATTCATCGAAATATCGTGGATGAATTTTTCGATGATGATTACGATACTTTCTATACTCCCTATACGAGAAAATAAAAAGGCAATAAAAGAAAATAATAGATAGTGCTGTATAATAGAAAGGAATGAGAGAAACAAAATAATGTACAATATTTGAAAGTACGCTCGTTAATATCGGAATACGTTTGAGTGCTACTTATAAATGCTAAATCAATTGTTTGCATTGATCTGTCAAAGCAATCCCTGCCAATTTAATGAAATCTTCAACAACGAAACCTATTAATGGAGATACATTTCACCATCCTGTAAAGTTTGGATGTATGTTAAGGTCTTTAGAGACTGACTAATGGAACGATTTTCGTATTCGAAAAACACAGAGAAAACGCTTCGTACGTCAAATCAAGTACGCTTCGCTTACTTTTACTACCTCCCTTTTCAATGGCGTATCAAGGATAAATAGCACTGCATTATATTTCCGCCCCTTTCATTGTATTCTGCTTTAAAAAATGTAATAAATTATCTATCTTTTATTTTGCCTTTTCAACTCCCTCCAAAACTCGCGTCCGGGCCGCAAATAGGCATACTGTACTCCAGTAGAGCACCATTGTAACTTTCGAGGGCTCTGATTGGACAAGCGAATCTGACGTCACTCTTCTGCACATCGCATCAACAGTGAGACATTCGTATCTTGTTTATAGTTCTTAAAACTCTAAAAACTAATTTTTTCTCCAAGATATTGCCTGAATTTGTTTTCAGAAGGGGAATCTTTCTTCTTCTTGATTTAATGTCGTTAGATTTGCTTTAAATTCTTTCTTTGTGAATATATTGTCATCAGGGGTGGCGCCAGAGGGGGACAGGGGGGTGCAGGGCACCCCTGTCGGGGAAAAATTTTGTATCCCGTCGGGGAAAATTTTTGTACGGGGTATTCAAGTGTAGCTGATAAATAATAATCTGGCGAAAATTTGAGACCAATTTCATTACACTCGTCCCCCCTGTCGGGGAGATCGTGCCCCCCTGTCGGGCAAATCGGCCCCCCCGTCGGGAAAACCGTAGCGCCATTTCTGATTGTCATGTATTTTTTTTTTTGCCCCTTTTGAATATCGTCATGTTTTAAAAATGTGTAACAGATGGCAGCACGGTAGCTTGCACATTTATAGTAATACATAATATATTTATAGTTAATTCCTCTAATATTTTTTTCTCTTCATACTCGTTCTAAAACTGCTTTGAAAATTCTTTCTAAATTTTACTTCAAAATTTAATTTCAATAACCTCTTACAAAACTCAATGTTGGTTAAAAAATATTAAATTTTGCTTGAATCATTGAAATACGATTTTCAACCTTTTACTGAAATAAGACAAGTTTTTTTTAACAACCTTCCTTTTTCATAAGTCGTAATCGAGTGTCATAATAAAAGGTTGGTTCAATTTACTTTTTTAACTCCTGTTAGAAAATCTTGATGAGCACTCCTGTTAGAGATCTTGATAATTTTTATTCATCTTAACCGTGTAAACAATATTTAAAACACGCGTTTTATTTTTAACCATTTGCAAATATTGCAGTTGGTAATATTTTTTTATCTGTTGCTGTATTAATGAGACAGTGAAATCATACTAAGTATTTCGTTTGCATGAGTTTGTGAGAAAGTCAAGAGAATTCATAATTAACCATTATTGAAAATGAAATGAAATGACATAAAATAAATTTATTTAAAGTTGTTTTACTTTGGAGCAAAAATCTTGTAAAGGTCATGTTAGAAATTACACTGCTAGAATTGCGTGAACATAAATCTAATATTCATAAATTTCCATAGGCAAATTGAGATTTGCAATATATAATAACAGATTTGTCTTGCTGGTTTATGCCAGAAACATATCTTGATTAAATTTTAAAATATTGAGTTTCTGAAACAAAAATGTGAATAAAAAACTTCAATAATCATTTTTTAAAAAATTAAATTAATACAAAACAATTTTAAATAGAGTGAGACAAAAGAACATGTAGTAAAATGAACACTTAGACAGAACTAGGAACTAATAAGGGATCAATTAAATACTTGTATTACAGTAATACTTTCGATATACCTCAGAATTAAGAAAAAAAATTAGATATGCAGGTAAACTATTTACACGCAAGTTTTTAGACAAAAGAAAATATGCAAAATAAAAATTATTTCTGTATAAAACATATGTTTATTTTATTTGTTTCAATCGTTTAAACAGTGTCGATATCATATATATCCATTAACATTCACGTAAATTTGACAGGAATCTCTAGAATGAAGAAGGGCAATTTCACCGTTGCATTCTTACCATGATGTTGATTTTCTAGTTTCTAAAATATTCTTTATATATCACCTGTGAAACTCTGACTCATAGAATTGAAATAGCTGATTATGTGTGGATTTGATTCTGTTGTATAAAACATTAAATTCTTGCCTATTTTCAGATTGTCTGTCTATCATGATTCTAGAATTTTTTTTACGACAACTTACCATATCGTGATTATTTTGTGTGATTTTTTACGTTTTGAGGTTACCTTACTATCTCTAATTTTTTTTCTGATATGAGGCATATCGAGTATATACTATATATCTATATTATTCATAGTTATACCTATTGGAATTTTTCTTTTTTTTATTGAAAGAAATAGTTTGTATTAAAATAAAAATTTCTTTGAATCCATTTATTCCCTGTCTCACATGTTTTTACTAATTGCTTTTGTCTATATCGGTTTTAAAGTGTTTTTTGTATTAATTTAATTTTAAAAATGATTATTGAAGTTTTTTATTCACATTTTTATTTCAGAAACTCAATATTTTAAAATTTAATCAAGATATGTTTCTGGCATAAACCAGCAAGACAAATCTGTTATTATATATTGCAAATCTCAATTTGCCTATGTAAATTTATGAATATTAGATTTATGTTCACGCAATTCTAGCAGTGTAATTTCTAACATGACCTTTACAAGATTTTTGCTCCAAAGTAAAACAACTTTAAATAAATTTATTTTATCTCATTTCATTTCATTTTCAATAATGGTTAATTATGAATACTGTTGACTTTCTCACAAACTCATGCAAACGAAATACTTAGTATGATTTCAATTGTCTCATTAATACAGCAACAGATAAAAAAAATATTACCAACTGCAATATTTGCAAATGGTTAAAAATAAAACTCGTGTTTTAAATATTGTTTACTTGGTTAAGATGAATAAAAATTATCAAAATCTCTAACAGGAGTGCTCATCAAGATTTTCTAACAGGAGTTAAAAAAGTAAATTGAACCAACCTTTTATTATGACACTGGATTACGACTTATGATAAAGGAAGGTTGTTAGAAAGAACTTGTCTTATTTCAGTAAAAAGTTGAAGATCGTATTTCAATGATTCAAGCAAAATTTAGTATACACACAGATAACTAACAGGGCCATCTTATCCATTGGGCTGTAGCCCAAGAGTGCCACTAATCCAAAAGCTCCTGAAAATTCACTATATTGATTTTATTTTAATTTTGAACCAAGAAAATTATTTAATTATAATTTTAAATATGAAAAGGCGCGATTTGCCAAAGTAAGTTACATTCGAACAATTAGATCAAAAACACTTTATTGAGAAGTGCGCTACAATACAATATGACACACATACACCACACTATTTCTCTACATAATCTCCTGGTCTATGCAGACATTTGTCGGAAGGTTGCACTAATCGTTCGATGCCCTGACTATAGAAAACCGCTCCTTGGTCCTGAAGACAGATTAGAACAGCTGTCTGAACCTGATCATCGTTGGAAAATTAAATTGTCTTCCATCCAAATGTTCTTTCAGCTTGCCTAACATGTGAAAGTCGCAGGGCGCCAGATCGGGACTGTTCGGTGGATGCCGCCAGACCTCCCATCTAAAACTGCGAAGCAAACCCTGTGTTGTGACTGCATTGTGAGGTCTTGTATTGTCGTGCAAGAGGACAGGGCCTTTGCTTAACTTTCCATGTCTCTTGTTTTTCACATCTTTGCGCAAACCTCTTAGTGTTTCGCAGTACGAGTCAGTGTTAATGGTTGTGCCCTTCCGCATAAACTCGGTGTAGACAACTCCTTCGCAATCGAAAAAAACAGTAGCCATGACTTTACCCGCTGATGGGGGAACTTTGGATTTTGTTCTCACAGGCGATGATGTGTGTTTCCATGCCATCAACACTTGCTTCGTTTCTGGGGTGAAGTGATGCACCATGTCTCATCACCCGTAATGATGCGGTTTAAGAAATCATTGCCTTCCACAGAATGGCTGGACATGACATTGCATGTGGCCCATACACGGCCGATATTTCACAATGAATCTCCGTACTCGTGAAACGTTTTGCCCACAAAAAACGTACTGTTCCGCGTACTTCAACGTTGGATTAAGTTTCCAGCTGACGCGCCATTTTTTTTCTCGTACCACGCAGCAACGATTGCCATTATCCGAATGAAATCGCTAAGCCGTGGAACTCAATGGGGAACTTCAGCATTTTTTTTATTTTTTAAATCGATTTAAAATGCTTCGGAACGAACAATAACATTTAAAAAAATCTAGACAGTTTTGTTTTTTTTAAATTTGCGATGAAAGTTCGCCTCTCAGAATTCGCGGGAAAAACGATCCATTTTGGCGCGAAACGAGTCTGACGTCACAGTTGCCTGACAGGGGAGACACACGCTTCCTTCCCGTTCGCTCTCTATAGATTCTCTTTTTTTTCTATATTTTCCGACTATCGCAACAGATAAAATTATGTCGGCAAGATACAAGTATTTGCGCAAGCTTCGCTCTTGTTTCGCCATGTTGCCATCTGTGGGGGGACAAGTGTAACTTACTTTTTGAACGCCCGTTGTAATTAGAGAACAGAGAGAGAGAACAATTAGAGATTTTTTTTTTTTTTTTTTTGCTCCTCAATTATTTTGTGAGGTTGATATTTTATTTGGAGGGAAGTGGGCTTACGCGCTCATATTCCTAGTTACGATTCTGACGGGCGCCAAATTACTCTAGCTCAGGATAACTAATCTACATAGGATAAAAATCCCGTCAGACTCGTTTCCATTAGTTCTTGTCAGTAAATCTTGACAAAAAAATCACACTTGTGCAAGCCATGTACGAGGGTGTGAAGAGTCATCTGAAGAATTTTTGTAAGCGATTTAGTTGACATTTAAATTCCGTTCCGAGAAAAGCAAGAAAACTATCCATGTTTCACATACAAATGGTCTCTCTGAAGATAGCTACATTAGCAATGTAATGACTGTAAGCTCAAGTTCACATTATTTGAAAACCAATTTCACATTTTATACTGAATATCATAGGCTCAAAATAGTATATTTAGAAAACACTGAATTGTTACTGAAAAAATTTTTAACAAAACACAGTTTCCGGAGTGACGACATCAATGCATTTAATCTCTGATAACTTTATCTTTACTCTTCTCAATAGACTTATCATTTTACTATACCTAAATCACGACAAATCTGATTTACATAAAAAATAGTATATTATGCATTCGGCTACCTTCTGTTCTGATAATGAATTAACATAAAACAATTATATCAGTTAATATTTTCTTCGCTGAAAGCTTTCTCTTGAAACATGATAATAAATGTGTTCTAATAGTAATAATTTTGATATTGTTATTTTACTTATAATTATTCATTATAATATCCCGTGCATTCAGAGTACATTATGGTAATCAAATTTTTATGTGGATACCATGATGATCATGCCATATTACCGGGGCCGTCTCAACAAATTTTAACGCCCTGGGCTAGAGTAATTTGGTGCCCTATCAAGACAGTAACTAAAAATTTGAGAGCCTGAGGCTCAACGAAAATACCTATCTATTACAACAATTTAGGGGCAAAAAAGTAACCTGATCACCCTTTCTCTGATTAACGCTTTACAATTTTGCAAATCAGCGTTTTCAAAACATGATTTTACAAGTAGGCTTCCGTATTGTAGGTACTTTCTACTACACGCATAATTTAAGATTTTTCTCACTAATAGTCTCTGTACAAATATATTTTTAAATCATGTATACATGTTTATTTAACATTAAAAAATCGATTACTAGTATCGTCTAGGTACACCCCTTAATCATTTCTTTACTTTCAACATATTAAAAAATTTATTTAAATTTTTGATTCAAAATTAAAATAAAATCAGTATTGTAAATTTTTAGGCGCCTTTGGGCTACAGCCCAATTAGCCCAGTGAATAATATGACCCTGTATACTGTTATAGTGAACTAAATTTTTTATCTTTGTTTTTCCTAACTTACACCCGTTTTTTTTTAAATTATGCAAAAAATTTTTATTTTGGATTTTGGATTCTTATGCAGAATTTGTTTGGCAATATTTTCTTTGGTATGAATTAAAATCTAAATATTTAACAATAATATTCATTTAGCAAACATGTATGAGTAATTTTTTTCCTTATGGCTCAGATTTAAATGGAGAAGAATGGATGTTTCAACAAGAGAGAACATACATTCACACAGACAGAGAGTTGAAAATTGGTTCTTTAAAAATAATGTGATGGTTTTACCCCTTAATCATAAAGTCTGGTTGGATTTAAGGTCTGGTCTTAATATAGTAGAAATATCTAGGCAATATGGTTCATCGAGTATAGGCTGCTGAAAAACAGTTTGAATTCGTCATTGAGCATCGGGATGCACCAAATAGTATATGGGATATTTTTCAGCCTAACTGAAGTACAATAGGGGAAACTAGAGATACTTGACCCTATACGATTTTCTCAGATTGTGAGATAATTGGTAATTTGTGTGTGACATTTTTATTTGACATTTGGTCACATAGTCTATTGGAGGGTATTTTCATTCCAGTCTGAAAAGCCACCATAATGGTGCGTAGGTAAATATGTTTTGGGGATCCAAAAGTAAATTTTCACTTTTTCATTCCTCAGTGGATAGGGAGTTTACTATTGAAGATATGATGAATTAAAATATTTCCGAGTTTTAAAGATACTTCTAGCTATAATTTGATATGCGATGTTATGCAGTATCTTAATTCTAAGTGATTTCATTTTTAGATTATGTAGAAAAAGTCAAGTTAGGGATACTTGAGCCTAAAAAGTTAAGGACACTTGACCCTACCAAAAGCTATTGCAGCTTCGATGTCGTAGCCGACCGTAGCACATTTTGTGGTTGTGATCAGACTTCTGGTGCGTGGAGTTTGTTGGTAATATGGCAACTCAAATATAGAGAATAATTATTTAAAAATTGTTTGTTAATTATTATTTAATGAATAAAATTTCTTTTTAATATGATTTTTCGAAGAATGCAAATAATTATTTTAGTAAGAATTTTAAAAAGAATTGAAATTTAATTAATCGATTTTTTCCTCGCCTGAGAAAGAAAGATTTTTTTATTTATTTATTATTTGAATAAAAATCTTTTGCTCGAACTATTTGTCATCGTTTGGTTTTATTTAACATTTCGCCATTTCTGTTGAGTTTGTCCTCCTTTCTTGATTTGAATTTTATCCTAAAATATATTTTTATTCTTTTGCTTTTATTTTTTCTTTAAATATCAGAAGAACCGAGCAAATCTATTAAGCTTCTCAATTTCTGGTTTTGTGCAACATTTTTCATATCCATTTTTTGCGTTTTGATGCCAGAAAACCAAACCCATCAATTCTTCAACGCGCTAATGAC
>BGPR01001650.1:20938-44922 GCA_013235015.1 Araneus ventricosus | reverse complement strand
AAAAAAAAAATACACGCAAAAATACTTTTTGGTAAAAACTTGTCATAATATTTTTCATTCAGCGAGTTTTTTATGATTTTACATAATCACAGGGATGAGATTCTACCGCCTCTTGGCGAATTTCCGCTTTTTTGTTATTTGGGAGAAATTTCGCTTTTTTTTTCCCCTCTCAAAATTTCGCCCCCCCCCCCCCCCCCCAACGGGGGGGGGGGGGACTTCCCCGCCGCAAAAATTAGCTTTTTTTTTTTCTGAAAATTCCGTTTTCACACAAAGAAAAGAAATCCTTCTATCTTCCGTTTTTGAAAGATAATTCTGGGAAAATTTGCTCAGCCATCGGCTTAACTCCACCGACTAGGAAACTAGCTGATTCGTCTTTTACTAACGAATCATCATTATATCAGCAAGCTCTACAAGGATGAACATTCCAACATATTCTGTGCCATTCAAAGTATTAAGTACCACCCAGTGGCGAATCGAGGATTTGGGTCTGGGGGGAGCTGTGGTCATAAAAATTTTGTATCATAGTGACGAACGTCAAACCTCATGTCTTATATAAGCCAAAACACTTTAATTTTACAGGCTTTCCTCTCCTGTCAGTAAGAATTATAAAGAACACTACAATACTTTCGATAATTTAATAAAAAATACAATGAAATAGTTGGCCAAAAAATGTTTTTGACAGCGCCAACGTTACAAGGGCAAGTGGAATGACTGGAAAAGTAGGAAAATTTTCGAGCCTGTCAAGTCAGAAAGCAATGTTGTCACGATTTTATTACTATTTTTTTTTAATGAAAATTAAGATCAAACAGTTGTAGTGATTTTAAATTAAATCAAGAATTTTGGTTTAGTTTTGGGGGGGCTGCAGCCCGATAGCCCCTCCCCTGGATTCGCCACTGGTACCACCTTTTTGCAGGAAATAAAACCTCTGTGACATATTTTGCAAAAAAAAATTGCATAAACATGTTGAAAACTTAAGGTCATCTTGTAGGGCGTACCAAGATGAAGAAATAAAAAAATGGAACAAAAATAAATAAACTACATTAAAAACAAGAAAAACTCCTGTCAAAAGAGATAGCTAAAAAGCTGTGTGCAAATCCAGCAAAAAAGCAGAGGATAAGACATAAAAAAAAATCTTCTCAAAATAAAAAAATAAAAACCGATGATTTACCTAGTATTCTAGAGATAATGTAGTCCCACAACTATGTCAGTAATTAACAAAGAGATACTAATGAAGACTATGTAAAACTGTATTATTGAAATAGTTTGCAGAGGATGCAAATACACATCCTTGAAGAAAATCTGTCAAAGGTAGGAGCCCTCCAAAACAAGAGGTGAAGCGTGTTAATGGAGATCTTTTACCAACAAAAGCCACACAAATAAAGAAACAAAAGAAAACCACTTATTTAACAATTAAGGTAATGTTTCAAAGGGTTTCAAATAAGAATAATGCTAAATGAATCTGTCATCGTAACTATACAATTTCTCAACCCCTCTCACTTTATAAGGTGCGAAATCTTGTGCTGTTACTTTTGCAAAAAAGTATAAAAATAAAAGAAATTTATTAATTTTATTTATTTTTTAGCTAACTTTTTTCAAAAGACTATTAAATATAATTCTTCTCAGACTTCTATTAGGTGAATGTTGCATCTCAGTGATTACAGGTGGTAAATATGTTTTAATGTCTAATTTTGTATTTTCTGATGCCCCTGATAATGTGTTAAACTTGTTTGTTAACTTTTAATGTGAATGATTTAATAATAATTAAATATTCTTTTTCTTATTTTTACATACTGAATTATAAATAATTAAGTTAATTATTATAGTGTAATATTTTCATGTTGCATGTTCTGACGTTTTACTTCTTAAAACATCTTTCACGTATAAATTATGGTACCAATATTTTGCTCGCGTATGATTTCAGTCTTTTTGCTTTTTTGCCAATCTAATCCCTGTAATCACTTACAAATCAAATATCAACATGTCTTTTAAAAAGTTTGGTTGGCACATGGAAAAATTCTGTTTTAGAGATTTAGTTGACTTCAGCACACACTCTCAAAAAGGTTGTCCATCCTGTAATAGGATAAGTGCAGTAGTAATTACAGTGAATTTAATTCTATTTTATTGATTCTGAATTGAGATGGCGTACATACAAATTTATTGTAGTTATAAGCTAAATACTGTTTTATTACTTTCAGTGAATATTGTTTTACATTTGTTTACCTTGTTTTCAATAAAGTTATTATCATTGTCAAAAATAGGATAAAATACTTGTTCAAACCGGCTCCTGGAGAACAACATCCTGATCATACATTTTACCGGCGATTGTTTCCTAAAATTATCCAAGACATTGAAGTGAGTTCCTCAGTTTTCTTAATCCCATTCATAGCTTCTCCATTTGATTAGATTCCTGCAAGTTTCAAATCTTTTTTGCAATGAACATAAATTTCATTATAAAGAATGTGATAAATGATGAACATAAATTTCATTATAAAGAATGTGATAAATGATGCATAACAAATAAAAATAGTGTACTAAACCAAACAAAAATGTAGCTGATTACAAGCATTTACAATATTAGTTATATAATAAATACAGACTTAATGGCTTTAGAGTTTTTATGAATGCCATTTATCTGGAATAAAATAGTAACAGTTATTGTAATTACTGTATTACTGTACAAAATTTTTGTAAATTGTAACTAAAAATTTTTTGTTTTGCTTGTTGGGCAAGTCTTGATGCTTTTATATATATATATATATATATTTCTAATTTTATTCCCATGCACCATCATGATTTTACATTTTTGTTTATATGGAAAAAAATATCTTTTTATCAGTGTATTTAATATAATTTTATAATTTAAATTACAATATTATTGTCTATTTGGCTGTTTCTTTAAATTTTATATGCTTTGAAATACCAATGAAATGTTACTCTAACCTGTGTTTTAATTATCTGTTTCAGAGTATAGAAACTAATTGGAGGTGTGGACGACATAATTTACAAAGAATAAATTGTCGCAGTGAAAACAGCAAAGGTGTATATTGTTTGCAATTTGACGATCAGAAAATTGTTAGTGGTCTTCGTGATAACACCATTAAAGTTTGGGATCGCACATCTTTACAATGTGTTCAGGTAAATGCATTAATAAATCTGCAGGCTTAAATTTGATTTTTTAACTTTTGTTCTCCTAATAAAGTTTTGTAAATATTATGAAGGAAAATAGTGCAATTTGTTTTAGAAGTGCAGGCAGAACTGAAGAGGGGTATACACATATAATATAGTAAATTCAAACATGAAAATCTGTTTTAAAAGCACCTCTACGACAAAGAACTGCTAGTTTCAGTATGCATTTGACATAAGTTGTAAACAAGTTCCAAGAGCTTAGATACGTGGGTTTTTTCACATTAAATTATCTACAATTATAAGTTGTTCATATTGATTTTCTATTGCTATTAAGCCCATGGAACTCGGGTTTACAGCTGATTCAAATGCTTCACAGCAGCAAAAGTTTCAATGATATTTAGAAGAAAAAGTGTAGAACTTGTGTAGTCCTTTGATATACTTTTTTAAATCAAGGAATTAAGAAAGTAGAGAAGATCACTGTTGATCGTGGTTGGTTTTTGGTTTCATAGCCGACTTTCCTCGAGTTTTTTAGCATTAAAATGTCTGCGGGCTAGTGAAACATCTTCAAGATAATTTAGTTACTTTGATTGATCTCCATGTCAATGGTTTTTCTACACCCCAGATAAGAATAGTGCTGCTAAAAATATTTATTGAGATTTGAAATACACATAAAAAAATGTCTTTCAGTTTTTATTTAATTCTAGTATTCAATGCCTCAAGTTGTTGATTGTTTAATCTGGTTGTATTAAAAGCAAATTGTCATTAAATGAGTCTGCCAGGATCATTCTTCAGCATATAATTTTCTGTCATCCCTCCCCCTTTCAGTTAATATAATAGCACAATCTGAAAATATTTTCTAGTGTTTTTTTTTATTTATTTTTGTTTAAAAATAATTTTGTAAATATTTTTTTCATAACAAGAGAAAGAACAAAATAAACAGTGTATTCGAGTCCATGAACTGCTTTGTGTGAGCAGGATAGTAAAATAACAAAGCCAAGAAAGATGATTTAATCATTAGTTAGGTACCAGTATGATGGAATGGAGGAATGATCCCTGCAATTAAAAAAAACTACAGAGTGTTAAACCTTATTTATGTGACAGAATCTTATTTTCCCTTCTAGGTATTGACTGGTCACACTGGCTCAGTACTGTGCCTTCAATAGGCATAAATGTCATTCAATTAGTTCTATGAGCTCAACTGTCATGGTATTTACGCTTCATATCATGCATTTTTTCCCATTCATTTTAAAATTGGTCTTTTTCTTTTATATGTTTACTTCTTGTTCATTTTATAGAGTTTGGGATGTATCAACGGGACAGATTTTAAATACACTAATTCATCATTGTGAGGCTGTGCTCCATTTAAGGTTCAATAATGGTTTAATGGTAACCTGTTCAAAAGTAAGTGAACCTTTTATTTTAACTCGGGGGTTCCCAGTCTGCCAGAAAACTCCTTGAATTTATTTGCCTTACTCAGTGGGCCTTGAAATACTTGATTTTTTTTTTGTTGGGTCATTGAAAAGTACTTGAAAAATAAGCAAATAGACCATCCAATATTTTTTGGGACAGAAGAGACAACCAGTTTGTTACTTGGTTTTGCTTTGAGAATTCCACCACCAGAAAAAGCAGGATTGTACACTCCTTGAAAACCATTTTCAAGCACTATGGAAACTCCTTGAATTTGGGTTTTACTCCTTATAAACTCCTTGACTTTCAACTTTTAACATTTCTTTTATTAAATGTGTACTACGTTTCACCGATAAAAAGGATTCTAAATCGCCGCCGTATCAATTGCCCAGTATTTTGCGTTGCTCTTTCCACAATTTGATGTTCATCTCCTAGCAGTATCCAAAATTTAATAATTGGTTTTAAGTGCCACTCTGTAATAACCAAAACAATAGAATGGTTCAAATTGAGAATGTTATTTCTCATGGATTATTTCGAAAAATTAATTGTATTTCTTTAAATTGTAACATGGTTTGTTATAAAGGACATATATTGTGATGGTGGAGTTAATAGACACTATTAATCAATTTTATCTAAATTAGTTTTAATAATCAAGAAATTTTGTTAATCTTATTTTCTTCATATACTATTTTATAACCAAACCAAAATGCCAAAAAACAGTTTATAATATCAAAATCTGTCTCTCGTTGCACCTCTATATTTTAAATACTGGATCACTGTGCACTACATAAGGTGCACAGTGAGACATGGAAATTATTTAAGAATTTAAATTCTAAAAAAAAATAATGGAAATAGTTTTTTATTTCCAGAACTTTTGGGGTAGTTGTATAATTTTATAAAAAATTGTGTGTCTAAGCGGCACCACTGTACTTTCATATAAATAGATTTAACATGGCATTCTTGGATAAATCAGATTAATAAAAACTTATAAAAGAAATAAATATAACCACATTTGAGTTATTAGCAATGTTTTAAATACTCTAATATAATTTTTGTGCACTTTAAAAAGGGAACCCTTTTTCATGCGTAGATGCTCCAAGCACCTCGGCAATTGTTGAACATCGCCAACATCCAAAATCTGTCATGGTCTGGGGCGGAATTTACGCAAGCGGCAAAACACCTCTGGTTTTTGTGGATGAGGGCATTAAAATAAATCACAAAGTGTACCGCCGGGACATTCTAGAAGGTGTTGTATTTCCGTGGGCCAAAAATCACTTCGGCAATGTAAACTGGGCGTTTCAACAAAACTCTGCACCAGCTCACCAGGCCAAAAAGACACAAGAGTGGTGCAAGGCACATTTTCCGGACATGATAATCATCTGCAGAATGGCCACCCTGCTCGCCAGATCTCAGTCCCATGGATTACAGTGTATGGTCCATTTTGAGTCTAGAGCCTGCACTAAACCACACAAAAGTTTGGACTCTCTAAAGCAATTGATTCGGCAGGAATGGGATAGATTAAAGGTAGAAGACTTGCGGCCCATTGCTGAAAATTTCAATAAGAGTTTGCGCCTCTGCATCGCTGCAAAAGGCGGCCACTTTGAAACCAATTTAATTTATTTATTTTTAATAAAGTTATATTAAAATTGTTTGTCCGGGTTTTTTTTTTTTTTTTTCCTGCACCCTGTATATTTGTATTTTATACGTTATGTGTTTTGAAGGAAAAGAAATTGCTTCTTGATGGCTTTTTATGGACATGTAACTGAGGAATTGAGAAAGTTAAATAGATATAATGTACTTGTAAAAGTGGGGAAGCAAATTTAGGCATTAGAATTTGTGTGCTGTTTGTGGAATTATTGATATTGTTCTGATTAACTCTCAAAGCCACTGCTTCTTTGCATGCCTATGTAGTTTTTCATGAAAGTATTGTTTATGCAAATAATATAAAGAATGAATAATTAATAATAAATATACAATATTTATTTTTCAATGTGCCATTCATCTTTTTTTTGTGCATTTGCATGGGAATTCAAAAGCAAATGAATTTTCAAAATTCTCTGCTATTTTGAATTGTGAGCTGACGACAATTTATTGTTTGGTACAACTAATGGAAATGTGATGATTTATATTGTGAAAGACTTTCAGACCGACATGCGCTCCAATTTTGATACTTCACAGTTAACAAGCACAGTGATTGAGCACTTCTTTTTAGCAGCACATTCTGTGCCCTTTTGCACACAATGTCTAATAAACCTTTTTGTAAATGATATGTAGATTCATTTGTATTTGATTCTCGTATTTCTAACATGCATTCGTGACATTTTCACTTACATGTTCGTATGTAAAACTAATTTGTTCCGTCCTATCTGTCTTGCGTTTAATGTTTGTCAGAACTCTTTCTTGGGTCTCTCTTTTTTCAGTAATAATTTATGTAGTCAATTTTACTTGCATTTGTTTAACATAAACAGATATTTAAACTGACTATTTGCAGAAGTATTCGTTACATAGATAATTGATTTCTGTTAGAAACAATTTAGAGATGTTTTTGTCCAATAGCATTTTTTTTTTTAAATTTAAATTTGGCCAACAACATGGAAAACTGGTTCAATTTTCTTCAGGCACCGAAGATTTAAAATGAGGGAAGAAATAATAATAATAAAGATGTTTATTAGAGCAAGATAAGTCTCAAGAATGAAAATTAAAGCAGTAAATTGTAAGAGAATTTACTCATTGATTGTGTTCCCTGATTACTTCGTTTCTATTCAATTGTATAAAAAATAAATAGTAAAGGTATATTTTACTTGCTTAATATTAGAATATAATTGCATGTCACTTATTGCTTTCATAAGAAAGGGATGAGCCGTAGGGCATTTGCTGTTCTAAAAGTGGGTGCAAGTTATAGTTTTAGCGAGTGGTCACTTGGGGAGAGGTCAAAGGTCTGCTATTCACACTTGAAAGGGATGGACGGCTGTTTGCCTATGGCAGGGATGGCGAACCAGTGGCACGCGTGCCACTGATGGCACGCGACACAATATTTTGGGCACGCCACCGATCACAAAGTTCACTATGAAGCATTGACGGCATGTCTATGACCTCATTAAATATTTTTTTAGAAAAAATGGCACGTTGATACATAAAGGTTCGCCACCCCTGGCCTATGGGATAGCTTCAAAACCTCACTGAAAAAGTTATGTATTGCACTATTTTGTGCTGGGTATAAACAATCAAAATGATTTTAAGAAATAATTTTTGAAAGTTCTCTGCATTTATTAATGAGAGAAATATTAAAGTTTAAGAATATTATGTAAAGAGTTAAATTTCTGAGAAATTCATTAACTAAAGTTGATGTTACTTTTAAGTAAAGTTAACTTTTATTCTAGAACATAAAAATTAAAAAATATTTTAAGCTTTAATATATAACTTTTTGGTTGATTGAATGATTCAAGATAAATAAAATAACTGACAAGTCATGGCAATTTTTATTAGAAGACCCTGATGTGCAAAGAGTTTTGAAATTTTGTATAGTCTTGTGTTCTTGACAATACACTATTTTATTAATTTAATAACTTAATTATCGATTAATTCTATTTTGATTGTGTATTTGTGTAGTGCTCTCTGGTTGTGAATTTGAGGGGAAAAAAATTATTTTAAGATTCTATAATGTTCACAATAATGAATTTTGAGTAAAATCTAAACAGTAATGAATAATTAAAATAAAAATAACTTCTACTTTTTCGTGCACTAATAAAAGTGTGTTTTTAAAGCTTGTTTCCATTAAATATATTTTCTTTCAAAATTAATGTTGCTCATGGTTTGGACAATATGTAAAATACAAAATATTAAATTTTAGTTCTAAGCGATGAGTATATTTAAGGAATTATATTGCTAAATATGCATCAGTGATGTCACTTCATTTCTTAAAACAAGGTTACGATTCAAGTTTTTATATATAACAGGGTGCGTATGGTCATGAAAAGTACTTAAAAACTGCTTACTTTTTATTTTCGTTTTAGAAGGCCCTTAAAAGTGCTTACTTTTTATTCAAAGTTTGTATAAAGTGCTTATTTTTTATCGTGGTGCTTAAAAACTCATTATTTTTAAAAAGATCTTATGAGTTTCCGAGCAAGAACTATTTGATGTATAAAAGTAATTGAAATTAATGATTTAGCATTCTAATTTTGTACCTCAAAATCTTGTTGCATAAATATTTTTGTTTTATTTTTCTGCATGTAGAAATGTTTTCCTGTAATAAATTAATGAGAATATATTCTAGTCATGACAGTAGGATAGGTACTAAATTTCTCTCCTGTATATTTTATTACTTAAATCCTGTTAAGTTAAAAGAAGAAAAAAAATTATCATCAGCATTAAAGATTTTGCGAGTCCTTACTTTTCCCCTTAAGGTGCTTACTTTTTATCTACAAATTTGAGTATGCACCCTGTATAATCTTTGAGAGACTAATAATTAAAATATATTTATTCCTAAAAAAAATTAACAGATTGATTCAAGATTTCAGTAATATGTGAAATTCCTGAAAGCATGAGTTAACATTTTGAAATTTAACTAAACAACCCCGAAAATCAGTATTAACAAAAACCTTACCGAATTTTACCACTCAAATAGAAAATGTGGTAAATAAAATCATGAATCCTTCATCAAAATATTTTTCCCTGAACATATTAAAATGTATCTATATAGATACAATAATACTCACTGAATCAAACTCAGTAGATTCTATACTACTCTAGTTATATTTAGTTAAGTTACTTTATTTTAGATTTATTAATTAAAAATTCTCCTTTCTAGATAATTGGATGTTTTAAAAAAGCATTAGTTGATAATCAGTTTATTTTAACAATCATGCAATATCATAATATTGCAGCTATCAATTAGATATTATAAGTTTAATGCATTCAGTATATTCCATCCATGTAACATGCGTAATTTACTTACAACCATCCGAGTTTTCTAGTTTCTCTTTGCATGCAAAGGAATATAGATGTTATAAAAATAATATAGATCGCCTTTCTTATAGAGAGATACATATCTCTACAAGCAAGGCAATTTTTTATGTTGGTCTTGTTTTTCAATGTCTGTTGGCATTATTAACACAAAAACTTTTATGACTGTATGATTCAATCGCCAAAGTATCTGTACATTTAGTGTTAAAAAATACCCTGGTTGTGATCAATTACTTTTCCAACAGACATTCCTTAAGAATAATTTGTATCGTAAGGAGGGGTAAAATTACATGGAGAATGTTTGGGACAGATTTTGCTATAGAAGTACTCTGGCATTGTGAAGGAGCCTATTTTAACTTTTACAGTAAGCATTCAGCATGTCACAAATGAATTCCTAAAGATACTCCTGTTTTCTTTATCCAAGTGCTCTTTTACTGTCTAGGGTAGAGTGACACCTGTTGACACTCAACCGAGGACTGTACATTGGTATCAGCCAATTCACAACTCTGTTGTGGCTTTGATGATCCATTTCGCCAATTCATTCGTAAACAAACCTCCATATACAATTGTACTTAGATTGTGACTGCCCTCCAGAGTCGGAGGTTTAATACTTGGGGGCAGCCAGTCATTTGTAACCTTTTTAAGACTAGATGCTGTTTAAGAATTGATCGCTTGTGCAAAAAAACTCCAATACTGTAGAACCTCAATTATCCGACCCTCGTTCAACCGGAACTCTCCGTTAACTGACGTCGGTTTCCTGACTTTTTTTTCCCAGCATCTATTATCTAAAACTCTTTTAAACTACAATTTCCGTTAACCAAAATCCATTTTTTTAAAGCTTTTTTTACTTTCACATTCCTTGTGTGTGCAAGCGTTCTTTCCGAACTATGAGTACAGATAAATATTTTGGTTGCCCTTTCTTAGAATTCTTTTGAAATTAGCTCTCCCGCCATCCCCTGTGCACACGTCCCTGTTCTTAACAAAAACGCTCCCCATTTCGAAATTTGGAATGCCGTATTGCCAAGTGCCACAACAATCGAATGCTATTGCACCCTCTGATTGTAAGCAAGCGCAGGAAACAAAACCTCTTTTGTCATCTTTTCACAAACAAATTTTCAAAGCTGCAGAATTTCAAAGGGGGGGAGGAGAAATCAATGTTGTATTTTCGCTACATTCTTATGATTGGCGTGCCTAGCCTTCGTGGGCGATTTTACTCCAGAAAAAGGTGATATGCGCAGATAGGACTTTTCGAAATTCTATCGCATAACTGTTTGTTCTCTTTTTTTGCTGTTATTTCCGATCATAATCTTTTTTATTGCTATTAGTGAAGTTGGTAGTTTCGACCTGACGAGGGATCTGATAGTGCTTGTGCTTTGTCTTTTACTGTAATTTTTTATTACTGAAGTTTACTTTTTACTTTCTCGTATACAAAGAGAAAATATTGTAATCGTCAAAACATTCGAACTCGAGGTTTTGACGAATCTCCACGTTTTAGACCTCCCCGTGTCCAAAAAACACAATTTTGGAATTATGTGTGTCTGTCTGTGAACACGATAACTCGAAAACTATTAGAGCTATGGGGATGAAATTTGGTATGTGGTCTTAACATAATTTGTAGGTTTCTATCAAATTTTGGACAAAATCTGTCAACGGGAAGTCTGTCTGTATGTCCGCGGTCATGTGAATGCTATAACTCAAAAATTTGAAAAGCTAGATGGATAAAATTTCATATACAGTTTTATTGTCATGAATGTAGGTTCGTATAAAATTTTGGGCCAAATCCGTCTAAAGGTTGACTGTCTGTCGGTCTGTATAATCGCATCTCCAACGAATCCACCATCTCCATGTGCATGCGTACTGAACGCAATCTTCTGCGCACAATATTTATTGACTCCTACTTGGCGCTTTTCTTTTTCATCCCATTCTCCATGCGCATGCGTGCAGGTAGCAATCTGTACATGCAGGAGGATTATGTGACTTTGTCATTGAGCTAGCAAGAGTAGAAATCGGTACGCATTTAAATCAGAACGCATCTGTGAATTTGATTCTTTACCTAAATATTTTCTGATAGTCATTGGATCCTGGGTTACAATAGGTTCGAATTTTTTTATCCACATGGGGGGAGGGGAAACAGCACCTTTTTCGAGAAGTATACGAGAAAGTTTAGGGGAGACCACTCCCGCTGGTTTCATCATGGTTTCCATTAAGAGAAAACGAGTCATTCTAACCATAGAGGAGAAATATGATATTGTTGCCCGCTTCGAGAAACTATAACATAAGTTGCAAAGGAGTTTAATGTTTGTGTACTAACTGTTGGTCACATGAGAAGGAACTGAGAAAATTAAGAAGTTTTGTGCTGAATTAGATAGCGGGAAATCCGCAATTCTCTATTATCCGGAAATTTCTATTTTCCTATGTATGTTTGGTCCCAATTACGTCGGATAATTGAGGTTGTACTGTATTTAAAAACAATAAAAATAAACATTGTTAAGAATTTTTTTACTGTTGGTTCTAGAAATATAATTGTATTTTAATGTAAGTAATTCAGCTATAAATGTAAGGCTACAATAGCTTGTTGACAGAATCTCTGGTCTGATTGAAAATTTTTTGTGTGGTTAAATATATGGATGCAACAATGGAGGACAACCCAGTCTCAAAGTTGTATATGGAATACCAAGATTTATACTTGATGGACCATTTTACATTATCAAAAATGAAGTTAATATGTTAACAGTGATGGCTCATTTGATAGGTTCTCTGCTTGGACTACTGTCAAAATATGAGAATCAAAAATCTCAAAACAATCTGAATATTCAGTATTCCCCCCTCCCCTTCCTTTTATCACTTCAATTCTCCATTTATTTGCCTGAAAAAGCAGCAAATTTTATACATCCTTAATTTTGACTATATTGTTATAATAACACTCCTTTTTCAATGTGTTTGTGAAACTTTCTATGAATTTTAAGCATTCCTTTGAATATTATGTGATAAATAAAACTCTTAGTGTTTAACTTTCATCCAGATGTTATAAAAGTGAGCCGGTACACGAAACATCAGCATGCAACTAGTGTAGCCATTAAATTTGTAAAGCTCCTGTTACTGAAAATACATTCTACAACACAAATTATGTATTCTTGGCCAGAAGAAGCCTATGGTTTGAGAAAATGCTTACTTTCAAGTTTTCCATACCATCATTGAAACTTTCATTTAAAAAAAAAATGCATAGCAGCATGCTGTGTTGTGTTGCAATAAAAGATTTTGGCTTATCATTATTATATGTTTAATAGGCTTATCATTATTATATGTTTAATAGGCTTATCATTATTGTATGTTTTAGTATGTATTTTTTTTTTTAATTTAGTACTATATTGTTTTTAGGATAGATCAATTGCAGTTTGGGATATGGTGTCTCCATCTGAAATAAATCTTAGACGTGTTTTAGTGGGCCACCGAGCAGCAGTCAATGTTGTAGATTTTGATGAAAAATACATTGTGTCTGCATCAGGAGATCGTACTATTAAAGTGTGGAATACGTCATCTTGCGAGTTTGTTCGGACATTAAACGGGCATAAACGTGGAATAGCTTGTTTGCAATACAGAGATCGCTTGGTTGTGAGTGGTAGCTCAGACAACACTATCAGGTGAAGAATTTTCATTCTTGATCATGTTACTGTATTTGGAAATCTTAAGAATTGTTTATGTTCAACTAATGTTATATTAAAGGTCACTTCTTTTGTTTTGTGGTAATTTTTAATTTTAATTAAGTGCTCAAAATTGGTATATTTTTATATTTGTATTTAAATAATGATACATTATTGACTTTGAATCTTGCAGTCTTGACTCAAAATCCAGGATACAAGGGTGGGGTTTTTTTGCACAATTTGAATGATTCTCCTTTAATTCATTATTATTTTCATAAATTTGTAAAACATGGATGGTTGGGGAGGAAAGCCTTTTAAAACTTATGCTTTCTTCGGGTTTATAGAATTCAGTAAATATATACAGTGGCTCCCAAAAGTGTTCATACACTTACGATTTTCAATGAAATAAGGCTCTATACATTAATTAAAATTAATATTTCAGAATAGGTATTTAATAATAAGATCTATAATCCATTCTTAACAAAACTACATGAAATATTTTAAAAACATAGTGAAACTTTATTTTTAAGAAATAATCAAAAAGTAACAAATTTTATCTCGCAAAAGTCTTTGTACACTTTAAAAAAATCTCTACATATTAGTAAATATTCTAAATTTTCGTTAAATTAATATTTAGGGGGATATCCTTTAGCATCCACAACAGCTTTTAAACGTTTGGGAATAGATTTCACTAGTTTTTTTGTAATTTCTGCATCAATGTTCATCCATTCTTCCATCATTCCTTTTTTTAGTTTGTTTTTTGTTTTAATGTCGTGTTTTCGTATTCTAACCTCCAGTTCTCTCCAAATATGTTCTATTGGGTTTAAATCTGGCGATTGTGGTAGTGTTTTCAAATTTTGTGGACAATTATAAAGACACCAGAGGCAAACATTGAGAGCTGTGTGCTTTAGGATTGTTATCGTGATGAAAAACAAAGTTGTTCCCAATACCCAAATTTTGGGCTGATAATTTTAAATTGTCTCTTAAAATATTTAAATAAAGAGCATGATTCATTATGCCATCGATAAATACCAAATTACCTAGTCCTGATGCTGACATGCACCTCCACCGCCATACTTAACTTCTCCAACTAAGTTCTTGGGATTATGTTCCTCATTTTTTCTTCTCCATACCATTATACGTCTATCAGAACCAAAAATGTTAAATTTGCTTTCATCTGCAAATAAGACATTATTCCAATACGTTTCGGTTTCATTTGACATTGATTTTGCGAAGGAAAGCCTAATCTTTCTGTTTTTCGCACTAACAAATTTTCTACGGGCAGAACGCCCATTTAATCCAGCTGCTCTGAGAACTCATCGAACAGTTTCAGGTGAAATTGAAGTAGAAAATTTTTCATTAAATTCTGCAGAAACTTTTAAAGCACCCAAACGTGGATTTTTCACAAATTTTCGAATTATAAATCTCTGATCACGTTTTGTTAACTTTGCTGGTCAACATTTTCTTACCTTGTTTTCGATTCAATTTTCTTCTTTAAGGCATTTTAGCACATACTACACTGTAGAATGGGATAAATTAACTAATTTGGCGATATTCCAAATTGATTTACCACTGCTATGATGAAAAATAATCAATTTTCGAATGCTGATTGTTGTTTTTTTATGACTACGAGCCATTTTTAAATAATAAATCGAATATTACAGTGTAAGCAAGCCAAATGATGTTTTAAATGCCACCACAATGCAAAAATAAAAATAAAGCGACAGACGGTAATTTAAATTATGAATTTATCCGAAAATATTTCAGTGTACGAAGACTTTTGTGAGATAAAGTTTTTGTTACTTTTTGATTCTTTATTTCTTAAAAATAAAGTTTTACTATGTTTTTAAAATATTTCATGTAGATTTGTTAAGAATAGATTATAGATCTTATTATTGAATACCTATTCTGAAATATTAATTTTAATGAATGGATAGAGCCCTATTTCATTAAAAATCATAAGTGTACAAACACTTTTGGGAGCCACTGTATATATATATCATCACAGTTAATCCTTATCAAACATTTTTTCTATCTCTATCATACCACAATAAAAATAAAAAAAGAGATCCATCCTTCAGTAGTATCTAAATGGCACATCCACAAAGCAGTTGAAAACAGATATTTATCTAATTTTCGATTTCAAAAAGAATGTAAAATCTAGTAATTATGGCATTTCTTGAGGGGGGGAGGGAAACTATTTCTTGAATTACAGAAATTTAATATTCTTGAATTACATAAAATTTATGTTATAGGCTGTCCATAAATGTCGCACTTTTTTTTAATATTTTTGACCCCTCCCCTTCTTTGTCACAAAGTGTCACACTTCACCATACCCCTTGTCACAGGTCACGCTATATTACATAAACATACTTGCAGTTCAGAAACAAAGCACTACGTTATAGATCGTATTTCAAATTTTATTTTTAAACTTTAACTATGTGTTTTAATGACATTTGTGAGCAGGTGGACGTTTTCTTCTAATAGTGAAGAATTTCTGCTGCTACCATATTCTCAGAACCTACCCTGAATGCCTTTTTCGAAAAGAAAGGAATATAAGTGAAAAAAAATCGCATGAAAGTTGTTTTAGCCCCAATTATACCCTCAAATTCTGGTAATTTCAAAATTTTATCTGCTGATTTTAAATGTTTTTATTTTAGCCAAAAGGTGTGTTGTCACACTTCTTGTTACCCCCTTGTCACAATTTCATGAACCCCCTTCCAAGCGTGACATCATTTGTGGACAGCCCCTTAATAAATTTTTTTAAAAATAGAATTGATCAAAACTATTCAATGTTAATTGTGTTCTTAAATGTTTTATTTTGTTTGAGCTTACTAAATTCCTTCTGTCCATTTTTTAGATTATTTGAAAATTTTGGAAAACTGTTTCCCTTTATTGATTTATTTCTTTTTTCCTCTTCTGTACTTTAATTTTCAAATCATTCATGAAACAATTTTAAATCTTCGAACATTTTTTAGAGTATAAACATTTTGGTCTATTTCTAACCTTTGTTAAAATATAATAGTAATTATTAATCTTGTATTTATATTTAATTTTCACATGTTAAACCCCTCATTCATCTGTTCATATTTACCATAAACTTTTTTCATGCCGTTTTGACTAAAAGTGAAACCAAATATATTTGCAAAATCAATTTAACTAATTTAATAAATTTAAGGAATACCATATAGTATGATGCAACAAAGCATATTAAATGCAAGTAATATTCAACATTTAGGATCTTTTATTGTAAAAAATCATAATTGATGAACCTATACAGAATTCAACTGTAGAAACGAAATGCTAATCTACTGTTTGCATTTGAACGTGAAAAATCAAAATTGAAACGAGTTTTGTTCATGCTGAAGTGTGTGCCTTGAATGATTTTGTCTTATGTATAAAATGTTAATCTGGCATTGTGTAGTTTTTGTTAATGAGAAGTTCATGAAATTTTTTTACCTCTCAGTATTGCAAAGAATAATTGAGAATACTTGGACATTTTTTTACAAAATTCAGTTCAACAGTTCAGTAAAATTATGCTTTCAGTAATTGATGTTTAGTTCAAATATGTTTTCTTTTTTTTTAATTTTTAATATATTTTTAGTAACTCTCATTTTCCTTTAAAAGTGATGGGTGGTAGGGGGAGTTTCTTTGAAGTCGTTTCTATATTGTCCTTAAGCAAAAGTTGAAATGAAAATGCAAAAGCAAAATTAATAAATTGAATATTTGCATTTACAGCATAAAGAATGGCAAGAAACTCTTCAGCACTATAAACTATTTAAGAAAACTAGTTTTAAATAAATGAATACCGTACATTAATCTTGGGTCTTGTTATAAACATGGCGAAAACTAAAAGTAAGCCCTATGAAAGCTCCATTTCGATTTGTAGTAAGAGTTGTGATTTATAATCTTAATACAATAATGATTTCTGGTGATATTTGTGTAAAATGTTCGGATACAGTTTTATATTGTTGACTCTGAAAAGTATTGGGTCATCTGGAAAGTTTTTTGATGTTGAATACCAATGAAGTTGTTCCAAAATACCAAAAATTTGTATTTAATCAACATAAGCATTATATTGTTCTATGACTTTTTGCCATCATTCTGGCAGCTGGATTTTTTTTTTTTTTAAGTTATTTCGTTTTTCATAAAGAAGTTACCAAGGTTCTATTTGACAGTCTCCAAAGAAGTAAACTCCAGGTGTTCAGAGATTTTTGTTGTACCTCTTTTAGGTGAAAATCTGAGGGGCGCAAAACATTCCAGCCCATTTACACTCAATATCTTTGTCTCATGTTCATTGCAATGTGGGGCCAAGCATTGTCATGCTGGAAGACAACACTTAAATTGGTCAGTTCTGGCCCTTTTTCTTCGATTTCCGTTTTTAAAACTGCCATTTGGGAGCAGTATTTTTCTGAATTTGTTTGATTTGGTGGCAACTTCATAATAAATAATTCCTTTGTAATTCCAAAATACACAAAGCATTACTTTTGGGGGTATAGCTTCCTCTGTGTTACTTGGGAAGTTCATTTGGCCTACCCCATGATCTTTTTATTGTGACATTGTATTCACTTCTCATCTCCAGTAATGAGCCAGTTTGAAAAAGAAACTTCATAATTTTGTTTCAGCAAAGAATCGCATGTCGAAATCAGAGAAACCATGTTCATCTGTGTTAAAGTAAGGGGTACCCTTGCATTGTAGCAGCTGATATACCCAATCTTCTTCAAATGATCATATACTGTACTTTTTGAAAAAATTTTGCCTATGATAATTCTTGAACTGTGTAACGTAGATTTTCAGAGATGGCTTCTTTTAATAGGTCCTCGTTTATAGAGGATGGTTGTCCAAAAGAGGTATCATCTTTGAGGCTGAAATTTCTGTGCTTAAACTTTTCAACCACCTTTGAATTGAGCCATCAGCACTTTGACCATATACACCACAAATTTTATGAGCATTCTTACTAACATTTTTTTCCTTTCTAAAAATAAAAGCACGTAATATGTCAAAAATGATTTCATTTCTGTAGCACTGCACTGAAACAAAATTATGCCACAGCACAAGCTAGAATTATGCACTTAGAGCAGAAAATGCCAAACTTGCATATCTGCCTCAATCAAGGTCACTCCTTATCAGCACTTGCAAAATAACTAGAAGGAAAAAGGCCTCGATTTGAAAAACTGCAGAATCTTCTGGATGGCCCAATAATTAATATTATTTTTAATTATTTTCTGTAAATATATTTTATAACTGTACATTTTTATTTCTAATTCAGTCAGAGCAAAGCTTACAAGTTTTGATTAGCTGCAATATTTCTAACATTATAGTTAATGTAAAAACTTCATAATTTTTCTTTTGAATAATTTAATTGTATTTTTTAGATTATGGGATATAGAATGTGGGGCTTGTTTGCGAACGCTTGAAGGGCACGAAGAATTAGTCAGATGTATACGTTTTGACAATAAGCGGATTGTGAGTGGTGCTTATGATGGGTAAGAATTTTTTGTTTCAGAACTTTGTAATCTGATAAATTCTTAATATGTTTCTGACTCAGATTTCTGTTTGCTTACTGTGTTCTTTCATTAAGTAAATGAGTATTTTTACATTTGTAGAAAGATAAAAGTTTGGGACTTAGCTGCTGCATTAGATCCAAGGGCACCTGCTGGAACTTTATGTTTGCGAACTTTAGTGGTAAGCCAATATTGTGTTATTTATTTTTTAGTGTCAGTGCTTTTTTTTCCATTCTGAGGTCAGATGTTATGTTTGGTAAAATTTATATGGAATTAATCTGGGCTAGATGAAATTGTATAAAATGGGATGGTTTCAGTTTAAATTTTTAAAAATGAGGCGGGATAAAGTTCAGTTTAAAAAGTCGTATGAAAGCCATAATGTTCTTGTTGCCTATGTTGGCAGATTCATTTGCCTTTATGATTTCATCAGTATTTTGTTTAATTTTGTATGTTCAATCATAATGACTGTTTTTGAAATTATCTTTTTTCAAAAGTCTAAATTTCAGCTTATCCTTTAACAAAATAAATTAATATTTAAAACCCTTTTCTATTGCCATAAGTGTTTACTCTAATGATTTCATAAGTAATTATTACAGTATTAATTATTTATTCTGAATGTTCCTTAGTGATTTTGTATTTTAACTCAGCTTATCAAAATTTGTGCAAGTTGCAGTTATACTATTTGTAGGGATGTAACGAATAGTGAATATTTGGCCAAATACCTACTCTTTAAAAACATTTCGCATTTGATTCTAAATAAAATAGTTCTGAAATTTTAAATGAAAAAATTAAAGAATTAATAAAATTCATTTTTTTATTATTTGTGCATATTAAAAAGAAATTAACTTCTTGATGTGTTTTTGTAATATTTTAAATACCTGAATTCCAGTAATAAGGAATGAGAAGCCTTCTTTAATTTGGGATTGCTTCATAGAAATTAAGTCGTCATTGCAGAACTTGACAGTGATAAACACAGAAGAAAATTCAGTGGATAAATCAAAATTACTAGAAGTAAATTTCTATTTTGATAAAAAGAACTTCTAATAGCTAGGAGTGAGAGTTCACTTAATTGGTAGGAACGAAATGTGGAAAAAATTTCTAGACTTCAAATTTAGCAAGAAATTATCTTTCAGCTCCTACAAGCACAGTATGTAGCAAGCCTTTCTTTTTTGAAACTGATAAATATATATGAAGCTAAATAGAATATACTTTTTCCTGAAAATGCTCAAAATTATTATTCTTGCATCATAATTTCAGGGTTTACAATGATAAATAATATGTAACATTATTAAATATACACTTATATACCTACTGTGCAACTTAAAATTAAGTAACTGTTAGGACATTTTTTTTATAATAAATGTCCTAAAATGTAATTCTGGAATATTTTTTGTTAAATATATTTAAAAGCACAATTTAAGTGAAAAATATTAAAAATTTATTTGGATGAATATCTGTCTAGTTTTCATCCAGGCTAAATATTTGGCAAAAAGACCAAATACTTGCCAATTATTCATTACATCCCTAACTATTTGTATAGTTTTCAAGTGCATTTTGTATTGTTTGTTAGATGATTTTTGCTTTTGGTTGAATTCATTCTTAAATATCTTTTTTTTACAGGAACATTCGGGCCGTGTTTTTAGACTTCAGTTTGATGAATTCCAAATTGTAAGCAGCTCTCACGATGATACTATAATAATTTGGGATTTTTTGAACTTCAGTTCCTCTGACACACCAGCAGCTTCTGTCAGATCTCCATCTCGTACTTACACATATGTCTCAAAGTGATTGGAACATAGAAAAATTAATTTATATTTACAGTAAATTCAGAAAGTGTCAGAAGTATCTGATACAAAGCCTGCCTTTTTATGCTGCTGGCGGTGTTAATGGAAAAGCCTTCTTGCTGAACGTTTTACACTAGACATAGTGTTCAGAACTTACAATCATTTTGAAGTTGGACTGCTCATCTCATCAGTTGTGATTTATGTCATTCCTGTGACAATGTCCATTTTCTCATCTCATTGGCGCTTTGCAGTTGTATATAATTATCCACTGTCAAGGATCAGCTTGTTAGACTTACATTTTTATCTCATTCATTGATTGTGATTTTGCTCTCATGGGAAATTTTTCATTGTTCACTCCAGTTGACGAAATACTTTTAGCATTCCTGAATTTCAATTTTATGTAATTGACGTCATTATCTCTTTGTTTGAGACTTAATTTTTTAGTATATATATTAACTATGTTGATTTAAATACATTTGAAAAGTTAAAAAACCTGACTTCTGAAGAGTACTTTCTCCGTAAAGTATCTGCATTTCTTGCAAAGACTAAAAAGAATTTGGAAATGACTAATTGCTCTTCTAATGTCAATGAATATCTTCGAAATTATTGTAATTGCTTTTAAGAAAGCTGTAGTATTGTGTTCATAAGGGACTGGCACATCTAAATAGAATTCACAAGACTTGGCCTCATGGCTTCTGTTGATCATGCTCCTGTGATTGCAATCATTTATGCCCAAATGCAAATTGTTTTTGACTGCATTTTTATTTTGCAATAAAAGTATGATTGTGCAATTTGAAAAGATTTGTATATTCCAATTATAATGCAGAAGTTATTGTGTTATTTAATTTATAAAAGTACTTTCCCCCTCAAGTTATGTAAAATTACCATTTCAGTGCTTCAAATTATGAAGTGTTTTAATAGTTTATGAAAATTATCTTATGGAGCCGAAAAGCAGTTTTTCTGCCTAATGGCATTTAACAGCCACCTGAATTCTTTTTTTTTCCCCCTTCTATTTATTACCACCACTTATCCCGGTTATTGTAGTTATCTGTGGTTTGTTTTACTTTAAATATGCATGATATTTATTTTCTCAATTTCAGAATAAATTTAATTTAAACATATTAAAAAAATTGTTGACTATTAAATTATTCATCAATTAAGAATTGATAAATTTTAGTACACAGATTTCAAGTTAGTGCAATTTACTTTCTCTCAAGCTCTTCATGTTAACATTCATCTTGAAAATTTTTGTATGGTCCAATTTGACCGTATATGATGTGTTACAATATTTAAGTATCCTCTGTTTCTTTCTGTACTTGTGGAATAAAAATCTTTTATTGCATCTGTCATATGTAATTTTTTTTCATATTAAATGTTTTTAGGATTTTAAATTTTGTAAAATTTTATTTATACTTGCAACGAAATTCTTGTGTAAATCACAGTTGCTATGTTCCATAGAACTGCTTTACTAGTAATATTAACAGTTTGAATCGCATTATGTATCGTTTTCATCTGCATCAATTTTTAAGATCCAGATGTATTAGTAACAAAAAATGCATGTTCAATTTTTTTTGCTTCCATTGAAATTATAGCAACAGATTGTTGTAGGTAAAATAAAAGTATTTTTAATATCTAGATATTTTAATTTGCTTGCTAAGCACATATAAAAATGAAGTTGCTAAAAATCTTGCAAAAAGTATAACTTAATTTTTATGGGGGGGGGGGGGGGGGAGAGAAGTGTATGTACAAATTTCGATCTCGGATAATGATTTTTATTATTGTTTTCTAGCCAGACAGAATTCTCATGAAGATTTTTAACTGGTTAACTGAATAATTTTCTTTGCTATCTAATAAGATGATCCCTTCTGTTTTGGAAAGGGGCTGTCATTTTCATTTGTCTTAGAAGACATATAATGCTTGAGATGTTTATAGACTATGTAATTTTTATGTAAAAGTATGAAGTTAATTACTGATTAAATTTTAGTTATAAGATGACAAAATGCGATAATTCGATGCATGAGTATTCTCTGGCTTTTAAGTTAAGCGGTTAACTTTTTGGAGAAAGTTGGCTTTTAAAACATACGAAATAGAAAAGAAACTCCAAGATTTTCAACCCTTCATTACTTTGAAGAAATATTTTATTTTAAAAAAACTTATTAAATTAAAACAGCAAAGAAAAGGTTTTTATAAGTTATAATTTAGATATCCTTTATATGAGTAGAAGGACAAGAAAATTTTCTAGTTCTGTGATGTTTTTGTCACCTTAGTTACTTATGCTTTGCTGACCATTTGTATAATCCTTATATCGGTCATTCAGTTATCATTTACCTCAATTCATTGTTATTGAAATTTAAATGCATATGTGGTTTCTCAGTTGTTATGACCAGGAATTCTATGTTAGTAAAAATTTTATTACTATGCTGGCCTTCACCCAAATGAAATCTGTATAGGAAAAAAGATGTGGTCAGTTATTTTTGTACATTAACCTTTCCTCAGTTTCATTTATTTCTAGTTGACATTCTTTCATGTGAAAATAATCTCTAGTTTTCTTCCTGTTTGAATTGTATCCTGAATAAGAAATGCTGTTACAGAATGTGCATATATATGGTGTAAAAGAAAACATCAACATCGAAAGATTTGCAAGAAATGCTTATTGGCATTTGAAATTCTTAACGGATCTAGGGCTAGCTGCGCATTGACATGCAGGGAGAGCAGCTCAGTTTCTGACCCAAACTTATTGTTACTAATGAATAGATTGTCACACAGAGCAGGAAGGGGCAGTACTAGGCCAAACATTGCTTGCCTCGCACTTGTTGAATACTAAAATTGGAACAATACAGAAACACAGAAACTATGACACACCTTCGTTCATGTCACAAGTTTGCAAGAATTTTTAAAGTTATTCGAGGGAAATTGATTGAATCGGTGCATATCTACCTTGTATTTATGACACCAGGCATTTGCTAAAATAAATTTGAAAATACAGTGGATCTTGATTAATTAAAATGTTTTACATTCGATTTTTTTTTTCATGTCCTTTGAATTTCCTGTTAACATAATCTTAATATTTATAATTCAAATTTATATTGTTTGATTCGAAATCAGAATTGAATTTTTTTTTCTGTATTGTTTTCATTAGTTAAATATGACCTTACCTTGTGTTCTGAGTGATCAGAAGTGAATAATTTTTTAAGGCCTTTAATTTACTCTATGACTGTACCATGCATCCAATCGAAAAAGCAATAAAAAAAATTTTCTCTCTGTTTAAAAAGAACTTTGTACATGTCAGAAGTGAGTTGTACTGTTTATTTTGAAGTTTCAGTGCACAGTAATATGCAAAGTGCTGCATACTGTTTCTTTATTAAAATTACTTATTTATTAAATTTTTTAAATGAATAAAAAATTTGCCTTATAATTATTAGTACTTTATTTATTAAAATTACTTGCAGTTTATTTACTATTTATTATTTGATACTGTTAAATAACATGGTATTTCGAATATTTCTATTGTCCCTTGAATTTCCTATTAACATAATGTTAAAATAAATGTGTGTAATTCA
>BGPR01001650.1:0-20928 GCA_013235015.1 Araneus ventricosus | reverse complement strand
TAGTTATTAGCGAAAATCGCCCTCTCTTTGACTTCAAATCATATTCGTAACTCAAAAAATTAAGGAAATCAAGAAAATAGTTTAAGATAAATCGTATGCGAATCGAATCGAACGATGTATTAGCGAAATCTATCTTCTCCTCTCAGAGTTTAACTGGCCGAATGGTTAGAGCGCCCGCTTCCCGAGCACTAGGTCGCGAATTCTATCCTGGGTTGTGTTCGTACTCTGTTTTTGCTATAGTTTGCAATGCAGGCTTGCTGCAAGTTCGTCCTATGGTGACTTCGAGGCTTGCGTTAACTTGCTGCAAGCTTGTTGCACACTTGTCGTGACAAATTTGCAGAAAGCTTGCAGATTTGCCGTGCAATTCTGCTGCAAATTTTCTGCAAACTAAAATTGCTATCTGGGTATTTTTAATTTTATATTTTATTCGAATTTTAAAATAGTATTAGTTAAACGGCAAAACAAATAAAAACAGTACTGTAATAATTTCACATTAACTTATAAGATTAGCTAGAAATTACACTTCGTAATAATCAGTTATTCAAGGGCAAAAAAATTTCAATGTGATCCTTGAGCTTGTTTTATGGAGCTGAGTTTTATCAAATTGAGCTCAAATGAAGAAAGATATAATCTCATGTCTGGAGCTGCGTCAAGCTTATTTCGATATTTATTCTTAATATATGTATAAGTCGAAAATGCTCTTTCTACAAGTTCTGTGTTCGTGAAAGGTATTAAATATTTTATTGCTTTAACACCGAGTTCTTGGTACTCTACTTTCACTGCTACCCAGAAGTCAATCAAATTTCTTTTTTTTTAATTCAGATTCTAATGAAGAATCAGTGTAAAGTTCAATTAATTGTTCTTTTTGAGAAATTGTTAATTTTTCAGCTTTTTGAAAAAAACTCTTCGTCGAATGGATTTAAAATCCACATACTGCGTCACTGCGCTTTGGAAAATATTGTCTGAATGATAACTTAAGTCCTTTTAAATGTGCTATTATACTAGTTTTTACTTGTTTTGTTAATTTAAGTTCGTCCTCAGATAAAAAGCCGTGAAGTGTCTCAAAAACTTCATACTGGTGGGTTTTTTTTATACAGGATTCCCAAAAATTCAGTTTCTTAATCATAGACTCGATATTGTCAGTTACCTTAAAAATGGCTACGGAATGGTTCTGCAATCCTGAATTAAGTTTATTTATTTCTGAAAAAATGTCAGATAAGTACGCAAGCTGCTGCAACCATTCACTTTCATAAAATTTAGAGCTCAACGTAAAAGGGTGGTCAACAAAAAACATATGAATTTCACTTCTTTGTGCAAAAATAACGTTGTATGTAGGCTGCCCATATCTCCACACAAAGATTTGAACAATCGGGTGTTAGTTGAATTAGCCTTAATGAAATTTACAACTTTGACAGATTGATTGAGTACTTCTTTTAATGTGAATCTGGCAAAAGCTTTGCTGCTAAACTTTGTCTGTGGATGCAGCAATGGCTCCAAGCTACATGAGGTGCGATTATTTTGATACGACCACGTAAACCTTTATAACAGCCAGACATAGATTTTCCACCATCTGTGCAAACACCGCAGCACCAGGGCCGTTCCGAGGGGGTGGCGAGATTGGCCCCTGCCAGTGGCGCAGACAGAACGGGGGCGCAAAAATGACCATTAAAAAACTTTATTTAAGAGTTCGATTGGTACGATGTCCTGTGCAAAAAAATGAGAAGTCTTCAGTGGCTCAGTAAACGTTACGGGAGTTTCTAGTTGTTTTGTTCAGTGGTCAAGTTGCTAGCTTGTGTGGTTGTGACCCCCTTACAGAGAGAGAGAGAAAGGGTCTTCGCCTATTCTTTGAACTAAAGCTCAAATGAATTTCTTGCTGCCGCAGTAGAAAAAAAGTTCCTTCCTTGACCATGGGTGTGGTTCTTGCCTAGAGATGGCAAAACAACGGGCTTTTTCTTCATTTTTGGACAAGGAAACTCGCCTGCCTTAAGATTCTTCTTCGAACCTCTAAGACGTTGATAAGAGGGGGAGGGAGGGCAAAAAATTCACGTAATTTGACTATTAAAAGCTCAAAGGAAAAAGGGAATCGCGCTTTTTCTTAGAGTTTTGTGTTTCAGAGTGGGGTGGTCTTATTTTATCTTGTTTACTATATTTTAGGAAGGATAAAAGGGCCTCGTCCTTATTGGACGAGTGGTCCTTTGGTATTTCATTAGTGGCAAGTAATACGAAGGAAATGCTGCATTTCTGTTTTTGTTTCATCAGAGAGTGGGCGCATAAAGAAATACTTGAACATTTTCATTCTTTTCTAAGGAGATAAATTAATTTTAAAAAGGTGAGCTCAAATTATTTCTACATTTTTAAATTGCTTTTGTTGTATCAAATACTAGTCGCCTTCTACTGCCAGCTGATTAGCCCATTTTATTAATTATATATTATTTATGCCAACCAATTTTTAAAAAATGAACTGATTTAATTTTTCGCAAGCTAATTTGAACTAAATTTTATGGCAATATGTTTTGCATCTAATAAAATTCATGACTTTGATTTTTAAATTCAATTGTTAAAAAAGTCTTAGACAGACTCGCTCTTTAATGTCATTAAATTCAATGAAAATCAATTTTTATTTCGATCATGCATAATTCAGATTTCAATTACATTGATCACACTTTATTTATCTAACTATAACTTGAATGTTTTACCTAATTATTACAAATAAATAGATGGTATGGTTTCCATTTAAGATTATCTGCCCTAAATTTAAAAAAATGACTTTTAGATCATAGCTAAAAAGTAAATCTATCAAAATAATATAGTATATGTATTTAAAAAGTAAATTTATATCAAGTAGCAAAGAATTAACAAAAAATTAGACTAAAAAATCTGGAAATGCAACGAAAATGGCAGCATTTCACTACAACAAAAGGTTTTATATTGTAATAATCAAAATACATTATTAAACATTAAGATAAAGATTAAATTAAACATTAAGAGAAATATTAAATTAACGATTTGATGAATCAGTGAAATTGGTTTGACTTTCAATCCATCATTGTTGTAAATTATACATAAAAATAGCTATAAAAAATTGTCAAATTTAAGAAAAAATTACACGGCAACTAGACTGTTATCATTTGAAAGATAACTTTTTTGAAATATAAGACGGTGTAGAAATTATTTTGAAATGCTAATATTTCCGGTTATTATCTCTGAACCCCCCTCCAAAAAAAATTCTTTATTAAGTTTTAATTAATTAAAGTTTTAAAAAACTCACTGAGGTGTAATTTGCCACCCTTCATAGTAGGTTTAAACCAAATTTGGCAACACTAGGCTCAACGGTCTGTCTTGTAGAACGCCAACAGACAGTTACATATGCATATATGCGCTTTTATAAGTAGTAAAATTATGAATACAAAAGCATGATTACAAGCAAAATATAAAATTAACATTACAGTATTTCGTGTTAGAATTTATTGCATAAAAAATCTAATGCAACTATTCTACACCAAATTCATGATCTCCTTGATTTTACTTGTCTTGATAATTGTAACTGATTTAACCATAAAATTTTACTTTCCAATAATGTATACAAAGGTGAATGTTATTTGTCTTTTAAAAAAAATCGACATTTTTGCTTGATATTGATGAAATTTGGCGCATATGCTCTTCAAAACAAGAGTAGAATCACTATAAACTTTTCAAAGCTGAAAATATAATTAAAATTTCAGTTAACAAAAAAGGAGGCAAGATTTTGCTGTCTTTTTCAAAAATATCATCTAAAAAAAATGATTTTTTTACGTCATTTATCTTTTTAATGATACCAATTTAATAACTGTACAATTTTTTTCTTTTAATTTAAAAAAAATTAAAAAATGTATGATTTGCAACAATACTTTTCAATTTTAAAATGACAAAATAATTTCCTTATTTAATCACATTATCACTAATTTCCTTATTTTTATATAATCGCATATTTAATCACATGATCCGAACATGGCGAAGTTCACAGATGAGAAGCTGCCGGATAAGTAAGCAGGTTCTCGCTCCCTTGCCCAGATAGCAAAGAAGGTTGCATTTTCACTTTCCAAAGGCTGTCCACGAAAGAATTTCCGCGCAAACCGTTTCGGAAACCATTGCCGCAAGGTTTACATAGGAAAGCTTTTTATGAACTACCTCACCGACCAGGTTTGAACGACAAGTCCGCCAAAGCATTTCCGCGCAAACCGTTTCGGAAACCATTCCCGCAAAATTGACGTAGAAAAGCGTTTTATGAACCAACTGTCCTTTTGTGTGTAGCCCTGTCCGGTATAGTGGTTATTGCGTTTGCCTTCCAACCCTATGAACCCTATCGATTCCCGGCTCGGAAGAATTTGAAGTTTTGTCACAATCTACAACTAAATCGTACGAGTTCAATTAAAAATTAGACTAATTGAATTAATAATTAAGCTTTGATTAATTAAGATTTCTAATTGATTCAATTAATTGACAATCCAGATAACTCTAAGTTAGACTAAGATGACGTCAGAAGAAGGGGGATAAAAAAGGGGGTTGTACCCCTTTGTAGGAGTACGGCTTCGGAAGAGGTTTCTATTTTGTCCGCCGAAGGAGGGCTCTTAACAACCTTTTGAAAGGCCTGATAAAAGCTCGAGGAAAGTCTGAAACAAGCTTGCGAAAAACGCTTTGGGAAATCTTACTAAAAACCTTACAGTAAACCTTGTTTCTTGTTGACTAGCGCACCTTTCCGTTACCTTGCCGAAAGGTTTAACCCTTGTCATGGAAACCTTTGTGACAACCCTTTACCCTTGCCGACGACAAGGTTTCCAAAAGCTTTTAGACAAGCTTTCTTTGCTATCTGGGTGGTGGATACAGTAATGGTTTTTGTGACTCTTAGGGCCCATCTCCGATGACGGGTCGTACCCCTGTAAAATGGGGTGTCGTCGCATGTGCCTCTCGTAATGGGGGCTATTATGCGGGGACCACAGTGCTTGATGAAGTCGTGGCGACCGGTCATGACGAAAACTAACAATTACTCAATTACTAGGTATTAATCTACTTTCTCCTTTTTCATAATTCCGTAAATAGGCTTTCGAACTCGTAAGATTTTCATTTTTGAAATTAACCTGATGAAACAAAATTCTAGAATATTCTTATATTTTGTGCTTTCCGCCATTACCAAAAGCACTTTTGAGTACTCCTAACTGTGGTACGACGCGTACCCCCAGGGGTACGCGTCGTACCACAGATTGGGAACCTCTGATATAGAAAAAGTCATTTGATATTAATATAATTTGAATTCAGCTCATATACAGAGTGCCCACACTTATCGTGGTCCAATAGCTAATTTCTAAACTGTTAGAGATAGACATATAATTCCAATTGAAAAAATGTTTTCAATGAAGGGAAGAATTATATTTGATGTTTTTTGAGTTAATAAATATATTCCTGAAAAAGTTCCAAAATCTAAATTTTTATACAGTCCCCGGTCCTATTAATTATATTTAGTAAAATATTTTTGACACTCTTACATTTTAAACAAAAAAAAAGTTCCACTCTTCTGCGACTAAAACTGACTGAGTTATGGACCTTTGAATATCTCTGACTTAGACCACTTTACACCATTTCAATAGCCGTCTTGAAGACGATCCACTAATCAATGCTCAGCACTTGCTCGACGAGGTCGTTGATTGGTTAAAAATCATGAAATTCAAAAAGCAACATAACTCGCTCAGTTTTAGTCGCAGATGAGTGCGACTTTCTTTGTTTAAAATGTTAGAGTGTCAAGAATATTTTACGAAATATGATTGAGGACAGGGGTACCATATAGAAAGTTAGTATTCGTAACTCTTTCAGAAATATATTTAGTGACTCAAGAAACATCAAATATAATTCTTCCCTTTATTGAAAACATTTTTCGAATTGGAACTATATGTCTATCTCTAACGGTTTAGAAATTAGCTATTGGACCACGATAAGTGTGGACACCCTGTATACTCAACTCTTAATTTCAGCTCTAATTTCTTTTATTTCTAATTAGTAATTTATGTACTATACTCTATACATAAATAAATTCTCTTCTTTATTATGTATCACACAAAAGCCAATGTTCAATAGTTGCAATAAGATATAGATTTTGTTTTATTTTCTGTCTTTTAGAAAAAAAGTGCAATTTGTAATTTATTTGATGAAAAGTACAGTATTTTTCATGAATATAGTTCATTAAAGTATTTTTTAAGAATACGTAATTTTTATTAAACCTATTTAATAAATCATAAAATATGCTAGATTTGTGTATAAAAATATTTGCAGGAATGTAGATTTTTCCGTGTAGGGGTTTTATAGAAGGGATGATAACTTAATGAAAATGTGTCACATAAGGGGAGTGGGGGCGCAGCTGTGCAAGTTCCGCCAAGGGCGCAGGATCACCTCGGTACGGCCCTGCGCAGCACTTAGCCCCATCTATTTCGTTTTCACAGAAATAACCCTGAATGGCATTAAATATGTCCTCGCCAGTGCATCTTTTAGTGAGAGGATAACACAATAAGAGGTTTTCTTCAAGCTCATTAACATTCAAATATCTTGCAATAACAAGCAAAATTGACAGATCGGAAATGCCATTGCTTTCATCCACCTGTATTGAAAAGAAGGAGCTATTTTTTATTCTTTCATTTATAGTAGCTTTAATGTCAATAGACATGTCCTTAATTCTCCGAGAAACTGTGCTGTTAGACAAAGGAATATTTTTGATTTTTTGGACATGGTCTTCACCGATTCAACCGCATCCTTGATACACGGAAATACCAAATTTTCAGCGATAGTATGGTTTTTTCCACATTTAGCAATATTATTCTGTATGAGGCTTCATTTGCTTTGTTTGTGGATATCAAATAAGAATTTAAATTAGGGCTGTCGGATAGACGTTGGAAAAAACTAATACTTCTTTGCTTATAAATTGGATGTTTTGTTTCTAAATGGCGCATTAGTAAAGATAATTTCATTCTGCCATTTGACAATATATCTCCACAAACAACGCAGAGTGGTTTTGGACAGTCTTCATCACCCATGACGGAAAATCTATATTTTAAGTATTCGTTAAAGTATTTTCTCTTCTTCGGAGGCGCACTGATCAAAATCAATTTTATTTCTTACCCTGAATAGGCCAGTCAGTCGTCCTTTGCACTTCATGATTATCATCTTGCTGATCCTAGTTAGCTCCATAGCTACCAAGTCGGTGGTTCGAATTTCAGTTCTATATGCCAATCTCTTAAGAGTTCCAGTTTTCAACAACTTGTCCATTTTGAGAAATGAAACAATATCGAATTGAAGTCACACTCTAAAGATAAACATTTTAAATTGTGCACTCATAGCCTACAAACACCAGTTTTGTGCCATAAAACAAACCAAACCAATAAAACTGAGCACCCATAAAGCACAAACCTTGATTTATATGAAAAGTCGTTATTCATTATGTATCCCAATCGAGCAATTAATGATGCCTGCGTTAATAAAAACGTCAAAACAAGAATCTTCGAGAGGATTCAGAATTGTTCTCGATAAGCCTAAACTAGAAGAACAAAAATAATAAGCATACCAAACTGGCGCCTAGTGAAGCTACAGCTTTTGCGAACACACAGTGATGATTCATGCATAATCGGGGCTGGTGAAGACAAAATATCAATCATTTAATACCAGGTTTTCTTTTGCTTTCTTTTTTCTTATTTTGACCATAGGTTTTAGACTAGCACAACTTTCACTTTTCTTTTCACACGAAATTAGGAAAACAAAAAAGTAACTTTTTTAATCCTTTATATTTTCTTGTGTCCGCCATTGCCGACTTCGATTTCGCGTACCCCCAACTGGTCCATCGCGTACCCCTAGGGGCACACGTACCTAAGGTTGAGAACCTCTGGTCTAGAAGCATATTTATTTGATCCAAGTTTCAAGATCACACATTAAAGTATGGACGAGAAGAGCCATTTCAAATGTGAAGTGGTGGTACATTAATAAGCGCCATAGTCGCCACGATTTTGAATGTAAACGCGCCTGGATTGTGTCGTAAAAGTGCAGTAGGCCATTTTGTGTGACGAAGTTCCATGCCTGTTGCAATTGGTCAGTCAAATCAGAAACGGTCCGTGCTGGTTGTGGATGAGGCTGGATTTGTCATCCAATATTGTCCCATACATCCAACGGGACGAGTGTTATATGTTGGAAAATGCCCCCTGGAATAGTGATAAAAGTCAGCACAACCAGTTCAATCACCAGTCTGACGTACAAATTTGCTGTTAAGGTGCGTGGGATAAAAACGAGAGTGCTCCGGCTATCATAGGAAATTACTGCCCAGACAATAACTCCTGGTGTAGGTCTAGTGGTTCTACGAAGCAGACAACTTGGTTCATAATGCTTACCTGGCCTCCTTCTAACCAACATTAGCATCAAGACAGAAACAGCTTTCATCTGAGAACACAATAGATCTCCACTCCGCACTCCAATGATGTCTGACTTCACGCCACTGAAGTCGTAGATGACCGTGATTTGGAGTTACAAGTGCTACTGGGCGTCTGTATAGGAACTGTCCCTCAAATAATCGATTTGTTATCGTTCACTGTATCACTCTGGTGCCAACATAAGTTCGAATTACTGCTGCAGATGCAGTACGATGTGCCACAGCCATGGGGCGAATACGGCGGTCTTTCCTCTCAGTAGTGGCCCATGTGCGGCCGGACCCCGGTCTTCTTGAGATAGTACCTTCCCATGACCACTACTTCCAATACTCATGCACAGTGGATACATCCCTGCCAAGTGTTTTTGCAATATCGCGAAAAGAAAATTCACCTCCTCGTAGTCATATTACACGTTAAAACTCAGTAAGCTTCTGATATTGCCTTCTTCATCTCCTTAAAGGCATTCTTGATTCAAATATCGCTGACAACGTCCAATCCTGAAGATAAATAACGCTCAAGAAGTTTACATCGCGTATTTAAAGCAAACTTGATTTGCATGTTCATAGTGGCGCTACTAACACCACTCTTATTCGTCTTGCACAAAATTTGAATAGACTTCATCTTTCAGATATGCAAACACGCTTCCCAAATTTCGTTTATCAAGTACAACTCCTTCTTAGTGTTGGGATTTTATTTTATGACAGTGTATTTTTTAACAGAAAGCAGAACATAATCGCCAACAAAAACTTTTTGGAAGCCTGTGAAAAGAATTCAGCCAACTTTCTTCACAAACATTGATACCTAGATGCTGTGACGCCAACTGATGTGCAACATTTTTTGAAAAGCTCTCCAGATTATTATTTTATTTGTAATGCAGAGAAAATTACAACTAATAATAAGCGAAATGACTGCATAAAAGAGGACACAAAAAAAGCTTGGCGTTCGAAAGCTGAAAGTTTAGTTTAGTTGTTTTAAAGTTTCATTTTTAAAGCAACATGAGAGCTATTTTGGGACGGATCTCTTAATTTTGAACCGTGGTTAGATGATAAGCTTGCACCCCTCCCTCCCAACACTTCCGAACCCCACCAGCGGGAGGGCGTTTGACCCTTGACGTCAGATTTAACGTGCACCAGCCTCACATGAACGATAGATCTTTGGCGGAATCGGGTTTCGAACCTGAACCCTGAGACGTCATTACGGCCCGAAGAATATTGAAAGCAATTCAGAAACATGCCTACGGAACAGGACAACCACCGAATTTGCGCCCCTCTCCATTTTTTTTTAAATTTTTGAAATAGGCTACTCATATTTTAGGATACTTAGTGCTGGAGACGTGCAAGGGTTTTAATTATAGGTCACCATTCATTCAAGGTAATAGCATTTTTTTAAAAATGAATATATATACTATGACTAAATTATTAGATCAGATTGAAAGGATGCAATTGTGCTCATTTTGATCAATTTCTTTGAATGAAACAAATAATACTTGCATACTCACGTCAATAAGTCATAAAACTAAATTACTTCCACACGTATACGTGCTGAAAGGATTTCATTCAAATACTGTTTTTAAGATGCATAGTATGTAAAGACGGCTAGCTTTAATTTTGGTGAGGCTTTTTTTAGTGCATAATGTACAAGAAAGTAGTCCTTTCGAATGTATAAAATAAAAACAATAGTTGCATAGTAACAGCGGAGGAGGGAGGGGATATAGATGCTCCGGGCGTTAGTTTCAAGGCGCGACACGAAGCCAAAGTATTAGTGAGAATTTTTCACTTTTTAAAGCTAAATAAGTCGAGGGGGCAAAAAAAAATAATAGCATATTCCGGGTGGCATCTACCTTTGCTTTATCAATGATGACTATTAGGTAAGAAACAAATCATATTATATCCCGTGTTATTACTTAGTCTCTCTAGGCACTGTAAAAATGTAAGAAATCGTGTACAGGACATCTAATTTAGAGAATGGATATCTGATAAAAGTATAAATTTCGGGAATCTCTGACTCGGAATTTAAATACGTTACATCAACTAGATTGGCCATGTAAATTACACAGAATTATAAAAACAAAAAAAGCTGATTGAAGCTTTTCAGTTATGAATCCTTTTTTAGAAGAATTCATTTATAATAACATCTTTACCTTTTATTCATATGCACACTCTGTTCCATAAGAGAACCCTACTAGCACAGAAAAAAGCCACAAAAAGGCCCCCCAAAAAAAAGGACACAAAAGGGACAAAGCCAAAGTACTACATCATTTAATTGTTTTTAAATCTAGTTTAACAAGTTTTTCTTGCAATGATCTTAAATTTTTATCTGAAATTCGCTTTCACATTAATATTTCCTTAAGTACCGTTGAATGAGCTAATGGATTTGTTATATAAAAGAAAATGAGATTGGCTTCTTCTCAGGAAAATTGCTTTGGGCTAAATAAATAATTGTCGTCTCCCAAACAAGGTACAATGAGTCATACAGGTAAAAATGATAGTAAATTTAATACTAAATATTGAAATTTGATAGAATATGAAAGACTAAAAAATGTGATTAGTAATATTAATTATTTATTAACACCAATAAACCAATCTCTTTTTTTTCTCTTCCGTCTTCTCTTAAAGTACCACAGTCTGTTATAAACGATTTTTTTCTCTCATTTTCTTCAACTATTTAAAATTATTTAGAGGCCTGAATTTACATACAGATGAAAATATTTCGGAATAATTGTTTCACAAAATACTTTCAAACAAGAGATTGATAACGAATTCGGATCAATCTGAAACTTTTTTCAGATTATTTCACATTTAAAAAAAGATGCGGATCCTGATTATTTTTAATTATCATTTTTCAAGTAAAGTTTAAAATATCTTTTTCATATACTTTAAATATCGCTGAACTTGAAGCAGTCTCGGAGGTCAGTTAGAATAGAACGACGATTTTATTTTAAGAAAAACATGCGAATCATGAAATTCTAACACAGAAATTCAACATCTTTGACAATTTTCATTAGTAACTAACATGCGACTCGAAAGAAATCAGAAAAATTAAGATGTTATAATAATTCTGAACAATAAGCAATTACATTTCAGTTTTTTAAATACTCCATGTTTGTCGAATGTGATGTAAAATAATAAAGTTTCATGCACGGTACCTCAAAATAAAACAATTAAAGCAGTTTATAGACTACTTATATATAAACAAAATTTTAAAATTTTTCTTTTGAAATTTGTTTAATTATTTTTAATGTTATTTAATCGCTCTTGTTCCAAGCACAGCAGTCCCATACTTTTTAATACTCCTTCTTAAACCGGACTTTATCAATAGTTTTCCCCTCTTTTCAAGACGTAACATTAATTCATCTTTGTAGTATAATAATTAATACATGCAATCAAGTCATGGATATTATTAGATGAGAAATTCATTGTAAAGATAACACTGGTAATTACATCATAAAATTAATATATATATATTATATATCCTACAAAATCAATGATGTGTTTTATATCTCAATAAAAAAACATGTTTATGCCATTTTTAAAGTTTTTTTAATTACTACATTAAATGATCCAAAATAAAAACTAAAAATATGTTTTATAGGTGATTTATGAACAAACTGTTCATTTTTCTGAAAAAAATTCTTTCACCACAACTCTTATATAGAAATTTTGTAAATGGAATGTGGCATTTTAATGCCAGAATCTGAAACTTAAAACATATTTTTCATATACTAAAACTTAGAAAATCTTTTTAATAAAACAGAGAAAATTTTTCTTTGATTTTAGTTGTAAAAATAAAAACTTAATGAACTGAAAATATAAAAATCTAGTTTAAAAACATATTTCTAAAATAATAAGCACTTCAAAAATATATTTTCATCAAACTATATTATTATACAAATTTAAAATGATTTGCTTTCTAATTAATTTAAATGTATTCATGTTGCACTAGAAAGTACAAACAAACGACTGAGCTCGCATTAAAAACGTAAAGGCGTACGTGTGGCCGGCCGTGTTGTGGACCCTGACGCTGAGACAAAAAGCAGCTGCCAGACAGAGGAAAAAAACACTCGTGTGCCCTAGCCTTATTTCCATAGAAAACGCTTTAAAAATTCACAGGAAGTTTAGTTCTCGAGGACTGTATTGACTTCATACATTTGATTTATCCGCTGAACTAAAAATCATCTATGGTAGTTTCACTTTCTGTTTGTAATAATATTCAGTGATACAACAATAGAGAGCTTTTAGATAGTAAAAATACATAAATATATATTTTTTTTTACTTCATATTCCTAATATTTGGACGTTTTCCTTTAAGACACTGTTTTTATCTTGTTTCCTCGATATGTTTTAGGGAAATAAGCACTTTTTTTTCTCCTTTATATTTGTATGATTAGCGATTTAAACCGGAAATCGTGTCTCAGTGGCCGGAACTTGGATTAGGTTTCGTTTTCACGTGCTACATTTGACGTATTTAACCACAAACGTAGCGTAGTTTTTATTTTTCATTTCATCATCTGGCTAATACTTTGTTTTTACTTTGTAATTTTCTTTCGCTCCGGAATAGCAACACAGTTGGGTTTTTTTTATACTCACTGTCTCTTTCATAAAAGAATGAAATACATCTATTAATTTGTTTCATTTTTCAATAATTTAGGGGCCCCTTGTCGAGGAAAATTTTTGTTCAACATTCAAGGGACGGGGCGGGGTCTATAAATAAAGACGGAAGTCTTTATTTATCTACGGGCTATTCAGCTAGTAGATAAATAAAGATCTGTCGAAAATTTCAGAAGGTCATCATTACACCCTTCCCCCCGTACAGCAGGCTATGCCTCCCCGTCGGGCAGACACGAGTCACGGTCTCCCCGACAGGGGGGCGCAACTTGCTGTACGGGGGTCAGAGTGTAATGAAATTGGTCTAAAATTTTCGACAGATCTTTATTTATCTACTAGTTGAATACTCCGTTGCGTGAACGGGATACAAACATTTTTCCCGATAGGGGGTCCCCCGCTGGCACCACACCTGGATGTATCTGAGTGACGATCGCTCGAGTGCTGAGGCCGGAGTTCTAACGGCCATCACCGGCCACGGCCGACACCTCTCAAAGGAGGCATGAACTATAATACCACAGGCAGAGGAGAAGCCCAAGCCATTATTGTACCCTCCGGGGAAACGAGAATCCGCTTATTTATTCGATGGCTTCTCATCCGTGTACTCGCGATGCCCCCTAGACGGACCGAGCCCTAGGTACATCAGAGGTAAATTATCTTAAGTAACAATTTTAACATTTTACACGAGAGCAAAAAGAATTTCCCGAGCGCAATGTATTGCATTAGAGAGGTTATCTTTTGTTCTTTTCAATCTACGGCTACGACACTTTGCCCATCTGAAGATGCGGTCGGGATAACATAAATACGATAAAAAGATCAAAATCAGCAAAATTGGTCTTAAGATAGCTTACCTCTTGACATACAGATATTTTCGCTATCAGTTCTTGAGCAAGTGCTTGTTTCAATCTGGAAATGATTGGCTTTGTATTACTTCATAGAAAAAAAATATACTATTTTGTCCGATCTTTAAAGGAAACGTGTTTTTAAATATATTTACAAAAACAAACAAAGAAAAACATTGCTGTTTAAAAATGAAGAAAGCTATTTAAAATGAAATGCTTTAAAATAACAGGAATAAAGTCTTAAAAGCTGGATTTCTTGCTACTGTTCATAAAAAATAAAAAAAAATTATGCAAAACTATCAAAATCCGATACGTACGGAAAGGAAAAATAGGAAAATTTAAATTATATTAACGTCCCGTTTTGAAGCAAAACGAGTGCTATTTTGGGACAGACCTCGTAATTTTAAATCAAGGTCAGATGACTAGGACAACACCTAAATCGGTACACCCCACCATCACCCTGCAGGTTTCCGCACCACACTAGCGGGAGGACGACTGATCCTCGACGAAGATAGAAAAAAAATGAGGCACATACAGGATGTCCGAGAATTGTTGGATCCATTTCAAACATTAATAAAAATAAAACTAATAATGTTACATCTACGGGTTTTTTTTTTTAATGAGAGCGCATTTTAAAAAGTTTTTTTTCCCAGGTAGGACGTTACGGTGGTCGTAAATTATTGGACAACCCACATTTTTGAGAGCCATTATATGCGAAACTATTAAAGATAGAAGAAAAATAAAAGCACGTATTTGTAGGGAATTTTACACTCTTTAATTTTTTGAATCAATTGTAATTCAAAAACTGGACAATTTTCGAGATATTCAAGAAAAACTAAAAAAGGAAACAAGAAAACGCGCATCGGCTTCTGCTAGCCATTACGTATGGAAATCTCTCGCTGTAATAGAATGGTACGCCACCTATATGGAAAAAAATCCAACTTATTATTTGTTCTCTCATTTAAAAGAAAAACTGCAGTTGTAACATTATTAGTTTTTTTTTTTTTATTAATTTTTTAAATGGGTCCAACAATTCAAGGACACCCTGTATGAATAAAACTTTAAACTCACTATTCATACATAAGAGATCCAACACATATATCATAGTGATCAACTTCAGAACGGAACTATTATCCATAAAATGAAGTCCAATAATTTTAAACCTCCAAAGAATTTTATGAAAACATAAGAAATAAATTCTGAAGGGGAGGGGGAGAGGAAGACAAGAATAATGTACCTTAATCTGAGTTTTGTTAAGCTGAAAAACCACCATAAATAAACACCATACATTCATTTCGATGAAAATGAAAGACAGTCTCTGCTTTGAAGATCATTTTATGGCAAAAACAAAACTATAGAACATAATGTGCAGTATTTGACAGGAAAATACCACAAAGTTTTTCTTCTTTTTTTGTAATGGGGCTTTTTTCTTGCGTAAAGCCATATATAGCAAGTAGTGTTTCCTTGACGTTGCGGCCTCAGGTGTCGTCCCCGTCATCTGACCACGATATAAAATTACGAGGTCTGTCCCAAAATAGAACTCGTATAGCTTCAAAACGGGACGTCAACTTGCCTTCGAGCATGGCAACCTTTCTTTCCTCCAGGAAGGTTCCTAAGGATACTGATATTACTCGGCTTGTTTTCTTTTGTGAAAGGAAAAACAATTTTTTTATTATGACGTTTGTGTGATGTCTTTTTACATACTAGTATGTAACCCCTTCCAGCTTCTTAGGTCAATAAAATTAGCTTTCGCATTTTGAAAACGTTTTCCGTAATTCTCCATCAAGTTTTGCGTGGCAAAAACTTACATCAAAAGCACATATAAACGGATTTTCTCTACTCACACACAGGGCCGGGCCTATAGGCAATGCAAGTTTCAGGACCCCAGTTTCCTCATGCCAAATTTCCAAAACCAGATATTTTTTATTGATTTCAATTTAATCTCTATGTAGACAGTTTTCAAGTAAAAGTATTATGACAAACTGAAATAATAAAAAAAAATAATTGCGAGTCACTTTCAAGTAAGTTGGTTTCAGTCTCTCGCGTATAAAAAATTAAATTAAATTTAAAAGTAATTTTAAACAAAATGGAGAAAAAAAACCCACATTTTTTGTCACAGTTTCAATACTTCAATACAAAGTATATCAGAGGTGTTGATTTGTGAGTCAGTCAGCCAATTGAAAAAAAAGGCCACACTGATCTGCAAGCGCATTTGGAATCAGTAAAAAAAACCCCACACACACAGAATATTAGTGTTTTGAAATTTAAACGATGTTTGATTTTGTTATGAATAAGTTCGAGTACACGGCTCTTGTAAATCAAATGAAAGCACGAAATTAAATTATCCTAAAGATTAAGAATATATATATATATAGAGAGAGAGAGTATAAATCGTAAAATGAAATTAAAAATTGCGTATGTGATATATTTATATATATTTTTCCATCTTTTACTATTCACATTTTTATCTTTACTCGGATATACTTTCAATTCGTTTTTTCATATCTTTTCGAATTTGATATAAATGTTTGTTATTTTATTTTATTGTTTTTCTATTATGTTTTGCCTCTTTTATATATATATATATATATATTGAGGCCTCGTGGCCCCTAGTCTATTTGATAATCCCGTCCTTCTTACCACAGGGTCGGATTAAGTCTTCTAGGGGCCCTTAGGCAATACAATTCTCGGGGCCCCCTTTTCTCTTCCCCAACTTCCAAAACCAGATATTTTTGTACTGATTTTAATTTATTCTCTAGATAAGCAGTTTTGAGTATCAAATTTTGACGAACTGAAACAGTAAAACATTTTTACTGATTACTTTCAAGGGTGTGGATTTCAGCGTATCGCGTATAAAAAAATGCAAAATTAAAAAGTAATTTTATGCAAATTAGTAAAAAAAAAATTGCAAAACTTTTTTAATACACTTTAAATACTATTTAATTATAGGATCGAGCATTTTTTAAATTAAAAAGCAACATTTTTTTTTAAATTTATAAAACATCATAATATAAAATTTGCAAAAGGTGATTAATTAAGAATGTTATTACAATAATGCTCCAAATTTTAAACACTACTTGATTTTAATTGGAATAAGTTCGAGTGCACGACCTTTGTAAATTAAATGAAAACACAAAATTAAATTATTCTGAAAGTACCGCAGAAGTAAATAAATCTCAAGGCTTCGGGGCCCATAGGCAATTGGCTACTTTGCCTATTTAATAATCCGGCCCTGCTACTCACACAGGTTACTGAATGAAGAAAATAGTAACTTACTCAGACGCTTAAGACACAGTCGCAGCAATAAGAATACCAAGTGAGACGCTAATAAATTTTCTCGAGCTGGAAATGGTTTGAAAGAAAATGGGAAGATTTTCGGCTGTCTCAAGAATGCACTAATGAAGTAAACAGTGTAACATTCCTCTTTTATCTACAAAAGGTAGGTACCACGGTTTTTATGGCTTGGCCAAGTGAAGGTCCAATTGTTAGAAGCTTCATTTCTTCTGTTAAGGGTAATGAATGGTGTAGTATTTATTCCATGCAATATAGGAAGCTCGTGAGAAATGCTTTTACAGCTTGAAGAGAGAAAGGAAAAGAAAGTAGACGAAAGATGTCTGTATTTGACTAATACCTCAAATGTCTGAATGGAAGATAAGATTTAAATGCATTTCGTCGCTTAACAAGCAATATCGCTTACCTCAATTTTTTTAAATTTCTAAGAGGAAGAAAATATTCAATTTTTCGAAACCAATAAAGAATATTTCTGAATTTTTTCACATTTGGTAGGAACATGCAGTCTTAAGTTTATATCAGATGTTAAAAAAAATTCGGAAATATCCGTCATTTGTTGCGAAAAATTGAGTATTTTCTTCCTCATTGAAATTTCAAAAAATTGAGATAGGCGGTGTTGCGTGTTAAGCGACGATTTTGAAAAAGAATTGTAACTTACAATATGGGTCATCCAATACAAAAATTTGTCATTCATTAAGCAAACTTAAATTTTTGTTCACACTTATAAAAACATGTCATTTACGAATGTTTTTTTAAAAAAACATGTTGATTTCATACAGTGGCGTAGTGAGGGGTAAGGTGTGCCCGGAATATGATTTTTTCGTTCCCAGTCGATATCAATGGCTTAAAAAGTGTAAACGGCGCCCGGGGAATGGTATTATTTTTTCGCCTCCTCATCAAATTTGGCTTTAAAAAGTGAAATAAACGCACTAAAGTTTTATTTCCATGGTGTCCAGGGCAACCATACTCCCCTTCCTGTCCATCATATTTGGCTTTAAAAAGTGAAATAAACGCACTAAAGTTTTATTTCCATGATCTGAAAATAATAAAAGTTTTAAGTTTAGAGAAGAAATAAACATATATTGTATGTAATATATCAAATAATAAATTTATTTACCTGTAAGTTAGTTATTGACTTTTGTTTCAATTTTTTAAGATGACATTTTCGACTCATTTTTACTCGATTCTGAAAGCAACAAGCAATTCACAGGCAATGCAGGAAAAGTGGTCAAGGCTAGTACATGGAAGAGTTCCGATAAAGCCATCTTCTATTCTGTCCCTTCCTGTTCTCAGCGTTCCCGAACTAAGAAACAGAAGGATGGGAAGGGTAGGAATATGATTCTTGCGAGAAAGAAACTCTTGCTATTTCCACCGTGAACAATTTTCCATTCACAACGATGAATGCAAAGCTGCCGAGAGCCAGGCGGCAAAGAACTGGCATGCGGACCCCACAGACACCTAACACTTCCTCAATAAAATCTCTCCCAGCGCTTATCACCAGCCCGCGTGTCCCTTCTGCCTCCTCTTTCGGGGGCAGAGGCGGCCCGAGGCCCGGGCAAAGCGGGCAACTGCCCGTGGCGCCAAAGCTGGAACGTAAAGGGGAGAAAAAAATGGTTTGATTGACATGGGAGCTCCGGCGAAAGCGACAAAAATTTTTCTTTCATTTTGGCGCCCTCTTCAGTTTTTCGTAAAGGCGAGCGGCCCCACACTCTAGACCCTAGAGAGATCTCAAAATCTGTTCCACAAACATCAGGCCATAAAATTTGGTGGGTCATTCACAGGTCCGACTGTACCCACGGGCAACCCGATCCTACGGGATCGGGATCGGGTTGACCATCGGTGCGGTCGACTGTGCCGCGTACTCAATCCGCTTTCAAAACGGCCCTCCCTGCTCTAATTTCCCTAGAATGACTTCCTCCCACGCTCTCCCTTCTTCATTTCGTGATTTTTTCTTTGGTCCGAGAGGCTCGTTCCCCCTAACCGGCTATTGTATTTCAGTTTTATGGCATAGTGGGCCGAAAAAATATTAAACCGGATAAAAATGCAACTTTCCCCCTGGTCTACACCATTTCTCATCGGATTCTTATTTTGACGAAGTGTTTTAGCACACTATGTTGAAAGAAAAACTGATGAATGTCACGCTCTATTATTATACGGAATAACGTTATACCATAAGTGTTGTGCATTTCGCTAAAATGTCTGAAAAAAAGAAACAATCAAGTACGTTTTATAAGAAAATAAAGGCACGGATAGCAGCTACGAAAAGTAGGCGTCTATTTTGAAAAAAATTATCAAAATAGAAAATATTGAATCCAGAGAACTTTAAGAACGACAATATAACTTATTTTTCGAACCAAGAACAAAAAGTTCCTGTGAATTCAACACCACAGGTAATTTTGTTATAATGATTCTAGTATGTTTATTAAAATTTTCAGAATTAAATATTTATTTGAAAAATATAAATTTTCGATATTGAAAATATTAACATTGTCAATTGTACAAAAATTCTAAATATTAAAATTCCATATATGAAATTTTAGTTATTTTTTAAAAATTATGTTTATATATTACTGAGCAGAAATCTTAAAAGGGCGCAATGGTTAAGTTATATCAAAAGTTGTGTTCGTTTTGTTGGAACATTTTTGTGCGCCTTCTGTATGATTATTTAAAAGAACTTAACTCATTTGATTTTGGTAAGCTATATAAGCGCTATTTAACAAGTTAACTCGTTTACTAGGACCAAGTGCGAGAGCATGCAAAGTTACAATTATTTGAACCTGAATCAGTAGAACATTTGAAAACGTCTTAAGTGACTGTGAAGAATCTAGCAATAAACAAGATGCCAAAACTTCTTTGCAAACCGAAAATATAGACAACAGTACTGAGAGTAATAAGGTTTGTTGGATTTTAACATAAGCATTACTCTTGAAATAATAATATTCAAACTGTTTTTTGAAAAATCAAATTTGAACGTATAATGTTCCTATTACATTTCTTCCAATCATCAGAAAGTGCCAAACGTTAGAAAAAAACTTGCAAAATTACAACTTATTTTACAGAAATTTTAATTCTTTGTTTCTTGATAAGTTTGTGATTTAAAAAAATTGCAACACGGCTAAAAAAATGTAATATAAATCAAAGTCTTACATCGATAAGCAAGATATGTGGTCAGGGCCGAATTATCAAATAGGCAATGCAGGCAACTGCCTATAGGCCCTGTAATTTTGGGGAGGCCCCCGATATTATTATTTTTAAAAAATTATTTTCAGGGTTTCCATTTGATTTACAAGAGGTGTGTTCTAGAACTTAAAATCTAGTGTCGTTTAAATTCAGAACATTATTCTTGGAATATTTTTAATGCTTTCTAATTTATTAGCAGATCAATGGGTCACATGTCAACAGTACTGGGATACTTTGTATTTGAATATTCAAATTGTACTAAAAGGTTTTGTAATTTTTTAATAATTTTATTTAAAATTACTTTTAAATTCCATTTTTTTTATACTCGAGATTTAAAACTTTTTTTTTTTATGATTACCCTGAAAGAAATGTTTTAATTCTGTTTGTCATATTATTTGCTGCTCAAAACTGCTTATTTAGATATTAAATTTAAATCAAAACGTTATCTGGTTTTGGATGTTGGGGGGGAGGGCAAAAACTTACATTATCTATACTGTCCTCCTAAGCGTAAAAGGCGTATCTCAATTTTTTTTCAATCTTAGATTTTTCCTATTTAGTAATGTTTGTGAGCTGCCCGACATT
>BGPR01001649.1:199433-233044 GCA_013235015.1 Araneus ventricosus | reverse complement strand
ATGTTCTGCAATTCCAAGGGGTTTTTGTAGTATAAGACAACCACAACAAAAGGATACTCATGTCGGTGTATTTGATGATATAGTTTAATGAATTAGACTTTATTGCCGCGACGCGGCTTTCATTCGTTAACGATACAAAATTACAACAACTATCACTGCTGAGGCGCGCGCAACAGCGCCCTCGTGTGGCCAATGTTTCGGCACACACCCCACGGTGAACAGAATGTTCACCCAACAAATATCTAACATTAATACAAACAATTATTATTCAAATACAATTCTAACAAAGAACTTAATACTGATACAATACTAATAATCAAATCTGAACCATACATATTGCATAGTAAAATTAAATATACACTAAATATACATATATATATGATGAAAATTAAAGTTAGCAATGAATTTTCAAATTACAAATATTAGGATACATACCTCACGATCTCACAACAAATAATTTTAACAGATATTAATTAATAATGTGCTTTCTCTTAACATTAATCTGAAAAAAATAGGAACAAAATTAGTTCAAATATATCATTCGATTTCTAAAGGGTAAAGCAATTGGATTGGTTTTTTGAAGAGACCTTTCGAAGTTTTTATTAAACAAGATCTAACATTATTGTCTCTACCAATAAATATCTCTTTGATTACTCCAAGTTCCCACAATAATTTTGATTTTGCATTCCCTTCAACAAGAACTACATCATTTAATTTCAAGTTTGTATGAAGAGATGGTGTTTTAAAGTGATTAACTGTTTTTAATTGGAGTAAATATTGTTCATTCCAACGTCTCCAAAGTTGCTTCAAAAGAAGAGTCTGGTAAGTCTTTCTTTTTTTGTACGACTCCCTGGTTGTCGTAGAGTCAATCAGTTCGATAAAATGTACAGGGTATTTAGAGTCACCATAACCCAATTCTAGGAAGTGAGCCGGTGTGAGAGGTTCCGGCTCTCCTGGATCATTCTCTACATATGTTAAAGGTCGATTGTTGACGATGACTTCAACCTCTGAAAGAATCGTTGAAAGTTCTTCAAACGTCAGAAGGGCCTTGCCAAGTATTTTACGCAGAAGTTCCTTTACAGTCTTAACAAGGCGTTCGTAAAACCCACACCACCAAGCGGCACGTTCAACTATGAACTTCCAGTGGATACCGTTATCTGCGACAAAATTTTGAAACTTGCTGTCTTTCAAGATGTTGGTAAAATATGCTAACTCCCTTTGAGCCGCTTTAAATGTTCGGGCGTTATCGGAGTATATTACCTTGAAATTGCCTCTTCGAGAGAGAAACCTCCGTAAAGCAAGTAAAAACACTTTGTGGACATGTCCGATACAAGTTCTAAATGGACAGCATGTGTTACGGCACATGTAAACAAAGCAACATAAGACTTACGAGTCTCTTTATTGTCCTTTACAAGGATTGCACCTGTAAAATCAATTCCTAAGATTTGAAATGGAGGAGATTGGGAAATTCTGTCTCGAGGCAACTGACCACTCAATTGATCAGCTGGTTTAGCGTTGTATCTTTTACAAATGAGACAGATCCGAATAATTGTTTTGACTAACTGACGGCCTTTAGGTATCCAAAATTTTTTTCGAAGTTGAGTCAAAGTTGCAGATACACCACAATGACCTATTCGTTCATGTTCCCTAGTCACAAGTAATTCTGTAAATTTAAAGCGTCGAGGAAGAATAACAGGATGCTTTTCACCAAAGCATAACTCTGCTTCGAGTAACCGTCCGGTAATTCGTAACAAACTGTCTTCATCCAAAAAAGGCACTAAACTATTTATTTCAGAGTTATTTTGAAGTTGCTTGTTGTTTCTTAAAGCTGATATCTCAGTAGAATAGAATTCGGCTTGAACATATTTGATCCAAAAATATTCAGCATTCTGTATCTCATCAGCAGTAAAATACAAGTTCATTGATTTGTTATTGTTTCTAACATTGTTCACGAATCGAAAAAATAAGCAGTTACTTTCAAAAGTGTTTTAAGACTGCTGAATCGATTTATGTCGACAAGAGATTCCCTCTGTTGTGCAACTGCCACATGCACGCTGGAACGATGCTCCAATTCCTCTGAGCAAAGTTCCGAATCTAAAATAGGTCGATGACGATTTGGCCAATGATCGGGTGTTTGTTTAAGCCAAGGGGGGCCGTGCCACCATAGTTCGTTTTGTACTAATTTGATAGCAGATGTGCCACGTGAAAGGAGATCAGCAGGGTTGTCCTTTCCTGGACAGTGTCCCCACCGGTTCGGGTCAGAGAGCTTTTGGATCTCTTCAAAACGATTTTTGACGTATGGTTTGAATCCTGAAGAATCACTGCGTATCCAGTAGTACGAAATACGAGAATCTGTCCAATAATATATGTTAGCGTCGAATTTGAGGCAAGATGACACCTGTTTGGCCAACCTAGCTGATAATAAGGCTGCTGTCAATTCAAGTCGTGGCAACGTCAATGACTTCAATGGTGCCACACGACTTTTTGAGCAAATAAAACTTGTCTCGATTTCATTATTACGAGTAACAAAGCGCAAGTACAATATTGTGCCATAGGCTGTTTTGCTCGCGTCGGAGAAACAGTGTATTTCAAAAATCGAAATTTCTTGATCCAGTTCACCTAAATAGTACCGTGGTATCCTTATCTCGGTCAAGTCCTCAGCTTCGCTACTCCACTGCTGCCACTTGTGGCGTAGCTTTGGAGGAATTTCGAGTTCCAGTCTACTCCCAGAGTCCAAAGATCCTGAAGTAGACATTTCAATTTGATGACAAATGGGCCAAGAATTCCGATAGGGTCGAAGATACGTCCAACCACACTCAGAATAAATCTTTTCGATTCTATTTTACGAGACATAAATTTCAATAGATCCTTCGGATCGAAATAAATTAAATCTCTTTCTGAATCCCAAGCAAGTCCTAAAACCTTAATCGGTGGTCTAGGATCAATAGCACTAGTTTCAGAGAATTCTGTCTAAACACCTTCTTGTTGCCATAACAAATTAAGCTGTTTCGAATTGGTTCGCCATTTGCGCAGTAACATGCCCGCGTCACTGAATATTTGCAAGCATTCCAAGGTAGTACGTAGAGCGTCTGGATCATCACTTCGACCGCCAATGAGGTCATCAACGTACACAGAGCTATTTAACAAATCAAATGTATGAGGATACTGCTCTTTGTATTTTTCAAAATGATGTTTTAAAGTAGCTGCAAGAAGGTATGGACTAGGCCTAAGTCCAAAGAGAACTCTCGTAAAATTCAAAACGTAGGGTTCATTATTCAAATTATCAGTCCAGAAGAAACGCGTGAAATCTCGATCAGGAAAGTCCAATTCGATTTGAAGAAAGGCCGATTTCACATCAGCTGTAAATGCTACAGGATTTTCTCGAAAACGTAAAAGCAGTTCAAATATATTGGGATGCAAATTTGGTCCCGTATATAGACTTTGGTTCAATGATAAATGTTTATATTCGTGAGCTGAACCATCGAAAACAATGCGAAGACGACTTGTGACTTTGTCGCTACGTATCACCGCATGATGGGGTAGGTAAAATCCCTGACTATTCGATAAAGAATCACAAGAAGTACGCTCAACTATACCTTCCCTAACATAGTCATCGATTACATCCTTATACTCACTAAACAACTCGTGATCACATTTAAACCTACGAACCAACCCCTCAAAACGTTTACGCGCAACAGTTTTATTATTTTGTAAAGCTTCTCTCATACCTGGTTTCCATGGCAAACTTACGCGATACCTACCATCTATGAAACTAATTGATTTATCAAACTCACTAAGTATCTCTTCATCTCCATTACCCAAAGCCACTGAATCCTTATCACGTATTCCTAAACTTTCAATCTCCCAAAACCTTCTTAGCTCAGCCGAAATAGATTCCTCTTAACTGTGAATCAAATGTACCAAAGTACAATCACTCCGCTCATCGCACCTTCCCTGAAGAGACCATCGCAGACTAGTCTCGACAGCAACCAATGATGAATCAAGTCTTTTTATTCGATTTGTTAAAGACCAATAATAACCTGAACCGATTAACAACGAAATTTCACAACTCTCAGACGATTCACTACAGCTGAATGTCAGTCTAAATCCCTTCGATTCCATTTCCCTCCATGCATCTTGGTTTGGAAGACTGAGTGTTGCCCTTGAAATTTCCTCAATTTCCACTGCCTCAATCACAGTCTCCTCCCCACTTAATACATTCCTTAGTCTAACTTCTACCTTGCGACAAGTTTGTTTTTTAGGAGTTTTAGATCCGAACGAGTAAATATTTAACCTTTCTAAACCTAACTTTTTTAGTCCCAACCTACGGGACACATTTTTCTTGATGAATGATTTTTCACTTCCGTTATCAAAAAGACAAAATATTTTATCCGATGAAGAGCTACCGATAATTTCTGCCTTAACACATTGCAACAAAACTCCACCTCTATTATTCATCACAGAATTTGAAGACGTAATTTTAACGTCGACTGGCTTTTCTCCCGAATCTAAATGCGAATTTTGTTTTTTAGAATTTTCTAACTTGAAACAAATAGCACGCGCATGACGACCTTGACAGAATGAACAAACAGATTTCTTACAATTTTTAACATAGCAAGAATTATTACAGCATATGAAACATCTCCTTTCCTTAATTAATTTATCCCTCTTCTGCTGAACGCATAAATTCTCGCACAAATCTGACATATGAGTATTCTCTTTGCAAAATAAACAATTTGAATATGCAGCTGTCAACAGTTCGTTCGCTGATGCTCTTATAGACGATTTATTATGATTTGAAGGGGGAAATCGCGAATGAACTTTTTGTTGCGTCTCCCTTTCGGAATATCTATTCGAATACTGGTGAGAGCCTTTGATTTGTGACTCATGTGGTTTCACTAAAGCTTTCGTGCGCTCTCGACTTTGAACTTCATCGCGCAGATATTCCGTTAAATCAGTGATTTGGGATTGCTTTTTTTCATGTTTTCGATTATATTCTAATGCCAAATCAGAAGGAATAGCTTTCATAATTATCGGAAACAAAAGACAACTATAGGAATCGGGAGAGATTCCAAGGGATTCGAGTCCTCTAATGTTTACTTCTAATTGATCATACAAATTTCTTAATGCTATAACATTGTGGTGTCTAATACTTGTGCGACACAAGTTAACTGTAACTGAACCCGAATGGTGTTCGAGACTTTGCGAGACTCACCGAGAGTTTGTTGTGGAACGTGTCCGGACTGGTAGAACGTTATGCATGCCTGTATTTACGATATAAGAATGATCTGTGTAATTATCTAAATGTACTGTGCCGTGTAAGTGTAGTGAACGTCCATTAAATATGTGTGAATCAAATGAAGCTCATAATTCAACGAACCCACAAATATAACACAACAAACATCAAACGATTTCCGGACTGGGGTCAGATTTAACAAATTATTCATATGATAGTCGACTATAAGTTCTTGACGTCCGAATCTGTCTTCTAGAATTTTAACAGCTTTGGCATAATTTTCCGATGTTAGTGTTAAACCTCGAATTGCCAATTCTGCATCAGACGTGACAACCGATTTTAGATAAGAAAATTTGTCCACATCATTTAAACTCGAATTCTCATGCACTGCGGATTTAAATCTAGCCCAAAAACTAGGGAAACTACCGATATCCTTGCCTGAGAAAGATTCTAAAGTAAGTTTACACTGTAAAAACTGTGGAGTAATGTCGCTCCAAATTTGGTGTTGAAAAACCTTAAAAATTGTGTGAACAAACACTTTATTTCAAGTTAACACCAAATCAAGCGTTCATATACATTTTAAGTAGTGTAGTTTGCATCAAACACCAATACTGGAGAATCCTTACACCATGCTGAAACGCGCCTGACACCATTCGTGAATTATTTTCACCTGTGGAAACACCAATTTTGGCGTATGTTTGGAAACTCTCCGATGGCAACGGTAGATTATTTATAACCACCTCTGGTTTGCTTCGCCGGCTGTTTCGTTGGTTGCTTCCACTATAAAGAAATTTGTTGTTACAAGAGGTATGTATGTTTTTAGTTGTGTATTAAAGATAATTAAGTTTTCATAAGATAAATATAACTTTATTTATATGTATGCCACTTGTATATTGCAAAAATGCTTCTGAAATTTTCTTTACTAAGCCTATTTCGAATTCGTCCTTTACTTTTGGAATCGGTGTATGCATCCTTAATTATTTGCTGTTATTCTAAATTGTATCGTAAAAATTTCGTTTTGAAATGGTATAATGTAACAATATTCTGAGCTTCTGATGAAATACATTCAGAAAAAGCACAAGTTCAAGTTCATTCACTTTTTATTGGTGAAGAAATAACAACCTTTTTTAACAATATAATTGACACTTTAACTTGTAGCACAATATTGCAGTTGCCTCAGTGCCTTTTTTAAATAAAGCGTTATTAAGTAGTTCTAAATCTGTATTCCTGTGGAATTGTTCAGTATAAATTCTCCAACACAACAAAAAAGTTCTCACTAATGTTTTATTTTGTTTTAAGTGGAAAAAGCAAATTAATATCAATTCTAATAACAAGTGAACACACTTCTTGGCATGCATTATTTCAGGACATTTTTGTTGCAACACTTTTTTCTTGTTACTTTTTATTCAAGTTCAAATTTCTATCTTTTTACTCATTAAAGATAATTAAAAATTGTATATATTTGAAAGCACTGGAAAATTTTAACCTATTTTGATACCTCATTCATTAATATACGATATTACTTATAGATTTAAATATTTTACATATTTTTTCCTACCTGAAACACGCAGACAATTATTAAGACAGCTGATTTTATTTTATTCTTGTTTGTTTACTGTTTGGCACAGTCTGAGTTACAACGGATTAGTGCGTTCTTGTGTGAGAATATTTATTTCCACTCTTGCGGTTCAAAGTTTTATTTGGATTATTTTTTAAATAATTTTTTATTTATTTCAGTTTAGAACTTGTCGGAGCTATTGAATCTTAAGGATTGATTTTTTAAAATTTGTTGAATATACACCCACCCACATGTATTTATCTATCTTAAGCAATGATATATCATTGTTTTAGTTTTATCTCGACAACATCCATCTTTAACTATATTTTATACAATATGCATATATGTCTTATAGGTATAGTATAAATTTCCTAGTATACTTGAATAACCAGATGATTTTTCTTACTTTTGATGGTGTTTCGTGTCAGGATATAAAATAATTTTTGTGTTACATAGATCTTGTGAGAATCTTGTTTTTAATTTTGCTAGAAATTAACATATGTCCTGTTTTTTCCCCCTTGGAAAGGTTAGCAACTGTAGTTGTATGTTTAATTCTGGTTTATGAACTTTTCGATAACAATTTCCATACTATAACATAATTTCAAGCTATAAGTTTGTATTTTGTAAAAATAAAAGCTTTCTCATTTTATGATCTAAATGCTAGATTGAAAACTTTTTGTTTTAATTTTCTAATCCCCATTTCTTTTAATATTTGCTTTTAGAATGGCTTTATCAAACAGTATATTATTATCGTATGAAAAAAGAAGTATCTTATGTTCACTTCCATCGTCTTTGAGTGAATTAAAAAAGGTATAATTTGTAATATATTTTTCTTTAAAATTGATTTATTAAAATGTGAGCGCTGCGTAAAATTTCATAAACAGTGTTTTACTTTAACAGTTTATTTCTCAGATTTATTGTTCTCGTATACTGAAAGACATAGAAGGCATTTTTATACCATTGGTGTATATACTGTGTCTTTTATTTTGTAAAGAATGTTTGATTTTTTGAATTACATTGTTCTTAAAATTTTAATCTTTATATATCAATTTTAAAATCTTTTTAATTTAGTATTGCTTATTGTGAAGGACAAGATAGGAGAAAAGAGTAATAATACTTAATTGAATACAGTAAAAAGATTTTTTTTACTTTGGAAATAGCCAAAACTCAAATTTATATAGCCACTAATCACTGAAAGGAAATTGCATTGCATGATTCAATAAAACAGTTTATGAGCAATAAGAAGGTCTAATTAAAAGATAGACTAATTTAACTAGTTAACATAGAAATAGTTGCTTAATTTTTTTAAATATTTTTACGGTCTGTACATACATTGACACATGCATCAACCACTACTAAAATAATTACTTCTAACTATTAATGGAATTCCTGATTTTGGACAGTGTTTCAGTAACATATCGCTGATCATGATCACACCTTTTCCTACTATACAAGTAAAAATTATTATTGCAAATTTTTTGACTAAAGTATAATTTATATTATTAGTGACAAATAAAGAAATTTTCATTAAAACCTATAATTTGTAGTTTTAAATATAATATCTGAAAAATATCTTGGCTTTATAATAGTAATAAATTTCATTACTTAATGTATTTATACAAAATATTAAAAACTGATAATTCAATTTTTTGTATCAGTTCTTTTAATTCATTATAAATGGGAAAATGAAAATTATTTGGAAATTCAGGATATCTAGGTCAAATAATTAACTGGATTCCTAATTATTCCTCTTAGCCGAATATTCGGCAGGCTGAATAATTTTATTTTTGGCCTGATTAAATTACTAGATTATAATATTTTTGTTCATTATTTTAAATAATAAGATATAATATATTACATATTTGGATATTCATTTTTGCTCTACACTTTTTTTAATTAACTTGTATTAGGCTCAAATATAAACAAATGACTCGAATGGGGTTGTTGTGGATGCATAGTTGTTGAATTACAGTGGGTATGTCCATAGTAAGTGCATTCAGCTTTCGGGATTAAAAATATAAATTAATTACTAATACATCACTTTTTAGTCTATTTACTAAATTAGATTGATTCTGTAAAGTAATTTATTTTTTCTAGTATTTTATGCAAGCACGTTTGTTTTAAACTAAATGATCAATTTTGAAATTTAAAATAAATATGGCATCGCTACAAGAAAGTGTATTTTATTTTACCAATTTTTTAAAATAATATTATTACCTATTTTGTAAATTGAGTAATCTTGATGCTTGTAGTGCAATGAGAGCTATTTAAAGAATTAAACATGTATTGACATTTATTTTTCCTCTTTTAGACAGCCTGTTCAAAATTCTCACTTGATAGCTCTACTTCAATAATTATTCAATCTTACAATGAATCCTGGGGTGAGTATATTGATATATTACAAAATGATGAACTAATTCCAGGATGCAAGTATAGATTAATCTTAGATTTACCTTCTATATTATATGTGGAAGGTTCATCTAGTGAAAAGGAAAATAATTCCTCAGATGTCCTCTCCCAGGATTTAAAAGTAGCAAATACTTTTGACTTGTGTGAATCATCGAGCTTGAAAAATTCAATTGAATTGAACAAACTTTCTAGTTCTGTTGAATCAAATTCAGGTTTGGAAGTTCTTCATAGTGCTAGTCTTCATTTCTCTAGCTGTTTAAATGAGGCATTAAAGAAAAAGATGAATTTATCAAGAGTTTTGCGGGCAGAACTTGTCGGTGCTTATTGCAGATCGATTACCATAAATACAAAATACCCATCGTCTATTATGATTACAGATGCTGCTAGAAATATTGTGACAGATTATCAATATTTAAAGGAAACCGTAGGTACTGGTTATGGAGGTTGGCGACAAGCTATTAGAGATAAATTAAAAAATTTATGCAGATTTGATCAGAGCGAAGAAGTAAAACGTAGGAAAAAAAACATCAAAATATCATCTGCAGTACCAGTTGACCAACGAGGTGATATTGGTAATGGTTTTAAAACTTCACTGGTTGAACAACTTGTTGATCAATCATGTGAGTTAGATGAATCATTCGACACCAGGAGAAAAGAAATTGTTGAAGGGAAGATGAAAGTTGGCATTTTGAAAACTAAGTTTCCTAGCCTTTTCAGTAAATTGGAAATGGAAAAAGAATTTTATAGAGTAACAGGGAAATTAAATCTCTTTCAGTACGTTCCAAAATTTTTAGACTCATATTGTGAAAAATTGAACACCTTGCTAATAGCTGAAAAGAAACTTCCTGTGTGGGCCCAAACTATCAAGTGCATGCTAGATGGATCTGATAGGAATGTTCAAGTTGCTAAAGAGATGCTTGTTTTGGTAACCTTACCAGTGCATTTTTCCGAACACCAACTGGCTTTGACATATCCAGTAAGTACAAAACCAACTCACACGCACACAAAAAAACATTTCTTATTGCATTCAGAAAAATAAAAGAAATCTTTAATTGTATGTGTTTTTAAAATATTAAATTAAAGCTAAAACTGTATCATATTTTGAATTATAATATCCACCTCTTCTCTAATTTAAATATTAAATTTTCATTTTAGCCAACAGTAACTGAAAGCTTTACAGAGGAGGGCTCAGCATCACCTCATTTAGGAATTGTTGGACTTGAGACGAACACTCCGAAATTTTATGTATTAGCAGAGCATCAAATTGTTCTTCAACTGAGTACATTGTCGGAGGCATTGGCTGTACTTGTGGCAAGCTATTATGTTTTCCATTGCGAATACCACAAGCAGTGGAAAAAAACTTTATTGTTTTTAGAAAGTTTTATTTTTCAGATGAATAGTAAGAGCTCAAAATTGCCAATTAAAGTAATCAATTTTGTGCAAAAACTGAAAAATTTAGACATTAAGATCAGTAACAATTTAGATTTGTGAATATCTCGCAATTAAACTGATATTTTTGTTTGTCTTTTATTTGAGGTGAATCTTGACATTTTGTATAACTTGTACTCATTTTTATTTTCAACATGTCTTTTTCTTGTACTTTATGTTCTAACTTGACTTTTAATGATTTCACCAAGTACCTTACTCATTTAAATCTAGTGCATAGTCAAGAGAATAATTTTTTTGTAAAATGTAATATGTATGAATGTCCTAAATCTTCCACAAACCTTCGTGCATTTAAAACCCATGTTTATAGAAATCACAGAAGTGCATTCACTTTGCATAAGCATAATGCTTTAGGGCGTAAAACTTACAACAGTCTATTTGATATTTCTAAACATTTAAAATGTCATCTGGACCAGAACAAATCGATAATGTGCCCATTTATTGACTGTGAGGCCAGATACAAAATTTATTCTTCATTCAAGTCGCATTTAAGTAGAAAACACTTTTATCACTCGGTTGTTTCTGAAAAAGTTAATGATTTAACTAAGGATGAGGAAAGCTTTAGTTCTGATACGAATAATTTTGTCAGTGATAATTTGAATGACAGTAATTTTGATATAGATACCCTTGAAACAGATTTTGAAACTAAATTGAAACAACATGTTGCTTTATTATTATTAAAGGCACAAGAAAAGCACATGTTACCACTGTCCACAACCCAGAAACTCCTACAGGACTTTAATTCTCTCTGTGAAATGCAAACTGATTATATCACTGACAAAATTAAGACGAATGTCGTAAGTTTAGGAATAACTGCCAACAGTTTTCTCAAATTAAACAGTATATTAAAAGAAAATTGCATTTCTAAGAGCATTGATTCCTTATCTACCAATTATAAAAGAATGCACTATTATGAAACAGAGTTGCAGACTTTTTTCCCAATTGAATATCCTTTAGGGAGTAACATTTTCAACAAAACCTGTTCTTTTCAGTATGTATCGATATTAAGTACTCTGAAATTTTTGTTGATGCAAGATAATGTATTTCAACAGGTGATTAATCCTATTGGTAATAGTGATAATAATGTGGTATCTAGTTTTAATGATGGTAAATTTGCTAAGAGTCATCTATTGTTTTCCACTAACCAGGAAGCATTGCAAATAAATCTGTTCTGTGATGAATTTGAAGTTTGTAACCCTTTAGGTGTTCATAGAAAAACTCATAAAATTTTAGCATTTTATTATATTCTTGGAAATATTTATCCTGAGTTCAGATCATGTGTTGATAACATTCAGTTATTGATTCTTGTTAAGAGTACTTATGTGAAAAAATTTGGTATTAATATGATTGTTGAACCTTTGATTAAAGACTTAAATATACTTGCTTCGCACGGAATATCTGTAAGAGATAAAACTTTTGTTGGTTCCTTATCTTTTATTAGTGGTGATAACTTGGGGAGTAATATGATTGGTGGCTTTGTAGAATCTTTCTCCAATAAAGTAAACTATTACTGTAGAACATGTTTGTGTACTAAAACTGAAGTGCAAAATATCTTTTCGGATGAGAATATTTCACTGCGAACTCCTCAAAACTATGAACAACATGTAACAGAATTGCTGACGGATAATACAAAGGATAGCTTGTATGGGATTAAACGTAGTTCTCCATTTAATTCCAATTTGTTTCATGTAACCCATGGTCTCCCTCCTGATATTGCCCATGATATGTTAGAAGGAGTAGAACCTTATGAAGTTAGTTTAATTTTAACTTTTTTAATTAAAACAGGAGTTATCTCTCTTGATTACATTAACAGACAAATAGAAACATGGCCATATGGGCCTTTAGATAGTATTGATAGACCAGCTTTAATACCCAAAAAGTGTAAAATAAGTCAAACAGCTGCCCGCATGTGGACATTGCTCAGATTACTTCCGCTAATGTGTGCAACTATAATACCTGAAGATAACCTTCATTGGAAATTATTTATAGATCTAAAAGAAATTATTGAACTAGTTTTTGCTCCTATTCTAACTGTAGATTATATTGCATATTTAAGAATTAGAATAAATGAACATCTCCAATTTTTTAAAGAACTATATCCTGAGAAACTAATAATACCTAAACAGCATTTTTTAATTCACTACCCTTTGCACTTATTAAATTTTGGTCCACTTCGAAACTGCTGGACATTAAGGTTTGAAGCCAAGCATTACTATTTTAAAAAACTTGCTGTTGTAGGACAAAATTATAAAAATATAACGCTGACTTTAGCAAATCGCCATCAGCTTCGCCAGGCATACCAGGCTACTCATTCAAATGGGTATCTTCAGTGTAATAGATTAATTGGTACTATAAAAGAAATTGAGCTTGTATCCATTCAACCAAAAACTGCTCAGGTTGTTGTTAAAGAAAAAAAATCTAGTTGGCCTACTTTATTCAGTTTCTTATTTTTGTATTAATTCCTTAAAGTATGTTTGTGGCTTGTATGTTGTCAGGAAACTGGTCAATGATGAACCAGTTTTTTCAAAAATTAAACTCATAATATCAAATAGGGATAAAATCTTTTTCCTTCTGGAGGATTATAAAAGTTTCTATTATCAGCATTACGGTTCATACAAGGTTATGAAAAAGATTGGAGATGGAGATTTTTTTTTAGCTGAAGTAAGTGATCTTCCATTTTTATATCCACTTCTCGAATGGAAATTGGTATATTTCTTTAAAATATGTTTTAGTATCTAAAGTGACATCCTGACTTGTTTTACTTTTCTAATTATTGTCTGTTTCCTCAGTCGTCAAAAAGATGTAGTTTTTATGTGTATTAATAATTTTAATTTATACTGTATAACATTTTTTCTGTTATGGTAATTGGAGTTAATGAAAATTAAAGAAAGATATCATTTTTTGTCATTGAAGTGTACTTTTTGAATGTCATTAAGTATTTTCCTTAATGAATATAAAGTGTGAGTTTTAAGAATGTTGTGTAATTCTTGTTTAATATTTTAAGGACAGATTAAGAAAGGACTTCAACACACATCTAAAAAGACCTAATACCATGGTTAATAATACCAAAAGTTAAAATATATCAAATTTCAATTTTAGTGTTACTGAACTCCAAAAATGGTGGCAACTACTTTACAACAAAAGTAGTGTAAAGGAACACTCCTGGTGTTTGGTTACACCAAGAATTATCCCTGGTGTTTGATTACACCAAAAATTATCTTTGGTGTTTCATTACACCAAAAATAATGGTTGGTGTTTTACTTCACCACTTTTGGTGTAAAGTAGTTGCCACCATTTTTGGTATTGTGATACACTAAAATTTTTTACAGTGTAGGCAAACGCGGTTGATTTGTTAAAACAGAACTAACTGAACTATTTAAAGGAAGTGTTACGTTCTGCAGTTGCGTTTCCGCCGAATTTCGAATAGCAATGCTTGAAATTGATTCTATGTAACGCTCAGCGCGGGTTTTCCAAATTATAAATTTATCTCTGTATTCTTCGCGAGTTAAGATTTCGTCTTCCAGACTATCAATATCTATTAAACCCTCAATTTCCTTATCGAGTTTAACTAGCTCCTCAAATTTAGAAATTAATTGCGTATATAACTCGTATACTATTGTTTTATCGACTGAATTGTTTATTTCGGATTCTAATTTATTAGTTTGCTTTGTCACAATAGACCTCGTAACAGAACGTGTCCTTTTCGTTTTTTCTAATAAAGCCTGATTTTCCGCCTCCATTTTAAAACCAAAACACTAATTGGAAAACAAATATTCAAATGACAGTACTAATTCTAAATGCAATCTAGTACAATTTTCAACACCTTCAAAACAGGAATCCAATATAACAATATACCTACATTAAACACATAAAACTACCTCTCGAAATCAACGAAAACGAACTATATCAACTTTTCAAACACCGACACTCACGAATAAACTAAATCAAATATGAGCAAATAACAAATTAGACGAATACCGAATTCAAAATTTCAGTCATTTGACTGCCAAAGTATTCAAAGCGAAACTGAAACGAAACGAAACTACTCACCCCACCATGCAGCGAAAAAAAATGGACGAAACAACGCTTGGTTCAGTGGTTTACGAAGAAAAATTCCAAATTTCCGCCGTAATGCACCATAATGTGGCGATTAAACGAGATGTTCTGCAATTCCAAGGGGTTTTTGTAGTATAAGACAACCACAACGAAAAGATACTCATGTCGGTGTATTTGATGATATAGTTTAATGAATTAGACGTTATTGCCGCGACGCGGCTTACATTCGTTAACAATACAAAATTACAACAACTATCACTGCTGAGGCGCGCGCAACAGCGCCCTCGTGTGGCTAATGTTTCGGCACACCGTTTAAGTTATTTTCATCATATAAAACTAGCAGATTGTTTCTATATATAAAATTTAAAATTATATTTTTTAAAATCCATCGCCCTAAATTTTTTCCAATATATATATACACTAGCCGCCTACATCGACCAGCGTGTTCGCCAGGAATATACTTTAAATTAAATATCTCATGTATAATTTGATTTTCTTGATTCCCATCACGAAGAAATTTTAAATTTCATTTGTGACAGACATTTAACCCATGTTCTTTGAGTAGCCTTGCACTCCTGACTCCGAGTTCGGGGGTATACAGTGGTGATAAGCAGCCTTTCACCTGTTCATGAATGTCTCTAATGGTGTCAATAACTGTCACTGTCTGTGTCATGTAACATCCAATTGCGCGCTGTCGATGATAAGTAGCATTGTGTAATAAAAAAACTAAATTAATAAAAATAATCATCAAATATTTTTCGCCTTATGTAAATAAATTGCAGATATGTGAAAGATTGCATGGTGTACATGCGATTTCACGATCTGCAGTTCACAACTGTATTATTATACTTTACAGTATTGTAGGAAACAGCAGTGTATTTTTTTTAGTGTCTATTGTTGTAAGGTAATGTAAAAGTTTTATCTTGAATTTAACTCTCTGAACTCGGCTAGAGTGAGAATTCCAGTACCTCAAAAACTGAAGTAAATTTGTGTTCACGAAAACAGAATGAAATCCTTCCTTTCTTCACAGAAATTCCATGAGGACGACACCCAAGTTTGGGCAATCAATTGTCAACAAAGAAATGAACCACTTTTCTCCCGTAAAATTCAATCAGGCGCCTGAGTCCGGCCTCTGTCGAATGGACTGGTTTCAAGTGGGATAAGGCTCATAGGGTTAAACGAACTTTCGTTTTGTTTTAGTTGCTACTGAATGAAAACGACATTTTTTGTTTGCAAACAAAATAATTTTTATTCCAAAATTATTAAGTTTCTGTTAAAAACTATAAATTTTTTATACTTCTTTTAGAGTTAATGATATTAACTTCTTGGTCGCAATATATAAGGAATTTTGCTCTTTTAGTTTCCAAATACAAGTCAATTTGTTCTGAGTATAAATTGAAATTTCATAAAATCTAAATATAGGGAAAGGTTGCGGAATTTGGACATTTTTTAAATGTGAAGTTATAGAAAAGTAATTTCAATGAGGAACAAGTAGTAGAATTTTTAATCGTAGTTTGTCTTCAGAACAATGTAATTAACTTTTCATGAAATGCACTTTCAGGTAGGAAATAAATAGCTTAAAAAATTACCTCGTCTGTCCAATAAGGAAACTGGTCTCCAGAATTGGAACACCAATTTCCTTAAGTAAAACTAAAGGAAAAATATTTTTTGATTCTCAAATTCACACCTGAGCACAAGTATGACACTATATGCACTGTATTACATCTTCCTTTGTTTTCTAGCAAATAATTATGTAGTATCCTTAGTTTTTGTTCCTTTCCATCCAACTTGTGATGGCTTTAGTGTCCTTTTATTGGGTTTCGTCTACTTTTTTTTTGTTTGGCTTGCTCCACTATTTCTGAGTTATTCCTGTAGTTCAAAAAGATATTTCTTTTGTACTAAAAGGCCCAATATGCATAATTATAAGATCCAATCTATGCAACAACAATAAAATCCCCTTATCATTGAACTATTTTAATGAATTCATTCTAATAAATTGTAGCCAAATAAATTTCTTTTCTCTGAGGATATAATAATATAATTTCCTACTTACTTTAAAATAACGAAAGGGCCTTTTGTCTTTTGTTAAAATAATTAATTGACGGTACCTAAATCTAAACGCTTGTTTTCTAACTGTAACCGTGTGTCGCTTTCTCTTGAAAATGACTTTATACACCACATTTACATTGAGGCAACATTATTTGCCAATTTTGAGGCCCAGATATTTAAAAGATTTGAAGTTATGCTACTAGTCCAATCTAGGCGCCGGCCCAAATTCGGCAACTCTACTCTACACGTTTTAAGTGTATTAGAATATCGTTAAAATTTAAAATTTAAATTAATTTTAATTTGTAATAAAAATATTTCCTTTTCGAATTTTAGTTATTCAAGTATAAAAAAGAGTTCCTTTTCTTTCTCAAACGAATATTCTACTGGAAAAACGATATCATCTTAATTATAATCAGATCTATGGGAAATTAACTCGGGGATTATTATTAAGGGATCTTGCAATATTATCTGTTAAACATTTAACTAGTGAAATAGATTTTAATGAAAGTATCAACGATTTTACAAATAAAAAAGCAAGAAAAATTAAATTACAATTTTCTGTGTTACTTCAAAAGCAAAATGTCTTTTTCTTCTTGAATTTCTTTTTTATTTTGATATTTATGTGACCTATCTAACTTATGGGAGGGTGGCATTTCCAAGTCAGCCCGGGGCGGCAAAAGTTGCAGGGACGCGCTGTTCACACATCACAAATTTCTTCCAGTTATATATTTATTATATTAAATCTTTTAAATAGTTAAAGTTTCCTTTTTTTCCATACAGGGCTGTCTTTTAAGAAATTTGGATCACCTAAGGCAACAAGGTAAATGCTAAGTAGACGCTTGAGTTTCCAAAATGCACTCAACTCAAGATGAAAAATGTTCTCAATTTTTCTATGCCATATATTATTGTCTATGAAATGCCTTTTCATTCTATGATAATTCGTAGAATATATGTCGGAATTTAAATTTTTGGGTCAAATGAAGTTAAATTTGAATAAAGTAATTGAATTTTGAATGCGTATTTTTTCATTTTGTAATTATAAATATTAAAACAAGAACGATGTGTGTGATATGAAATGAGTCTTATGCTTGTTTACTTATAAAAATTGTAAATATAATAGTCTAACTCCACAGCTTGTTACCTTCTCGTATGCGTGCATAAAGAGAAAATATTGTGAAAGTCGACTTTCGTGTTTTTATTAATCTCCTCGTTTAAAACCTCATAGAGCACGAACAAAACTTTTTCGAAATTATATCTGTCTGCATGTTTCAAAACAAGGTAATTTAAAAGCGCAACAAGTTAGAAAAATGGAATTTGGTATGCGGTTTTTACATTAAAATTGTAGTTGTAGACCAAATACCACTTCGATAAATGTTACTCCTTCTCATATTACAAAAATAATTTTCGGCTAATTTTTGGTGTTCTTCCGAAGTAAACACATCTTCATGACTTCACTTAGCATACAATGAATAACCAATAGCATGAAAATAAGGAATCATGCTTGCAACACACTTCCAGAAAATAGAAACAATTCCAGACGTCACAGTGTACAGTACAAAAATAGACTTTTAGACTTTAGACTTTTTTTTTCTTTTGGACTAGCTTAAAAAATATCACTTTGTGCAAGAATCCTCATGATTAAGCCTCTAAGCCTAGAGTGTACCGCAATTCACAAAGTTTCAATGCTGATGATCCTTCTAAATCTTAAAGATATTTGACTGGAATTTTTACATAAGTTGTCCTACATATCTGGCTTTGAGTTATAAAAGAAAATTTATACTACATTTCGAGCATGCGCAGTAAAAAATTATTTATTACAAATGCTTAGATTTCCCGTTATATTAAAATTGCTTAGTTCAATTTTTAATACAATGCTTTTTGTACATATTGTCAACTATTCTGTAAGTTTCGTACAATTGAATGGAAAACTCTGCATGTTATAAGCAAAAATTATGCGGAAAAATTTCGGATTTTTTAAGAAAAACTTAATATCTTCCCTAATATTTATGAACAATTTACGAAATTGCATGTAAATATTATTCACGTTACATATAACCATTGTTGAAAGTTTTAACTCATTATCAGATTTCTGTGAAGCTGGATGGGCCAAAATAATTTTCGTCTTCATCAATTTGTAGACGGTTCCTTAAATGCTCTCGTGACTGAATCTTCAATGTAGAATGTGAGTTCAAGCCTAATATTATTTACATGTTCGAAATTCTAAGAAAATCTATGCAGATTTTCTGGAGATATTCGAAAAAATATGAAAATTTTAAAGTGTCCAATTAATTTTTCAACCCACTATACAAGCTAAGTACAAATATATACTTACCATCTAAAAATATTGTATTCACAGTGCTGTAATTACTTCATTTTTTTCAAAGTTTCTTATGCCTAGGGAAGACCCAAACTTCCACAATTTTTCAAAGTGAAGGAATAGATAAAAGAAGTACACTGAAGTACATATAATTCAAAAAAGAATTGTAAATGCATCGTTTAGTTTTCAATTTGACCGTTAAAAGGAATGAGAAGCGCGTATCTGTATCTTAGTGGCTCCTCTAGCGGAAGATTTTATAATTCTACAATCTTTGAAACCCATATATAGCAATTATTAAGGCTAGAATAAATATGAAATCATCCATTTGTAGGAATTGTTTCACTTTTTTAATTTTGCGAATGACATAGTCGAATTGAGTAGCCGTTAATATTTTTAAAAAACTTTAAAAATGTGGAAATTGAAATCCAAGATGTCGGCGTGATCCTTCCCTCTGTGAAATTTTAGCATGTTCATCATTAGCCCTTCAAGAACATGTGTACCAATTTTTATAACTATATGATTTAATCCTTTTTTTTTAAACCCTTCGTTGACTGGACTGGTAAACGGCTTCATCTCTGCATATCTTTTCAATTAGGTGCATTAGAAGTTTCAGCGGTAATAATGGATCACAGCTCATATTCACGAAAAATTTCAATGTATTTTCTTTGCGTTTCGGGAAATGCTGTTACGAGATAATTCAGGAAATCGGGATTCGTAGAAGTTCGAAAGCCTTTACTTCCTTGTTTCAACTTCATGGAAGAACAGCTAAGGGCGATTCAGGGACTGTATCCTCGAGGTAATTAAGTATAGGATGATTCGTAGGACTTCAAGAAATTTTTCTATGTTCCTGAACGAAAATCCTTAATTCAGAATCTGAATTCTCTAGCTTTCACGCCTTTTCGATTACTGGTTTACCCATTAAGGATGTAATCTTTCAGAATCGCTCACTTCCTCAGAACAATGGCGTCGTCCCTTACTGCATCATTCAGGGTTGCATTAGTAAAAAAAATTGAGCAGCAAGCTGCATTGTCCATCCTGTGCGTGTCGAAAGAGTAATAGGGAGGAAAAGGGGGTAATCTCCAATGGCCGTCATTGTTATTCTGTTCAAGTCCTCCAACGATTAGCAACAAGAAAAACAACCCGATTCCACAAGAGCCCAAAGTGCCGTATGGTCTTTGAAGAACTTCCCCGAGTGAACTTTTTCAAAGACTCGGCACTACTCGTAACTCGACAAGTTTTCGGGAAAGGAGCACACGATTTCACAAGCATTGCCGCAAAATGGACTCCGATGCTACTTAAACAAATTGGCGCACGAGAGCGTCTTAAAATGCAATTGGTATCAAAATACCAAAAAAAAAAAAAAATACCTTACTCTAAATAAAATAAATTCAAACTAAATTACTCCTATAATGTGTGTCATATTGGAAAAAATAACCTGGCCACAAGTGTGTGTCTCTGTGTGTGTGTTGGTGCTCTACAAGGAAGACCACTTAACCTAGAGCAACGAAATTTGGCACAAAAATAATTTGGAGGGTGCGAACGTGCACCTCTTAATCCGTTTTTTGAAATTTTAATCAGAATTTTAATTAATTAAAAATTAAACGAAATGTTGGCGGTTTTTATTAATAACTTCCGAAAATACTACAGTACAAAAATTATTTTTACGCCATCTAAAAGTGTAAAAAATTACCTTTTCAACCATATCAATTAATTTGCCGTACAATGTTTCTTCTAATTTTAATGAATTTTTAAAAATATTTTTAGTCATAATTTACAACAGTTATTTTCATTCTTACAATCTAGTTCAAACCGCTTTCATGGTTTAAACAAATATATAATTGCGAGAATCTCTTTCATTGTTAAAAGCTGAGTTATTCTATACTAGCCGCCTTCGGCGACCAGCTTGTTCGCCGGGAATATGATTTCAATTGGATTTTGCGTAACGTAATTTTAAACTTCAGATTCTGGTAATGAATGGCCTTACACCTTTTCTGTTCATTGTCTGCATAAATGTCCCTCATAAAGTCAAATAACTGACCATGCCATCCAACATCTAATTGCAGGTTGTCGGCTCCATCTTCACTTTCTTATTTCTCTTTCAAAATATGCATTTGATTTCAACATTAAAATGGCGCAGCACATTTTATGGCCAGCGGCATGTTAGATTAATTAAAACATGCTGAAAAAAGAATGAAAACATAAAGACCATAACCATTCAACCTATTGGATATATTTTTTAATACATGAAATATCTCAGATAGCTTGGCTTACAGATTCCTTAAAGATTTTGATGAAATAAAATATGAAAGCAAAATTTATTAAGATATTATCTCAAATTTCAACACTGAAAGAGAAACACGTAATTAAATATTTATTCAAACAATGAAAATGGTTTAAATTGCGTTGCAACAATGAAAAGTATTGTTGTAAAAAAGATTATTTTAAAAAGATTATTAAAATTAGATCAAAAAATTGTACGGCATCTTAGTTCATATCATTGAAAAGGTACTTTTTTGCTCTTTCAGATGGTGTTAAAATGATTTTTACGCTGTAATCTGTTCGGAAGTTATTAAGAAAAAACGCCAAAATTTCGCTTAATGTTTAATTAATTAAAATTCTAATTAAAATTTCAAAACAAGGGCTCCGAGGTGCACATTCCGACCCTCCAAAATATGTATGTGCCAAATTTCGTAGCTCTAAGTAAATCCTAAAACCACAGCATACCCCCGAACTCGGAGCCTAAACGGCTCCCTGTCGGTTGGATGATTATGCGTGAAACTTTATTGAAAAGAAAAAGCAAAAAAATTACATCATGAGATATAAAAACGCATAAAAGTGAACATAATTATACATGAACAAAGATGAATATAATGAAAAGTACATAGAGGGTTACAATCCGAGTGTAATATAAAATTTATACAAGAGGACTTATCAGATGAGTGCAGTGAAAGGGTAGAATGTTTCCTTTAGTTACATTGTTTCATACAGTTGCAGCTTCATGATTCGGGGCTGTTGGTGTTGTTCGATGTTACGATAAAGAATTGAATAATGTATTACAATTACGGTTATATTGATGATTATTGTCGCAACCATCCTAAACACTGTGGGACTGGTTTTTTGTTTTGTCTTTTTATTTATGCTTAGGGATCGCTGGAATTGTTTCTCCAGGATTGGCAATGATGTGAAAGGTAAATGTTTCGATTGAATTACGGAAGAATTGGTGGTGGCTGGTTGCTGATCTTAAGCTAGTGTGCTCTGCTTCTCAACTGGGTATTCATTGAATTTCTGGTTCCGGGAGGTGAATTTTTGGAAGTATCTATTTCTAGGCTGGAGTTTGTGACGGTGTTGTATTTTTACTTTTAATTAGGTCTTCGTTAGTCGCTAGGAATGTGATTAAAAGACCTAGATTTCGTCTTGAGAGTTTGCTGAAAAGGGCGCTCTTCCACCAATGGACTATGAATTGTGGGCTTGGTTCCTTGTGGTGATATGATAAAGTTCGTGGGTATCTCGTTGCGTAGTGAAGGGGATTTCCTATTTCCCCATATCCGCAGTAGTCTGGTCAATGGAAACCGAATTTGGAGAAGGGTTCATGGCCAGTGGCGAATTGGATGGATTGTCTGGACCAGTGCAGCTGTTTGTTTGATATTGTCGGTATAATGCTGTAAACCGATCTGCCAGTCTCACCATTATCCCACTTAACTTTCCAACGCAAGAGGGAGAGCTGCAGTAGTTGGTTCTTTAGGTAAATTTTTCGGAATGGAATGTTGGCTGTTGTTCCATCCGTGGTTGCTTCCTTCGCAAGGATATCTTCCGTTTCATTGCCTTTTATGTATATATGGGCTTTAACCCAGCCGATCCTGATTCGGTCATTTCCTAGAAGGGTCATTTGTGCCTCTTGAATGATTATGCTCTTTACATAAAAGGATTTAAAAGCTTGGAGGCTACACTCGCTGCCGCTACAGATGTTAACTTCTTCGTTTGCAGTGTTGGCCCACTCGATGGCTGCTTTGAGGGCTAGCATTTCTGCCTGGAGCACAGTATTGGCTGGGCTGAGCTTGGCCTTCCAGGTTTTAGTGATGCCTTCGTTTGCAATGGCACATAAAGCAATGACCGTTTGATCTTTGAGTCATCTGTTTATATTTCAATTGGCGTTCTGTTGGAAGGACCTTGTCCCCCATGTGAGATTCTATCTTCCATGCTAAAAAGTGAAGGGTGTATTATTGATGGTGGTGATGGCTGCTCATAGCTTTCATGGTCGAAGTGGATACCTTCGTAATCGCAATTTCTACCCAATCGGTTTGCCCTTACCAGTGCTGATTGCATTTTGGCTTTAATGTAAAGAGGCATTAGACCTTCTATGACCCGGAGAGCCATCGTTGGGGTGGTGTTGTACGCCCCTGTGATATTGAGCAGAAACTTTCTTTGGATAGAAGACAGGAGTTTCCGTTATCTGGCAGTGATGTTGTGGGACCATGTTGCTGTTGCATAGAGAATGACCTTTTCTACCACCGTTAGATACAGCAGTATTTTGATGTTTTTACTGAGTCCCCAGCTTGTTCCGTCTACATTCTTGTGCCCTTGGTGAAGCATTAAGGTTTTGTTCTTTATTGCTGAGCGGTGTGCCGCCAAGTTAAGCTTATCGTTGATTAATACTCCCAAATATTTTATTACTGAGGCTCTTTTTATGTTGTTTTGTCCACATATAATTCCTGAGTACCATATTGCTCGTGATATATTCTTGTTTATATGGAGACAATTAGTTTTGTCCAGTGAAATTTCAAGTTTGTGCTTGTCGGTTCATGTCTTGAAGGTTTGTAATGCTTTATTGGCCAGGTTTTTTACTTCCTGTTTTGTCCCGGCTTAGACCAAAGAGGCAAAATCATCTGCAAATGCCTGTAGGTGCACCTATTGGGGCTAGTCTTGCCGGAGCACTTCGAGGGTCACCAGGTTCCAGAAAGCTGGTCCTGTGTAGGAACCTTGGGGCATCCTTGTTGCTGCTTCCATATTGCTGTACGCTGTGATGTATGTATTGCCATTTTCCTATTGAAAAGAATTTCTATAAGAGTTTCGAGGGTGTTGCTATGGTACTTCAAGTTGTCGAGGCTGTTTTTAATCAAGGTGTATTGCAAGTAGTCAAATGCACCTTTGATGTCCTAGGAGATCATCAGGGCATGTTGGTTGCTGTTTTCCGCTGAATTTATCTTATCGAGGAGATCAAGGATTGCTTCTTCAGTAGATCTATTGGTTCTGAAACCGTGCTGGTGAGGATGTTGAAGGTTATTTTTCTGAGGTGGTGGTTGAGTATTCCAAAAGCAATTTCTCCAGTATTTTGCCCAAAGTTGGAAGGAGGGAGACTGGGTGGTAGGATTTAAATTCCTATTATCCCTTATTTGTAAAGTTCTAAGTTTAATTACTATACTAATGATGTACAATGAGGATAGATATCGATGACTTGGTTCTGGATTTTTTTCCTCCAGTAGAATCTGTAAGGAAATTGTTTTAATTCTATATTGTCGGTTTGGGCGTTTTCTGGCCATCAGATGTTTATCATTTAACAGCAAAGAAAGTCTTTTCATGATCAAACTATTAAGTGAAAACCAGAGAGTTAATAGTTAGTCTAAGCGATTGGATTATTATTTGTCGAAAAGTCAGAGTGCGTCAAAGTTTTTCAACTTAAAGTGACTATTCGTATGAATGTAACTGTAAACATATATTAGTGGAGAGTAGTGGAATTTGGACCGGCCACCAGATTTTAGCGGTATAATAACTTCAATTCTATTAAATATTTAGATCGTGCAATAGACAAATGATCTTGTAACGATGTAAATAGGGTGTGTGAAATTATTTTTAAGAGAAAGCGCAAAGTGGTTATAGTTAGAGAATAAGTGTTTATATTTAGGTATGATTCATTAATCATCTTAACAAAAGAAAAAAGTCTTTAACACTCTGACTCCTAAGCCGGCCGTAACCGGCCATGCAACTTCTATACTAGTGAGGCTGATTTCGGCCGGTTGCTGTTCCGAAAGGCAGAAGAAGGCAACCAATACGGCAACACATCCCCTGTCGTCGTGATCAAGCACATAGGCAGGAAAAAGATGTGCCCCGTGAAATCCACTACCTGCGACCCCACAGTCACACTCACAGGCCCAGCGTCCTCAGATGGGAGAACAAATCCCGATCACTCGTAAACCATGGGCACGCTATGTCGAGACAGTCGCGTGCCCGTAGTCATCACTCTCTGTATATAGACATTTATTAAAAATAATTACATTTGTACAAAGATGAAAAAGCCTAGACGGAGTCAGGCAGACTGCTTACAGGAATGAGCAACATGATTAGTAAGTGAATCAGAAATACTAATACAAGGTAAATATTATGCAATTAACAAAGGTATCAAGATAAATATATGAAATTTTAGACTTGCGGAACGAAGCCGCACACCCAAGAAATGATTTCTCTGATAATATTTAAATTATCCTTACAAAAATCTTCAGGCAGAAGAAGGCAGTTGGGAGAGTGGTCATTAAAGGGACCGTTAGGGGAGAGATGAGAGATGAAAGGCCTGCCATTCATATCTCCCACCACCCGTAGTGAGGAGAAAAGGGGGAACGGGGCGGACGAATCCATTCCACAGATCAATTAGTAAGCAAACCTCTGTATACAACTGTATTCAGATTTTGAGAACTCTTAGTAGTCAGAGGGTTAAGTCGTTTAAAGAGGTAAAATTTTGTAATCTATTTTTTTACTGATATGCAAGAGTTCTGAAATGCTGTACAATTAGTTGATCCCGCGCAGAGCATCTACACTCTAATGTCTGCTCTTCTTAATAAAAAATATATACGCAGTAGGGAATCGATTGTTCGAATACTGATCAACCGAAACCGATAATGTTGCCAAATTCAAATTCAGAACTGGCTGGACTGGACTGGGCTGATTAGAGAATTTTCATTATTTCAGGGAGGCGACCAAACAAACATTTAAGACTGGCTCGAATGTGAATTCGATTATCCTTGCTAACAAGTACTGGCGAATGATGGAATCATTGCCAGTGCCGTCGAAACTAAGACTCTTGCGACGACGAGGAAGAAAATGGACCAATCAGGAAGCTTTTCACTACCTTAAGACGAGTATGAAGTGGTTAGAAGAACAAGAAGAATGTGATGCTATCCAATTGCTGTCTTTAATACGTGTGTAAAATATAGCGGCAAAAACTTCGAGGCTCAGCTCTGAAGCAAACAAATTGTCCTGAACTGTAAGTCTACTTTAATGTACTACTATTTTATGTGTTAGGTATGCATTTCTAAGACGGCTGATACAAATTATATTCAGTTTTATGTTTAATATTACTGTTTCTTTATTTCAAATTGCTCCTATAGCCCGTACGTCGTACAATTTTTTTTCGAAAATGATCGGTTATCAGAACAATCAGTTGTCTGAACACCTCCAGTCCCCAATTGATTCGGATAATCGATGCTGCACTGTATTTTGTAAGATAATATACAATGTACATAACAGTATAAACATAGGTATGGATTTCAGTATTATGTATTGGGTTGGCCCTTCTCTATAAAAAACTAACCTAAGTGTGATATTAGATCCTCATCGTCAATGAAAATTTTATGAATCAAAAGGTTTTATAAGCCACAAAATAATTAATAATTGGATTTGCACAGTATGAAGGATGGGAAATTACTCCCCAGCCAAGCTCCAATAATTTTCTACGTTTCACCAAAACCTATGAGGTTTTGCATTATCATGGTGGAACACTATTCCTTTGAGATTCTACAATTCTGGCTATTTTTCGTTGATTGTTTTCTCCTATTTCGTTAATTGTTGACTGTAAACAATGGCGGTCTGCCCAGGAGATCTTGAAGACACACATACATACGGACACACATTATTCTTATTACTAGCTGTTACACACGATTTGAATTATTAATTTCTTAATTATTAAACTTTAGCTTTTCTTGCTGAAGCCCAAAGAATAAAAAAATGCTTATGGAGATTTCAGATTTACAAGGTAAGATCAATATTTCTACAGATTATAGATCCGTCTTACAGTCACTGAATTCTCCTTGGTCTCAGTGTGGAATCATACATGAAATCAAAAAGTGGATTCAAAATAAATCTTTTCTCTTACCAAAGCATCAACTGAAAAAGATGAGTCAATCATGGTCATTTCAATGTAGGTATACCAAAGTCATGGATTAAGTCAAGGTTTAAAGAAGTGGCTCTTCAAAATTCGCAAGAAAGACTGGAAAATTCATTGGAAGCTAGGTACATTTTTGAGCTTATGCCCAAAATCGACCTCAAGAGATGCATGGGTAATTTTTGCCTAAACCAACTATAAACGAAACATTGAAGTTTTCCAGTTTATCAAAATAGAGTCTGCCAAAAAAATGACAATTGTAGATGTGGTTTGATCTTTACAAAGATGTCAGGAAAAAGTATTTTCCTACTAAATTTGGAACATTTCTTAATTCAGTTAACTGCAAATGGCTTAGCAAGAAATAGATTTATTGAAATTGTTAAAAATTTTTAAGATTGTTTTCTCTTGCGTATTAATTTATATAATCGTCCTGTTTTTAATATTGCGTAAATGTTAAATATTATATTGAAAACTGAATCGTGAAACTGATTTTTTATCGGAAAATACCCTATTGATTGATGTATTACTGTAATGTTATATTGGAAATTATGTGTGAGTAAATCATTTTAATTTTTATAATGTAAATGTCATGGAAAATGTTAATGGTAAAAGATAATTCGAAAATTGAATCGTAAACTGAATTCAATTTATTTTAAGGTCTATTGCTAGTTCTATTGTAATTCTGATGTGATGAAATTCTCTAATATGTATTATAAGTTGTATGCTACGAAACATTTTGATATATTAGGAATTTAAAAAAATTATTAATGTAATGTAACACATAGAAAGAAAAGTTTGTGATGTTATTGGAATGTAGTTCGCAAGTTTTCCAGTCAGTCTAAAAAGTTGTATAAATGGAAAAACGTGCTTAGGGAGACCAGAGGGTACTGCAGAAGCTCAGTGCCACGTGCTTTCTCCCGGTGTTTCATGCTGGTGGGGGCTTCGTGGTGACTGTCATCAATTTTCAGCCGTGTGCTTTTTGCAAGGACGGTGGAATCTTTATGTTTATCATAAGTGTCATTTAAAAAATAAGTATAAGAGGAAATCCAAACTTCTTTTCAGCGAAATTGCTTGGGATTTTACTATTAAATTAATAACTATTATTTTCAACATAACATTTAGTGAGGCTTAAAGTTTAAGAAAGATTTAATTTAATACTTAATACTGAAATGTTATAAAGCGTCAATGGAAAAAAATGTGATATTTAATATTAACTATTCAACCCAATATAGTCTGTGCTTCTTTTTAACTTCTTTAAGTCCATTTTGCTCTTTTGAAGAATCAGTTCTTGATAAGCCATTTTCATTCCCCATTTTATGATATTTTTAAAACTTTTGACGCTTTAATTCATGTACGAAAGGAAAATCGCCGAACGCATTTTCCACAAAGTACTTTAAAACTGAATACTGAGACCAAATCGAACTCATTCTGAAATATTTTCAAATTAGAAATGTAAATAAAATTGAAACACACCAAATATTATGTACTCTATAGAAATCCGAACTATCGAAATGATTTTCAATTGATTTGGAAACAACGCCAATAGAGCACGGTATTTATGCAGTAGAAATTCAGGATTCAAATGGTTCTGTCGGCTACTGCTGTGAGGTGTTTTCTGAGCGTAAAATTTGTGGCTTTGTTCCTAAAATAGAGGATCCTGAAATATTTGAAAATTTAAGAGTTAATAAGATTGAGCTATCTGATGTCACTTGTAATGAAAATGAGATTGACCTTTTAATCGGAGCAGATTTAATTGGGAAATTATTAACGGGAAGGTGTATTCAGTTAAATTTTGGTTTAGCTGCACTTCATACAAAATTGGGATGGGCTGTTATCGGTAAAGAAACTGGGCTCTATTCCAGTGATGATAATCCAGTTATGGATTCTGTGCAGACAGTCCTCTCTTTGTATGTTAACAATGCTTCTTTGAGAGAATTATGGGACATTGAGTCTTTGGGTATTCGTGAACCCATTGAAAATGTGTCAAAAACGAAAGCATTTGACGAGCAGCTGAAAGAATTTCATGAAAAATTGGCAGTTCTTCCCGATGGTAGGAACGAGGTAGAATTACTTTGGAAATTAGATGCAAGAACGAACTTATCAGATAATAAAGAATTTGCCTTAAAACGACGGGAAAATGCTATTTTGAGGGCACGTAATAAGGGCATGACTTGTTTATGCTTTTTGTTTTGTATGTTTTTTTCACATTTTATAAACAACTTTAATAAAAGTTCAGTTTCTAAGACTTCTAAACTATTTTTGTCAGAAATAGTGGGTGCAGAAACTGTATTGATACGTTTAATCCAAGGCCAATATTTTTCTGGTGCAAATGCAGTACCCTCAGTTGATGTTTTTAAGGACGAGAATGGGATTTTGAGATTTAAGTCTCGCAAAAACATGTACTAATCTTTTTGAATCCCATACTTTTGCCCAATAATTGTGCATTAACTTAAAGTTTGATAGAGTCTGTACATAGAAAACATTGTCACGCGGGAACCCAGATAATGCTGTCTATATTAAGAGAAAAATTTTGGATTGTCAAATCGCGTGAAGCTATTAGGAGTGTAATTAATGGTTGCATGAAATGTAAACGTTATAAAGCAAAACCATTGACTATTGAATCTTGTCCACTGCCTGAAGATCGAGTTTCCGATACAGTGGCATTTGAGGTTGCAGGAGTTGACTCAGCGGGGCCACTTTTCTTGAGGAACGCTTTGAAAGTTTGGATAGTATTGTTCATATATTCTGTATGTCGAGCCGTTAATCTTGAACTCGTGGCTTTTCTAACCACCGACTCTTTTTTAATGGCTTTTCGCCGATTTATAACTGGAAGAGGTAGACTGAGAACGGTTTATTCGGATAATGGCACCAACTTTAAAGGTTCAGATAATGAGTTTTCTACTTTACATTGGGAAAAACTCGTGCGAGAGGCAAACATTAATAGAATTTTGTGGAAATTCGATCCTCTCACGGCTTCCTGGTGGGGAGGTTTTTGGAACGGTTGGTTCGAATTATTAAAGAATTGTTAAGACGCTCTCTCGGAAAGTCGGTCTTATCCTTTGAGGAACTCGGGACTGTGTTATGTGCATGCGAATCTGTTATAAACTCGCGTCGTATGACTTATGTCTCTGAAAATTCAGATGATCTTGTTCCTTTAACTCCGTCTATATTTTTGATTGAGAATCGGAAATTTAATACCGATGATAGAGATCTTGTAGAAACACAAAGTTTCAGAAAGAGAATAAAATTTAGAACTAAACTTTTGAAGGATTTAAGGCTTCGATTCCGAAAGGAATATTTGAGCTTATTGATTCAAAAATACGGTGGGAGTAAGAATGTCCGTGAACCCCAGATCGGTGAAGTTGTATTGATAGGAGACGTTAGTAAAAAAACGATTAAATTGTCCATTGGCGATAATAATGGAAGTATTTCTAGGTCGAGATAGGAAAAGTACGTACTGTGAAGGTGAAAACACAGTTCGGAGTTACCTCAAGGCCCGTGCAGCGAACTTATACTTTAGAGTTAAGTGTGGATCAAGTTGATTCTTTAAAACATGAAATGATTAATATTGTAAGTAAGACTATCTGTTCTGGCTTTTCTCCTGGTGTCAATGAATATGTACTTGATTTGTATTTAACCAAAATATGCGTTTTTTGAGTTCTAACATTCACTCAAAAAGTGGGGAGGATGTTGGATGCGAAAAGCTGCGCCATAGCAGGGGGAGTCTGGAGCATGCGCAATCTTCTGGCAGCTTCCATTAAGAGCCCGGATTGTGGGTGTTGTTCCAGTAATGTAGTAATGCAGTTATGTAGTAATAGTAGCTGTCGTTCTTGTTTTTGTGTTCATATTGCTTGTTGGTTTTATATAATGTTTTAGCTATTTTAATAAAGTATCGTTTTGCCAAGATGGGCTGTATTATTTCAGAGACTATTACACCAGATCAAAGAGAAAATCGGGTAAATTCAGAGAACCTGATTAGTCTTTTCGATGTGTTTTCATATTAGATGCAACAGTTCCAAAGGTACCCCCATATATGGAAATCACTTTTAAAATGGGAAAAATTACTCGGAAAGCTATTTTTACTTCTAGAAGAGTATTGAAATGTTCAATACTTTATGTTTATACTTATAGCAATAACAATATACTGAGCATGAGAGAAACATTCCTTAAAACAACCAATTTTAAATACTGCTCCTTAGATTTGTTTATTGCTAAAGAAGCTTTTTACATGCAACAACAACCTCTTGCATTTAATTGTTAGTCTGAAGGTATCAGAAAGATTTTCAGGATAAAGGCTGTGTCTCCCTCGCCAACGTCCCAATTCCCTTCTTATAATAAAACATGTAATCTAACCTTAACAAACTCTTCCATTCATAGGCGAATCCACGGGACTATCGGGCTGCAGCCCCCGCAGAGCTAAGTCAGAATTCTTGATTTTATTTAAAATCACTACAACTGTTTTTTTTCTTAATTTCCATTTTTAAAAAAACGTGACAACATTGCTTTCTGGCTTGACAGGTTCGAAAATTTTCCAAAAATTTTCCTACTTTTCTAGTCATTTCACGTGTGCTTGTAGAGTTGACGCGGTCGAAAACATTTTTTGGCTAGTTATTTCATTGTATTTTGTATTAAATTATCGAAAGTATTGTATTATTCTTTATGATTCTTATTGTCAGGTGAGTAAAGTCTGCAAAGTTTAAGAGTTTTGGTTTGCATAAGCCATGAGGTTTTACATTCTTTACGGCGATAGAAAACTTTTTTGACCTCAGCCCACCACCCACCACAACCCAAATTCTGGATTCGCCACTGCTTCCATTTGTAAATAATAAACCGTCTCGAAAATAAGTAATACTTATCATATGTGGAAAGTTAAATTTAAGCATTTAAACACGTAGATACTCTAAGGTAATTTTCATTTTTAAAGAATGAAGTTCCAAAAATCCTTTCTTAATAAACATCGACCAAATTTCAAGTTCCTGGGCATCATGATCCGGAAGTTTCGGGATAAGTCAGAACGCGAATTGTATTTGAAGCTTATATATGCAATAAAAGGCGGAAGTAATGACAATCAGCATTGCCGGATGGATTGCGGAATAGAAATCAATTGAAGATATATTGATGGTGAAGATAGAAGATAGTATTCTGCAGAGTACCATTTTTATCCCTATCTTGACCGAATTAATTCGGCAATAATTTAGCCTGTCAATAGATAGCAATCTCCCAATTATCTGAAGCAGGCAATATAGCAACTCATTAAATTAAACTCTTCTGGTCGTTTAAAATTGAAGACACTGACTTACGGAGTGAACAGTGATAGTGTTATACGTAATTCTTCGAGTATGAGTATCTGGGATTGATCTTGTTTGGTATCTACTAACTGTGACTCTCTGGACATTGTAAAATGATGAATACTTGCTCTTGTGCTCTCGATATCATTTATGGAGTTGGTTTTGGAATAAAAGTTTTTTTTCAAATAGGGGATAACAGAATTTGTTGCTAAAATTCTCCAAACTTGTTGTATCAATCCAAGAGCTTGATTTTTTTCACATGTGGATTATCTGGTAGGGGCTTTCTATGTTCAAGTGCCTTGAAGAATCTCTAAAGAGAGGAATATGAAACTTCCGATTTTTATAAGCATTTTACCCGTACGGGATTAAGGTTCTTTCCTTATGCTCATGCACCTGCCTAATAACAGATCTGTAATATCACTTAAAATGTCAATATTAATGCAACTGCGAAAAATATGCAAGATTCAATTGCATGTTAGATGAGTTGAAACATCATTATGAAAACAATAGAATGACGCTGGTACTGGTTGTGTTTCATAATCGAATTTGTATTTTAAAGAAGTTTTGTTTGTATACAATAGAATATATATTACACTATTGTCAACCTCTAAGAGGGTTTCCAACTGTCAGGTACTCACCGTATTAAAATCCAATACCAAATTTGGCGTGATATCACTTAGTTCAAGTTTGGCGGCAGTGCTGTGCTCTTATGTCTATCCAAAATTTCAATAAAAACTTGCTTTTCATGAAAAGGATTTTCATACATGAGATTCTTAAAATGGCACTAAAACTTGACAATAAATGCTTGAAGAAAGAATGAAAATCATTTGAGACTACGAGGTAGCAATGGCTATTAAAAAAAGGCTTAAAGCATATGTCCGTTACAACGTTTAAAAAAGTTTTACTTTGAAGCCACACTGAAAATAAATTCTGGTCAAAACTACCAGAATATGGTAAAATTTACCGTATTGTCTGGCTCATATGGAACACCATAAAGTACGGTATTTTTTACCGTAGCAGTTTAGTAATGACTTTATGGTAAAATAACCAGAAAAATATCGTTTATTTACCACGCTGTTTGATATGGAATTTGGTATTATTAC
>BGPR01001649.1:169617-199423 GCA_013235015.1 Araneus ventricosus | reverse complement strand
TTAATTTGATAAATTTACCAGAATAACTCTGGTTCTATTACAAATTATCTGCTAAAATTTGAGATACGGTATGTCCATTTATAATGCCAATCGCATTAATATTTATTTATTTTTGCTTTTTAAGGCTACACAGTACCCTTTTTCAAAACTTTTTTTTGGAGACAGTAATAATAAAATAAATAATTGACTTTATTTTTGGATTATATTAATAAATAGATTCCGATTTAAAAACGTCATTTTACCAAGAGCTATTATTTCAAAAATTGAAAAAATTGAAATTTTTAAAGTTTTTTTAAACTCTTATAAAATTCTCAATTTTTAATATTTTTTAGTTATTTCAAGTGAATTAATTTTCTTGTATTCTTGGGAACAAAAGTTAGCATGGGATTGATGATCTGACTCTTTTTTAATTTTTGAGAGTTAATTTTTGTGAAAAAACCTGAAAAAACATGAAAATTCTAAAAATATCAACTTTGAACTTTTTTAAAAAAATAACTAGAACTCTCAGGCCTAAATCCATGCTAATTCTTATAGAACATATATTTGAAAGTATCTACAAAAAATTTCAAGACTCTATCTTGAACAGAAAAAAAGCCTTAGGGAATAGAAAACACTTGCATCGCCAAAAATAAAAATCTGAGAAAAATGCATTTAAAGTTTGTAAAGGCATGAAACCAAAACTAATAATGCTTGTAGAGCTCTAATTTTGTATTATGTTATTTCCCAACTTATAAAAAGCACTAAAACACTATTTTAACGCAATATGATTGAATATTTTTTTTCTTATTTGAAATATTATGTAATTAGTCTGCCAGCTTTTCAAAACATTTTTTCTCTTAACGAGTCGATAACTTTTAAATAGTGGCATTTTCTCACCAGAAAAATGAATGAAAAACAATAATAGTGTACTACAAAGCTTCTAAATAAAATAAACTCTGTGTAAGAATTAATATTGGTCTTGAAAAAGTCGTTTTTGTGAATATCAGTTAGATAGTAATGAGAACTCAATAAGAACGCATAATATAAACAAACAGAAACGATTTGGGTAGTGAACAACGAAGTTATGATAACCATTTCACCCAAGGAATTGATTTATTTACAAAATATTTTTAATTAATTTATTTTAAGAATGGAAAAATGCTTCAAAATGAAAACGAAACTAACCACTCTGTCAAATTTTGAGACTGTCAACACTCAAAAAACTTTAAAATCTTTAAAACTATTTGGATATCAGATCCAAAATTTGGAGTCAAGTTTCCCAATCGTATGGGCCATCGAAAAATGCAAAAAAAAAAAATTTCGATATTTTTGTCATTTTTAGGGTACTGTGTAGCCTTAACCGGTAAAATTTTACTCAATTCTCAACATCACTACGATTTTTTTTAAAAGCAGAATGTTTGTAAATATACAAATGCCTGAGGCAGAGTGAAAAATGAACTATAAAAATAAATGCAAAAACTCATTGACTCATTTTTTATAAATTGTTAAATTTATTAAGTAATGTTATATTACTAAAATTTATCATTTCTTGGTAATTTAATTTTCTTTATTAATATACATAATATGCAGTGAATTTATTTTAAGTATTTAAGAAAACAAAAGCACATATTTCAAATCTAACTTCAATTTATTCGACAGTGTTGAGAGCTTGCTTTTATACTTTCTCAACAGGAAGTGACTTCATTACGTAGGAAGTGATGTAATCTCCAGAAAGTTCATGAAGCCAGTAGAAATAGGTTGAAGGTTCGAGGTCCTTCTAGAAAATTCCTTTTGTCGCCAACTTCGCCGCCAAGTTACCCAAGTGGTCGCCAAATATATCGCCAAGATTAGCAGCTTAAGGAAACAACTTTATAGCTTTTTTTTGGCCTCCACTTCTGTGATTGCTTTACAATTTATTTGTAGAACAATTCCTACAAATAAGTTGGCGTAGACTGTTGATAAGTCTTCATCTAAAAAATGTAAAACAATTCAATTAACATTTTCAATGATTCTTATAGTAAAGCAAAAACGGTTCTAAATATGTTAAGATCTCGCAGACTGAGTCAAAACTGAAGAGATCGCCTTAAACTTACTTTTTTTTACGAAATCTAAAACATTTAACAAACCTTTTAGTAAATATAATGTTTTACAATTAAAAATAAAGGATCATAAAAAATGAATTGGGATTAATTGTCGATCACTTAAAGTAGTACTCTCATTTCTTACGTCGATTGCTCTTGACTTCATCATACAAAAATTTCAGCAAAGAAATGATAAAACAAAAATGGGAGCATTTTAAGGAAAACTTAACCTCTACTAAATAGCAAGCTCAAAAAGCACTGCGCACGTAAGTTCCCCTTTCCTTTACCTCTTGTAAAATGGCAAGATTACTCAATTTATTAAACTTCAATAACGTGACTAATACCTCTATTAAAAAAGAGATGGCACATTTACGTTTAAACTAAGTGGATACTTTTTCTGTTATCTACTAGTTCACTTTCAATAAAAAAATAACAAATGAATGATTTCACACACAAATTTTAATTTTTAAATCATTAATGTAACATAGTGAAAGTAATAGCTGGCTGCTGCTGCATAAATGCTAATAAGCAAAATAATTTTGCTACTAACTTGATATTTCAAGCATATTTAAAACGACACTCATATGTCCCGGTCGGGGCAAAGGGGTTTAATTAAACATTATACTAATTGGAACAAAATTTCAACATAAAATACACAGTTTTTTATATTATTAAATTCAGCAGTTTTTACCCTTTTCATCAAGATTTATGTTCTTTTCTCGCATTAGTCCTCTAAAGGTAGAATCTTGCTTCACTTTTTCTTTTCTTTGAGCTATGTCCACTTTCTTCATACAGTTATCAGCAGCTAAAAATAAATTAACGACCTATTTTTTACTCAAGTCCATGTTTTTGATCACATATCCAAAATTGAAAGCAAATATATGAAATGGTGTACATATTTGGAAAACTAGTTTTTCTTACCGATAACCAAATAATTCTGATTCGGATGTATATGTTATGTCCAGAATAAAAGTAACTAAAATTTCTTACGAGATTTTAATTTAATGTAATAAGGGAACTATTTCCTTATTTTATAAATTTTATTTAAATTAATTAATCAGTTAAGTAAAAAATAATAACGTCTCCTGGATTAGAAACTTATAATTGTATCAATTTTAAAAATTAGTTCTAAAAAATTTTAACATTATAACATTTTCATAAAAAATAAAAACATTAAGTAAAAGCTAAACGATAAAAAATTATGTACTAATATAACATTATTTTAGCAACCTGAAATATTTTTTAAAAGTTAATTTAGAGCGTTTTATGAGCATAAAAATTCACTCTTAAGTTCTTTGTGCAAAATAAGGCTATATTTCGAAAATGCACTCCTGGGTGGGGGTTTGGATCGACTTCTGCATTATTTATATAAACTAAATTTCTTCCCACTGCAACTGCCCTATTAAATTTTATACATTGAAATTAGCAGTACATTTTGAACGCGCATGATCAGAGCTTTTAGAATTGTGCTATTTGTATAAATACAAATTTTCCACTAACTGTAGTAAACGAAATAAGTTCAACTCGTAATCAACAATTTTCAAAATATTTGTTTTTTTCAAAATTTAATTATTTAATTACAATTCTTTTGTTATGAATAGGTAGACTAAATCCATATGATAAACGATATGTGCATATTAATACAGAGATGATTAGTAGCCTCAAAATGAGAACATTTTCAAAGTCACTATTATTAAAACTTCAACAAAGCATTACAGTTATTCTGCTTATTTTGTTTGACAAATTTTTTTATTGGATAATAACACCAATTCTATAAGTTTTGATCATGAATTGTGAAAATGTGCTAGCGGTTTTGGCACAAAAGGTTTTTCAAGGTAATTGCAGGGGAAGAAAATTCTGTTCTCATAGAAATAAAAAAAAAATTCTATTGTATCATTCTTATAAACTGGGACCTTGAATACATGTGTCTTTCCTAGACCTTTGTGTTTTAGTGGTGCCACTTTTGCAAGCTTCTTTGAATATTATATAACGCTACGCTACCTGTCAACGTTTTAAGAATATGTAAAACTAAATATATTAAAAGTATTTTTTCTTTCAAAAAAATTCCTTTTTTTGTTGAAAAAAAATTTATATTCGAAAAATAGGATTAAAGAAAAATTTTGTATATCATACCAAAATTTTTATATTTACATCACAAATCAAGTGAAACCACTTCGTTGTTCCAAAAGAAGTGAATCCAATTTCAAAAGTACTTAAACTTAAATAAATGTATTTAAAGTTTTAGGTAACGTTCTCTTCTAAAATCTCAGTTTTTCTCTCTAAAATTCCTTATGTTTGTGTGAGCAATGAAATATAACTCTACAATGTACTTAAAAACCTGGAGTGGAAAACTACCTAATTACTCAAAACTATTGCATCTTAACATAGGTTAACATTCTTATAAATAATTAAATGAAAATGAAAATCATTCAGATTTATATATTTATTTTGTAAATTAATAAATATAATAATTGATCAAATTAAAAATGTTTCAATTATGTATTCGATATAATTTATCAGCAGATATTCAGAAAAGCTATTAGATAAGTTCAAAAATTATAATGAACCTTAGACATCTTATTTATTTCAATATTTTCATAACTTATGTAAATTTAACATAATTTTAGTTACTACATTGTTGCTTTAGAGTTGTCCATTAATGAAAGATAAAAGTAATTTCTTCAAAAATAAGATCTCAGAAAATATAGAAGACATGAATAGGAAATAATGTACAGGCTCTTTAAATGACACAGCTCAAGTTTAGGAGCTATGTGGATTATATGTCGATTATAAGTTGCTTATAATTTACTTTTTTTAATTCTTTGAAAAACTATATCTAAATGCATAGAATTGAAAGTAAAAAAAAATCTGAAGACTGTTATCGACGAGAGCGTGTTTAACACCTTTAGCAGAATTGACAGTGAAAAGTTCGTAGAGATGGCACAGTTACGAGATCAGGTTATCTTAAAAATGATTTATTATTAATCCAAGTCATAATACTCTTCACTGGAGTAATCAAAATAATGAAATAAGTTTAAAAGATACTTCTCTAATACGAAAAATATTTCCAGAAAATATAACCCGATCTCGTGCACGTATATCATTCTCCCGTTCTCAAGGATCAAGGATGAAGTGTGTGTCTCCGGCGTATGCTCCAGAACTAAGTTCTTAGCTTGTACCGGGTTCAAAAATTGTCAGATCAAGGGGTCTAATCTGGTACCCCCGGTTGGGTTGGGTTCCGTTGTTAACGTGCGGAACCCAACCTAACCGGGGTACCAGAATAGACCCCCAAGAGTATCACAAAATTATGCCTTCGTTTCAAAATGCTTAAAAGGCAAGAAAAAATTGTCATCAAAAGACGGGCTAAAATTATTGCCGATCTGATTCGGTCAAGAGAAAAAAAAATGGCACCCTCCAAAAAAGGCGGCCTCCATATTCTTTTTGCTCCCGTTCTCATCTCCAACTGACAAAAACATGTCAACAACCCGACACTACTTATTGCGTATAAAAAAACCGTTTTATTTCCATTCGAAGTATTGCCAACCGCAGATGACTACACGTGCACCGATCCGGTTCGAATCATTTGAGAGTTCGAATCAACCTAAGATCATGGTATGGAATTGGAAAAATACCCAGGGACTCTACTATCCCCGGATCCGAAAATAAATTTATTGCTAATTTTTTACTAAATGTCTAACAAGACAAAAACAAAAAAGAATTATAAATATTCTACCCATCCATATTCTTCTTAAAAATATATATAATTTTAGATATGACAGTTTTAAGAAGCACAGTATAAATAATAGAAAGATGTTCAAGTTATGAAGGAAAAAACGTAATAGGAACATTCTTCCAATTTGTTCTTATGATCATTTGATTTTGATAATTGCCATATTATTTATGCAAGAAGTTTCCAAATAAAATACAGGAAATAATAATAAATTATTAATTTTTGCTTTTACCATTATCTGATGTAACAAAAAACTATTGAAAATTGAATAATTTTGACGCATTCCTTTTCACCATACAGATGAAAATAAAATTAAACATATCTTTATACGTCTGTAGAAATTGTTTAATAACCTAGTATTCATAATCTTAATTTTTAAAAAAAGTAAAATTTCGACTTTTCATTTCAGGAAACGTTAGCAAAACGAACTTTAAAGGTAATTCACTTATGAGGAAAAGGTATTTAAAAATAAATGGCAATTAAATATTAAATTATTGGCAGAACATCGATGAAGTATACATTAAATGCATTAAGGAAGTGAACAATATATTTTCATTTTTTCACATTGTAAAAACAAAGTCATGAGCCAAGAAATTTGCTAATTATTTAAAGATTTTTACCTTTAATTTGTACATTCAAATGTAATGGGGTCGAAGGCCACCGACTGGGCATAAACAAAAAAAAATCGACAAAAATCGTTTAATTTGATTGATATGAAAAGAAACTACAAATAAAGTATTCTTGTGAACATATATATGCATATATTTACCTTATTTTTTCTTCGACATTCAATTTACCCAGCTGTCAAATTTTTAACTTTCAATAAATGAGAAATTTTATTTAAATATATACTCACAAATCATATATACTTAATTCAATATTACCGAAAAATCAATTCAAAATAAAATTTAGTACTTACCATTAAACTCCTGTTACCAGTTCTTCAAATCCCCACTCCTTTAGCTTTTCTTTAATGCCTATTTTCAATGGGTATGTAAATATCCAAATCAGCTCTAACGCGAGAATGTCCCGTCATGTTAAACATGGCCGAGCGAACAGAGAAAAAATTTTCGTTTAATTTTCCTTCATTTTCAAACTGAAATTTTTAGTAAATTGCACTACGCACTTAACAGATACATAAAACAGACGCCGCTATGGATTGATAATCAGGGTATAGAATGTTTTCACACTTCAAAACTTCATTAATGTCCTTCTTTTCTCTGATATATTGGTATACTTGAGGAGGAACGTTATCTACTTCAATCCAACAAAGTGCCGCCATATTTGAGATTTACCATACGGCATGGTAAAAAAAAATAAATGCACTGATACCATTGTATTTGGTAGATGTCAGAGAGGTCAGCATAGTCAAATCACCAAACATATGGTAAAATGAACGATACTTTATGAAGAATAATCTGGTAATTTTATTGTGATTCTCGTAAAAAAACGAAGTGTATGGTATGAAAACCGTTTTTCCTGGTAAATTAACTTTTCAGCGTTGTAATTTTACTAAACAGGTGGGTAAAAAGAGCCATAATTTCGAAAACCAGAAATTCTCATAAACCGATACCAGAACGAACAGTAAGATTATTAAACAAATGATTTAAATACCGTAAATTTTGTTGATTATCACCAATCACCAGAATTCTGGTTTTATTACCAGAAATGCCATTACCATACAAATATGGTTTTTTTGCCAGAATTTTTTTCTCAGTGCAGTACGAAAAATATTTCAACAACAAAAATCAACCAAACTTAACAAATGAAATAAAATTAGTACAAAACAGACATTAAAATGACCTACGACATATAAATGCATGCATTGAAAAATTACAGAATGCAAATGTGAAAATAGTTAAGCATTTAAGTCAAACAACCCAAGAAAATCAATCACTTTCAAAAAGCAGTGATTAGAAGGTATTTGACAGCGCCAGTATATTAGAGAGTGAGAATTAAAAAGTAAAGAGAAAAGTCTGCTTTAGAGTTGAATGTTCAAAGAAAGCAATATTTTTTATCATAACTTTCTCCAACAGTGGCGAAACTACGTGACTGAAAGATCTTAGAAAACGATTTTTAAAAAATTGAATTTTCTTTTCTACAATCAAAAGCGTTCAAAAAGAAAAAAATGTACTTGAAAGTATTTTGAAAAATTCATTAAAATGAAACAAAATTTTATATGGAAATTTATGAGCACCTGCTACTCAAGAAGCAACTGTCTGCCACATTTCAAGGGTGAAAAACAGACAGGAACTAAAGGGCAAAAACATATCTGCCAAAGACAATAAGCAGGCTACTTATAGGCCTCGTGGCTTAGACTGTGCTTTGATATGTCAGTCAGGACAACTTCTGTCCAAGGCATCCATTCTAAACGAGGCCCGATAGCGAATTAATAGAGATAAGCGGTAAACTTTGAAATTCATTATTTTAAGCAAATCCACGTCCGGCAACTGCTGCTCCTTGATTGGAGGATCTTCCTCGGGGCCGTCATTGAAATTGTTTAAAATCGTCTGAAACTTAAGTCTGATCGTCTGATATTTTAAGCTTCATAACTCTATCAATTTTAGTCTCGGAAGAGTGAAACTCTTTTGGCTTAAAATGTTGTGTGCCAACAATATTTTACTGAATATAGGACCGGGGGAATCTATGAAAATTTAGACTTCGTAATTTTTTTCAGCAGTGCATTTATTGACTAACAAAGCATAAAATATATTTATTTACGTCATTTAAAGTATATTGCCAATTGGAAGTATATGCCTGTTTCCACCAGTTGTTTCAGCAGCAGTCCAGTGAAAGTTTCATGACTGTCCACTCTAAAGTAAACTTCCATGAAGCTAGAAAGTATTGTCATCGTCAAAAATTTTGACTCCCATATTTGGATGACTCTCTCCGTTTTAGACCTATCCGAGTTAGAAAAACACATTTTCGGAATTTTATCTTTCTAACTATGAACAAGATAACTCAACAGCACAACTACCTAGATGGATAAAAGTTGGTATTCCGCTCGACATTGGAGTTTCTATCAAAATTTGGACAAAATCAATTTACGGAAATCTATTCGTTTCGCCTGATGACTATGGTGGCCTTGTAGTAAGATCTCTGCTCCCACCCACCAAAACTGTTAGGACCGCCCTTTGGGCGGTTAAGTGCAGGGGTGAATGGCTGACGTTTTCGATCAGTAAGATCTCTGCTACGGAGCCAGGAGGTCCAAGGTTCAAAACCCGATTTCACTGAAGATCCGCCGTGTATGAGGGCCTGTTTCACGCTAAATCATACGTAGGAGGCCAAACGTCCTCTTGCCGGTGAGGTACGGAAGTTTGGAGTGGGGGATGCTAGCTCAGGTGTCAACCTCGTCATCTGACTGTGGTTCAAAATAACAAGGTTCGCCCCAAATAGCCCTAGTGTTGCTTCAAAAACGGGACATTGATATGACTAAACTAAACTGGTCTGTCTCTCCGCCCATGTGAATGAGATACAAAAGCTTCGCGAGCTAGATAAATAAATTTTAGAATATGGTTTTATCACCGGAATTGCAGACGTGTATCGAATTTTGGAACAAATCCATCAAAAATTGACTGACCATTTCTCAGTCTATCTATTCGTGCGCTCAACTCAAAGATGGAACCACTTAAATAGATGAAACTTAGCATTTTTTTTTTTATCATTTTTCTCTCCGACCCAGGTTAACCAAAGGTTGTACAGCTTGTCACGAGTCAGAAGAAAGAAAAATTTCAATGCAAAAATTGTGAAATATAATACAATACAATATAAGTAATGCAATGCGATATAAAAACGACAAGACAAATGCAGTAGAACCCCGCTAATCCGAACCCCGGTAATCCGAAATTCCGGTTAATCCGAACCGATTTTATTTTCGAAAGTAATATGTAATTGAAAAAATTACCTGAAAATGACGTGTCAGGTAGAAGCGTGTTCGTAGGAAAATGAGCTAGCAGCAAGTGGATGATTCATTTCTCGTAAAATTAGGGGTTGAACCGGTAGAGATTTCACGTAGAAGAAGAAAGAAAAAATCTATCCTTTAGTCTCCGCCCTCACGGCTCACTAGTTTCACTGAATGAATCTCTTCTTGAGTTCGCCGTAAGATAAGGTCACTTCATACAGGAGCACATCCATTTTTCTAATGAAAAGGGGATACATATTATCTTTCTATTGCTTTTGAATAAAAGAATTCAAGAGATAGTAGTACTGAGTAATTATAACTTACATTTTTTTAGCACACATCTTTTTCTTTTCTATTTTTATCGGAATTTCGGGTAATCTGAATTTTTTGTAATCCGAACAAGCACCGTTCCCAATTCGTTCGGATTATCGGGGTTCTACTGTATAATAAAATATAAACGACAGACATAATAAATAAAGACAAACATACATAATAAATAAATAAACATATATAAGAATAAGCAAAAATTAAAAAATAAATAAAATGCAATAAATGATAAATAAAATTTTTAAAATAAACAGAAGAAAAAGAATGAATTTGTCATCATATTCACAGATCTCAATTAAATTTTGGACCATTCTGTTCAAAGGGAAGACATTCAAAATGCAAACATTTTATTACGAACTTATTACAATAGTTCGAAGTACAAAAAGCTCTATAATGTTCAAGCATGCGAGAAAACAGAAGTGAATTCTGCTGGTTTCTTTCTTTTACACTAAAGTATACAAAGAGAAAGTATTATAGTCATCAAGAAACTCGATCTCAAGAAAAGTTGATGAATCTCCACGTTTTAGATCTCCACGATTCTTAGCTCTTTAATCCCTAGGCGACTTTTTTCTCCTCGCCCCTTGAACACCGAGACATTTTGGGAGGATGCGACATGAATTGGACTCTCCCAGTTTGGGTGGTCATTTACCTCACCATTCCAACCCCTGCTATCACCATCCCTTAAGGCGCACCCAGATCGGCTGTGATGCGCAAGGGTAATTGAACCCCCTACCGCGCTTATCTCCGAAGCGATCTCCGAACTTCACCTCTCTTCAAAAGAAGCCTACATGCGACCGACTTTCGTCGAGTTGAGGCGTTATTTCTAGACAGACCCGGACCGTCTCGCTTGAAGTTAGGGGGTTAATAAACATTTTTGGAATAATGTCTCTGTGTGTGAGCATAATTTTGTAAATATATTCTTTATGTACTATAAATTGCAATTGGACACAGCTCTTGTCAACCCCATACAAATAATACCCCCTCAGGTGTTTGGTCAGAGCAAGAGGAGCGTTTTGTGATATCTCTTCCACTTCAGGTCCGCTACATTGTTTAAATAACCGAAAGGTCATAGTTGCAGGGGCATGAAGTGGTGCCCTGTCTTGTCTTGGCTTGTGTGTCTGTCAGCCCGTTTGTATGCAAATATGAATCCTCAAATTCGTAACGAGCTCAGTAAATGAAATTTGGAGTGCATCAAAACTGTAGATCTGCATCAGCGTTGAACCAAATCCATCATGGAACAATGTCTATCTAGTTGTCCTTGTTTGTGTAAGTACAATAACTGAAATCTGCAACAAGCTAAAAAAATGAAATTTGATAAGTAGTGTTCATTGGTATCAAATCTTGACCGAAATTGGACAGCAAGAAACAGTACTGTCCTAAAGCGCATACTCGTTTCTCTTTATTCGAACTTACTTCTCGAAGCTATAGACAAAACATGCCATACTGTGTAAACTTAGCAGAAAATCGAGGAAAGAATTTTTGGGTTTTTTTCCGTGTTCTGTTATTTTGTAAAGTTTTCATATTGAGCAGAATAATACAATAGTTTCAAGCATTATTTCTGATTACCGTTAAAATTCTTCGACACCTCATAGTCTTTAACACTATTCTTATTTTTATTAACCATTTATTCTAAACGCTATTCGTAGGCTGGACATTCAGGATCACTGCCCACTGCTTTAAAACCGGTCGTCTTCGTGAAAATCCAATTGAGAATTGGTGTGTTGTGTTCGAAAGTTTGAAAATGCAACTTCGTTTGGATTGAAGGGCCATAAATGCTGAACTTCGGCCGGTGTAGAAACGTGGGAGAGGGAAGGTGAGCTCCCTCGCCCTAGAAGAAATCTGAGTAGAAGGAGGTTAGCATTTGAAGGCAGAATGAAATGTAGGTGCAGTAGGGAATCGGTATGCCCGAAGGTGATTGTTTTGTGGTTTGCTTGTAGTGGCCCGTGAATGACTCATATAAATGGATGGGCTGAAAATTGAATGGAGTATTCGTGAATTTCCAACTTCAGTTATCGTGTTCTGATACACAAGTATAGAGAAGTTGACCGAGGGATTATGGTTTGCGGATTTGGCCCAAAATTTGATAAATTATAATACTTCAGTATAAAGCTCACAAGCCACATTTCATCTATAGAGCTCGTTGCATTTCTAAGTTATTGTATTCAAAGATAAAGGAATAAATAGACAATCTATTAAAGGACGGATCTGATCCTGAATTGGATATATACAAATAATATTGGTGAACAAACCATGTTATAAATTCCATCCATATAGCATGTTTTAAGCGACCGAAGTTGCATATATGCGGATACACAGTCTTAATATCGAAGCATTTGGTCCAAAACTGGATACGGGTCTACAGTGTTTGCTGTAAAAATCATATACCAAATACCATCCGCCTAACTCGTTCGATTTCTGATTATATCGAATTCACAGGAAGACAGACACAAATCCAAAGATGTTTTCGTCGGACTAAGGATGGGCAGATATGGGGGAAGCGCAGTTCGGGTCCACTTAGTAGTTTTTTCGTGAGAACGTAGTGATGAAATCATAATAACAAGTGTTTGGTATTATTATGTAATTTAAGTACTAATCTCTTTAATACAATGGTTATACAGAAGAGTATAATGGTTGTAGGGTAGATAAAACATTACAAGTCTATCGCATGCAGCAAGGGCCTATGGTAACTAAATTAGCACCCCACACTGTATCGAATCCAAGTGTCTAGTGAAACTCATATCGATGTTGGTGTTACTGAGTGTTGTAGAGGCAGGAATACACATGATACATAGAAGGCTGTGCACACCCGATGGACCAGCTACGTACTCGCCTTACGACGTTTTCTCTGCCATAGCTCTCGCATTCGCTCGGCATTGGACATTTTAGGCTCAAAACATTCCTTTCCATACGATCTTTCCTCTGACTGGCGTTTTCTATTATTTCGAACGCATTGACGAATCATTATTTGGTAATTTTTAACTTAATACCAATTTTTACTTATATCCTGGAGACTATTTTTACTATCTCAGAGCTCCAGGAGCTCTTTACAACGACACCAGAATCAACATCCTAACTCAACGTGTTTCCACGCTACACTAATTTAAAATTCTACGCATAGCGAGAATTCGTGACTATCACGAGCGTGCGTCTACACACTCATGATGAAGTCACAGACAAACGGCATCCTGAGCGAGAAACACGAGAATGGTCTATCTGAAGTAAGCTCAACCGTTGCTCACATATTATTTTTTAAATCCTTTTAAAACCTTTGACAAAGTTAATTCGGCCCCTATAATATACCAGCAATTCTTTGCAGAACACTGTGATGTCTACGATAACTTCATTCCTATTTTTACAAATGGCTCAAACTTCTCTTCTTCCACTTCATTCGCTTATGTTTTGATGAATTCTACTCTCCCATTCCAACTCCCCCCCCCCATGCTCTATTTTTACAGTGAAAATCACTACCATTCTCCATGAGTTGAATCAAATTTCTAGTAATCCTCCTGATAATTATATCATTTATTCAAATTCATTAAATGCCCTGGAATCCTTCATGTCGCTTCTTCATTTCAGTCACCCATTGCCATTTAATGTTCTTGAATCGCCTGGTAGGCTTACAAGAAAAAGTTTATTTGTTCTGTTTTGCTGGGTTCCCTCTCACGTCTTCTAATGAACTTGCAGTCAATTTAGCGAAATCCGTCTCCAATAGTTTAAATTCTCCTGTCCCTCTCAGCGATAATGCTAAATTTTTATAAAATGTCTAATAAGCGGTCCCCGTTTTACAATTTCCGCACCATGATCCCTTACAAAACATCAATTATACAATTATATGTTATTGAGTTGAAAACAGATAATACTCTATAAAAATTTACATCTTTGCATTGAAAGAGACAAGATAAATCAATTTTTACTAATAAAAAAAATCCCTTTATCTTAAGTAGAAAAGATTTTTCTACAAAATTTTAGTTATTTATCTTTAGCCATAGGTTTACTGAGTATATCTGCCAAATTGAATTTAGTGTTAACGTATTGAATTTTAAATACATTGCCATGAGTTAAATTTCTCAAAAAATGGTTACGGACATGAATATGTTTCGTCCTATAGTTCTCGACAGGTGAATTCCAGAAACTTATGGCGGTTTGATTATCACAAAACGTTATATTTTCGCTTACTTTTAAATGTAAGCTTTTATTATTCAATACGTTCTTTAACCATATGAATTCCTTTTCAGCTTCTGTAAGAGCAAGATACTCGGCTTACATAGTAGATAGACTAACTGATTTTTGTTTAAAAGTTCGCCATGAAATGGGAGTTTCGCCAATAAAAGTTATAAAACCTCCCATTGATACTCTATCATCTCGGTTTGTTGCAAAATCCGAATCTGAAAAACATCTCAATTTTAAAGATTTAACTTTTGAAGGTTCCAACATGTAATTCTGTGTATATTTCAAGTAACTTAATAACTAGGGTTAGATTGAAACTGAGACAAGACATTTACTGCATACATGATATTTGGTCTTGTCGGAAGAGCAATAAATGCTAAAGAGCCTATCAAATTTGTATATGGAAAGTTTAAAAATTTCTCGCTAGTCTTAGGTGAATCATGTAAAGAAAGAACTTGATCTTTTGATATCGGTAGGGAACTAACTGGAAATTTATATTTCTCATAAGTCTTGCAAACTCTCTTAATATTAGACTTTTGGTGTATAAACAAACCATTTCCTTGTTCCTCGAACTCTATGCCTAAAAGTTTATTCGTTCTACCCAATAATTTTAGATCAAAATTGTCTTGCAGTAAATTTAATACAAAATCTACGTTTTGAATTTCTTTACCAAAAACGTTTATGTCGTCCAGATAAAACAATAGAATTACATTATCTTTAAAAGTATATACACAGTTACACCAATCTAACTTCTTAATTTTAATTTAATTAAGATATTTTCCAAATTTGAAAACCTTTGACGGTCACTTTGATGTAGACCGTATATTGTCTTCGGTAATAGACAAACTTTATGTGGTTCTCTTTCATGTCCTCTTGGTTGTTTCATGTATACAATTGTATCAAAATTAGCATATAAATATGCATTATTTATATCTACTTGAACATGAGCCATTTCCATAAACAACTCTTATAAGACAACAAAATCCACCATTATACAGTCATACAGCTATTGATGTCCCAAAGCGTGAAGTTTGTAACTCGATAATGTGCATTTTGGCAACATTTTCCACAGAAGATTGTTAAAACTTAAAAACTTATTCAAATTGATGTGGCTTGCAGATAGAGTATATAATAAATTAAAATTAGTGAAAGTAAACTAATTTATTATTCCGAGTGCAGTGTATTTGGTGAAACGATGGAAAATAGCAAATTTCTGGTTTCGATTTTAGCCACCGTGTTAAATAAAAAATTCTGTAACTCCGTTTCTATTTATCGTAAAAATAAAATTAACCCAAATTTAAATAAATAGGCTTTAAAATAAAACTATAAAAAAAATTGCAAATTTCGACCCTAAACCGTCTATCGAACGTAGTCAGATACCTTAACAACACAAAATATATTATATATTTAAACAACGTAATTTCATATGCAAAATATAAGTACTACATATAAATATCAAAAACATACAAATAGAATGAGAGTAAAAAGAGTACACAAAATAAATGTGAGGGTTTCAAAACACAGAAGAAAAATCTCTAATCAATCCAAGGCGTGAGGCTTTAATGCATCTACAATTTTATGGTTTTTACCACTTCGATAAACTACTGTATAATTATAAGGCTGTAATGCTAGTGCCCATCTCATAAGTCGCGGATTTTGACTCATATTATTTTTGAGCCAAACTAAAGGGTTATGGTCGTCATGATTATGAATTTAGTATGTCCGTCTAAATAACAATGCAGTTTCTTTACAGTAAATATTATGGCAGCGTATTCTCTTTCTGTAGTAGAATGCTTTTTTTCACTTTCTGAAAACTTCTTGCTAAGGTATAATACAGGATGTTCTTTGTCATTATCATCTTTTCGAGCTGCAATTACACCCATATCAGAGTTTGAAGCATCAGTTTTTGGTATAAACTCTTTATTGAAATCAGGTGCGTATAGTATAAATATTATGGCTGTTGCGACAATTTTTCCTTTAATTCTTTAAAGGCTCTTGTACATTCTTCGGTCTAATTTATCTTCCCTTTCCAAGGATTCCCTTTCAAGGTTTCTGTTAAAGGTGCAAGTATAGACGAGAACATAGGAATATAATGATTATAGTATCCCGCTAATCCTAGAAATGCTCTTACTCGACTTTTTGTGGTCGGCACAGGAAAATTTAGAACTGCTTTTACTTTCACTTAATTAGGTGTTCCACGACCTACAATGAGACCCAAGTACTTGACTCTATCTTGAGCAAATTTGCACGTAATTGGTTTAATGGTTAAATCAGCATCCCTTATCTCTGTCAAAACAGCATTTAGATGATTAAGATGTTCTTCCCACGAGTTGGAGTTTATTGCAACATCATCTAAGTAAGGTACTGCAAAGTGTTCAAATCTATGAAGAATTTCAGCCATCATTTTACTAAATGTAAATGATGCATTTTTAAGGCCAAAAGGCATGCATAAAAGTCTAAATGTTCCTAAACTTGTGACAAAGGTGGCTAATCTTTGAGCTTTAGGTGTTAACGGTCTTTGCCAGTATCCTTTTGTTAAAATCTAAAACAGATATGTATTTTGCGGCTGCTTCAGTTTCCATTTGTTGTTTCCATTGCTCCTAAATGAAGTACCTTGATCAGTTTGTATTTCTTTCGGGGAAACCTATCCTACTGAATATTTGTATCATGGCTTCAATTATTGACGTTGATCCTATATTAGGAACAGGTGCAGCATTCGGATATTTTGAAGTTAAAAAAACAGCTGTAATCAAATATCTATTTCTATTGGAAGGAAATTGGCGCCAGAGGACTGCATGCGTCAAAGTTTATTTTAGAAAATACTTCTGTAATTATGGGTACTGAAGTCAAAGGAGCCTTTGTTTTATCATTATATTTTCCGACTCTTTGACATGGAACACACGTTTTAATATACTCTTCTATTTCTTTATAACAATTAGGCCAATAAAAGTATCTTGATAATCTAACTGTAGTTTTAACAATGCCTAAATCTCCGGGAGTACTATCATGACATAATGACTTGATTTGATCCCTTTTTTTCTGGTACAACAATTAGTTCTCTTTCGTTTTCATTTTTGTCGATTTTCCTTTTCACCAAAAACCCCTTTTCTTTAATTTTGAAATTATTTGGGTTGCTTGAATTCTCATTTTTAGCTTTGCTAAGAAATGGAGCTAGAACTCTGCTTTGATGTTGAGCCTTGTAAGGCCCAGTGATACCGGGGTCCGATCAGAGATCAACAAGACACAGCAATACAGCACATTAAAATTTAATTATGTTTCTTGATTGAAGGCATTTGTACAAGAAATTTACACATATATTACGCATTCAAGTGATTTGCATAACTCCCGGATGAGATCGCGACAGTCAAAATGTTCGTAACTGGACTTAGTCGCAGTTATCAGGGTGAGTCACTCGTAAACAATCGATAAGCAATCGATTCAGGAAACTTATAAAGTTCAGTCAATTGGTTTCAACTCAGGGCTAGTTCAGTAAGTCCGATGGCCGGAAGAGGAAATTGAGGTAATTGAACGCTCAATTAAAGGCAGTGAACCACCAAAGGGTTATGCAAGTTACCGAGGTCGGTATTTGTCAGCGGGGTATATAACGCTCGCTACCTTTCTAGCAATTCGCCAAAGGAATGTTCTAATGCGTTTTGCAGCTCACTAAAAGAGCTAGTCTAGCCAAAGGTTGGCTCAAATTTCACGGAGTCAAAAATACGCCCGTGAGCAAGTCGAAAAAACTCGAGCGTCGAGATTCTGACTTTCCAATCTTCATCAATCATTCGATCTCGAATCTCCCACTTTCATCTCCGTCCTCACACTTTAAATTCTCACGTCCAGCCCCTATGAGGCGTGACCGAAAAGTTAAGTCTCAGGGATTTGTCGGGTTGCTAACCGCAACCTCCAACCACAAACCTGACCTTTCTTTCTCATCTCATCATTGGGAAAGGGTCCCAACCTAAAGGGTTCCTTTGGCGGCACCTTGGGAGGCCTTCCAACTCGGTGCGGTCCCGTTACCCTCCGGTTATGCAAGTGGGGTTGTATTTTATGACTCTGGATAACATCGCGCTCTTTTCTTTTCGGGAGTTCGTAGGTAGTCCGTTCCTGTGGGAAAACATCAGAGCAAAGGGGAGACCTCACAGCTCCCCTCCCCTTGAAAGGGATTTTTTCGATATTAAGGAGAAAAAAATCAATTTACTACACAAGACTTGTTCACACTACCAACAGAGGTAAATCACAAAATAATTTACATTAAAAATACTCTTTCTAATATTTTCTTTATCTAATATACTCTTTTTAATATTACTCTTTTAATATTTTTATTCCTTTATGTACAATACATAAAGGAATAAAAATCTGAAATAAAATAATTATTTATATCTAAACTCAAAATTCTTCACGACTTTCTTACATTAACATTCAGAATAAAAGAATAAATCAAAATTTAAGGTATTTACAAAGACTATTCTCTCCATCCTTCTACTCCAATTTCGCTGCAGCTAAGTGCATCGGCATTTAAATGTTTTTTCCAGCTTTGAGGATAACTTTATACTGAAATGGCTGCAAAGCCAATGACCATCTCATCACACGTGGATTAGTTCCAGCGTTCGTTTTTAACCATACTAAAGGATTATGGTCGGTCTCAACGGTGAAATTCTGACCGTCCAAATAGTACTTTAGTTTTTTTATGACGTAAATTATTGCCGCGCATTCTTTCTCAGTTGTGCTATATTTCCGTTGTGCATCTGTAAATTTTTGACCCAAATATAATACAGGGTGCTCTTCGTTTTTCTCACCGAGCTGAGACATTACGATGCCTATCCCTACATCCGAGGCGTCCATCTGTATGATAAATTCCCTTTTGTAATCGGGAGCGTACAGAACTGGCATTTCTGTTAAATGGTTTTATAACTCAGTAAACGCCCGATAACATTCCGGAGTCCAATTTACTTTTTCTTTCTTAACTTTACCTTTAAGAACATGCGTCAGCGGGGCTGCAATTATGGAAAAAAATTTCACGTAATGCGTTTAATAACCAGCGAGTCCCAAGAATGCTCGAATTTGTGTTTTTGTTGTCGGGGTGGAAAAATCCATAACTTCTTTAATCTTTGCCTCGGCAGGTGACCTCACTCCTCCCCCTACAATATGGCCTAAATATTTAGTGTGGTTTTGTGCAAATTTACATTTCGAAGGTTTAATGATAAGTTGAGCATCCCCTATTCTCTATAAAACTTCGTCTACATGTTTCAGGTGGTCTTCCCAATTGTCTGAAAAAATCGCTATGTCGTCCAAGTATGGAGCTGCGGAAGCGTCACAGTTTTCCAAGACTTGGGCCACCAATTTATTAAAGAAGTAAGGCGCGTTTACAAGCCCGAAAGGCATTCTTAATTGAATATATGTTTCAAAGCTGGTCACAAAGGCTGAGTAACGTCGTACACGTTCGCTCAGAGGAATCTGCCAATACCCTTTAGCTAAATCTATCACCGTGATGTACTTCGCGGCAGCCACCCTTTCAACGCGCTGTTCTATGTTCGATAGAGGGAAAATTGTGTGCGCACGTTCGCATTTAAAAGACGATAGTCTATACAAGGGCGTGGTTCTATCCCGACTGCTTCTACTAATATCATGGGCCACGCATAATCAATTTCGATTATGTTCAGATCTAGCATTCATTTGATTTCGCATTTCAAAATTTCATTTTGTCGTTGAGATGTACGGAACAGTTTTGATCGAATGGGTTTGTTGCTAATCAATTCGAAATCATGCTCAACCAGATGAGTTTTCCCGGGATCATTCGAGAAAATCCTTTGATGTCGGCCTAACAGTTGTTTTAGGCTTTCGATCTCGGTCAAACTAAGTCTACCTTCTAATGAGCTATCCGCTTTGATTCGCTCGAAATCGTAGATATTTGGATCGGAAACCGGATAAGGAATTGCCAATTCCTCCGTCTCACGATCTTGAATTTCCTCCCTCCACTAACAATTAAATTTATCCGCTCTGGTCTCTGATGATACGGCTTCAATAAATTTACAGGGTAAATTTGTGTCTTATCCTTTTTGGTTTCCATCCTAACAGTGTAGTTAGTCGCGGAAAGTTGGCTTTCGATAACGCCAGGGCCAGTCCATTGCACTGCCATTTTGTTTGGTTTGGAAGTTGCCAGAACCAAAACTAGGTCCCCGACCCGAATTTTACGCTTGACCGCGTTCTTATCGTACCACACTTTCCGTTTGTCTCGGACTTCTGTCATTTTCGTTACCGCCTATTCCTGACATCGCCTCATCCGATTTATTAATTCAAATACATATTCCGTGACGGTCGAATCCTCCTCTTGGGGTTTGACCCAATATTCGTACAACAAAACTTCAGGAGTGCGCAAATTTTTTCCGTGGACGAGTTCCGCGGAACTAAACCCAGTACTCTCATGTGTAATGGTTCGCAGGGCTAACAAGGTTGCTGGGAGGTTTTTTCCAGTCTTGTCCTGACTCTAAACACAACACCTTCAATATTAGTTTGATCGTTCAATGGAAGCGCTCCACAGGGTTTGATTGAGGATGATGCACGGAGCTGTGCGTCACCTTTATCCCGAATCGATCAAAAAATTCTGTTGTCAAAAAACTGGTAAAGGACGTCCCCAAGTCGTTCTGGATCTCGCGTGGGAAGCCCATCCTACTAAAAATCTCTAATAACGCATCTGTTACGGAAACAGAGCTGATATACGCGACCTGTATGGCATCGGGATATTTCGATGACATGCATATTGCAGTTAGTAAGTAATTACTCCCTTTCGACGATGTCGGCAAAGGGCCTACTGCGTCGATGTTCATTTTAGAAAATACTTCCGTACTAATGGGAACAAGTTTCAGCGGAGCCTTCACCTTGTCTTGGCTCTTCCCCAACCGTTGACACGAGTCGCAAGACCTAACATAGTCTTCTATCTCTTTTATACAGTTTGGCCAAAAATAATGTTTTAGCAAACGATCCTTAGTTCTTCTCACACCGAGGTGGGACGATTTTCCCTCGTGGCAGAAGGCTAAAATCTTGTCACGATACACCTTAGGAATAACCACTTGTAAACTAACGTTCCCAAAGTTATCTTTAGATTTCCTGAAAAGAGTTCCCTCCTTTATCTGATAGTCTGTATTCTCCCTCTCTGCTTGGAGGACGCAAGCCTGCAGGGCCGTACAATCTCTTTGTGCTTTCTGAAGCTCGTTACTACTAATTCCCACCAACTCCCTGTCTTCCTTCTCCGCGGGAGGCAAGTTCATAACGGTCAACTCGTCCCCAACAACAGCCGCAGGCTCCTCTGCGTTAATGACCTTCTTTTCCTTTTCTCGACTCAGTGAGGGGTCGGTTTTACGAGTCTGACTTCGCGTCATGACCTCATTCACATTAGGCTTCCGTTTTGCCTCGACGATCAACTGATGCGTTTTATTGATCAACAAGTACCAGCCACTATCTAACCGAAGATCAATCACAGCGGCTTTGGTGACAATGTGTCCAAACTCAGGGCGTTGAAGTTCTACTTCAGCTAGCGGTAAACATTTATAGTTAAAATCTAAAGGTTCTTTGACCCAAACGGTTTCTCCAGTAAAAATTTCTAGGCGAACATGATTTCTACTCACAATATCTATAGAGGCGCCTGTGTCCCTTAAAATAGTTATTTCCTCGTTGTTTACTAGAGCTTTGCTCAAATATGGGGCGAAAAAAGTTTTGGCCTGATCTGATGTTTCCACTCGATTTACAAGTTCCTTGTTTTTCTTTAATTGCTTGCAATTCGGTCTTAGATGTTGAGTCGAATGACAATGGTAGAACGCGGGCATCGTTCTTCGCTCAAATTTTTCATTCCGCCAATTTCCTTCTGGGGCCGATACTTTCCGTCTGACAGTTTGACGTTTTATTATTCTCAAAAACTGTGAGAAAAAACAGAATTTCGAGTTTCATTTCGGTAAATTTTATTAATTTAATCAAACCTAAGAGATTTTTAGTACGGTTGCTCAAATATTTTAATGATAGAATATTCTATAATCGTATTTGTTAATGGAAAAAAAATAAAACGAATCGGTTACAAGGAAGTAGCCGTGTGCTTGAAAATCTTATCCACTATATGTATTATCCATCGGTATGTTGCATCTTTGTTGATAGAGAAGTTCTGTAAGATATTTTTAGGTGATTACCTAGTCTGTGGTTAACTTCAGTGTTTGTTAAAATAATGTCAACACTTTTAACAAATGCTTTTAATCCTGAGAAAATAATTCAACCTTCAAGGTTTAAAATGAAGTCTATTTCTCTAACTCAGAAAAGAAATTTTTCACTTAAAGTAATCAACTTTAAAATAGTTCTGAAAAAGAAGTAACCTTTGGAAATTCAAGGCAACTTCTTTTCTCTATTATCGTCCTTAAAGACAAGAAGAAAGAAATATTTTTCAGATTGAAACAAAAGAAAACTTAGATGTGAGGAAAAGAAAACTTAGATGTGAGGAAAAGAAACTTATTGAATTTTATTAATATAAATAAATTTATATATTCAAAAGAATCTATTTTTATGCTAAGCGAATTAAGGCTTGAGTGAGAAAAAGATTCAGTCTAGACATTTGTTTGTTAAAATAAAGTCAATACTTTTAAGCTTCAGAAAATAATTAAACCTTGAAACGTTAAAATGAAGTATATTGCTTTAACTTCATACAAATTTTCATCAAAGACAGCCAACTTTATAATAGTTTCGCCTCTTTTTTATTCTTGAAACTGATAGAAAATCGAAATTTCAAGTTTATCGTTAATCTTACATTTGAACCAAATCATAGTCTCTGTAACTGTTTATGAATAAAATAAGCATTTAGCAACGAGTGTTTTTCGGTAGTTAATACTATTGAAGGAAAATTATATATTTCATAGAATCTTCATTTATGGTGAAAGAATTAAAATTAGAGATAGAAGGCAGCGAATTTTCAAGCAGCATTCGTTTGTTAAAATAACTCCGACACTTTTTAAGCTTAAGAAAATGGTTCTTAAAAGCTTGAAGAAAGATAAACTTAATGAATGTTATTAATATAAATAAATTTATATATTCAAAAGAATATATTTTTATGCAAACTGAATTAAATCCTGAGTGAGAAAAAGATTCAATCGAGACATTTGTTTGTGAAAATAAAGTCAACACTTTTAAGCTTGAGAAAATAATTAAACCCTGAAACGATGATATGAAGTATATTTCTCTAACTTGAAACAATTTTTCATCATCAAAGGCAGTCAACTTTAAAATAATTTCACGTTTTGTTATTCTTGAAACTGATAGAAAATCAAAATTTTAAGTTTTAATTTTATTATGCAAGAATACACTTATTCAAAACTAAGAAATTTTAAAAAATGATTGCTTCTCTATAAATTCAAGTAGTGAAATCAAAGTAAAATATAATCCTTTTAAGGGATAAAATATTTTTAAAATAGAAAGCATGCAAAAACACATTAATATAAATACAAATATAATAAAATTAGTTTTTATTTAAAACATTCTATGAGGCATGGTATCAGAAGCAATATACATATCACAGGCATTTTTTATAAGTAAATCCATATTAAAGTTATTTAAAAAAGCTTCATTTATATAATTTAACATTTGTACATTTCTTTCAATAAAATCTCTCGCAACAATTTCAATGTCCATCGATAGGATGGCCATGTCTCCGTGAAAACTATGTCTGGATTCAAAGTTCATGGTCACGCATTCGTGACCAAGCTGATTCGCCTGATTCTCAATACAACCATTGCAAACCGTCACATCCTCAATTCGGCTCTTTATATTGTCCGCTAAAAGTTCTGTTAGGGACATCGATAGCACCATTTCAACATCGCTTAGCTCCATTTGTAAATTGATGCGTGGAGACCGTGAAGACACTTCCAAAGGAATTTTCTTTTTCAGAAAGTTATTAAACATCAGTGACTTACAGCTTTCGCTGATCTTTTTCCTAATGCACTGAAGTTGGTACCTTTCAGTTTCGGTGAGTAGACACACAGATGGGAGAAACTGTCTCGAAAAGTCTTGTTTCGTGACATATCGCTGAAGCGAGACACAGGGAACATTTTCGATCCATCCACTGGTTAGAAACAATGCGTTATGGATGATAATGACTTGTTCCAAATTCGATGGTAAGGGAATTCTATGCATGTCATTCGACAAGGTCTCCCACACGAAAGGTGAAAAACTAACACCATTGCGAAGATTTTGCCGTTTTCATCCGTTCTGAACTTTCGGATGTGAACATTTATTAAATCTCCAAAATCACTGATCACAGCATAGTTGTCCACACCGAGGTGGTAATGGTTTCGAGGAATAGAGTCTGCAGTAAAGCCATCAGTGTTGTTGAATATTGAGGGTTTCTTCGCAGGAGCCGCTGAAGAAGCAGATTCAGATGATACACGTTTCGTGATGAAGAAAAGGTGGAGAAAGTCAGGAAATACAGTAGAATGGCAAAAATCAAAGTTGAGTGAATTCTTGAAGGAAAGTTAGAAATTTATAAGGAACTCTAAAAAAATTGATAAAAAGGTTCAGTAACATTATTGGTTGAACTTGTGTGAGAACTTAATCATTTGCGAATGTGATTGGGTGAGAGGGAGACAAAAACACAAACTCAAGCTTTTAATCGGCATAAGAGTGACGAATAGTAATGATGAAACACGAAGAAGAATATTCTCGAAGTTCTAAGAAAATATCAAGTGACACATAAAGATAAGCAGATCAATTAATAGACGGAAATTTAATATTATGAGATTTTTCTATGTATGATAATTGAAAAAGAATGTGTGATTAGAATTAACAATGCAAGACGATAGTTATAGTCAAATATTCAAGAAATAAACACGAAGCATCAATGATGTGTTCAAATTAGTCACGAATGTCGGATTTAACACGATCTTTCTATCTTAAAGGAAACATGACAAACAAATTTAATACTATCTGTGAAGGTCTTCATAGCTAGATTGCTATAATCATGAAGTGTAACATCTAGTAATGAAGATTTTTTTATAAGTTGGAATCCAAGAGAACCGAATGATCAAAATATATATATAATTAATGAAAATGGAATATCAGTTGGCAAAATAAAATAAGATTGAAAAGTCGATTCCAGAAATTTTGTTTAAAAGCCGAGAAAACTTTGAATGTCTGAAAACAGTAAAACACTCTGAAATTTTTAAAAGTTTTGAAAAGAAGGGTAAGTAAACTTTTCTTGAAGTGAGAAATATGTTCAATCGAGATATTTGTTTGTTAAAATAAATACATTTAAGCTTGAGAAAATAATTAAACCCTGAAACGTTAAAATGAAGTCCATTCTTTAACTTGAAACAATTTTTATTCATCAAAGGCAGCCAACTTTAAAATAATTTCCCTTTTCGTTATTTCCTGAAACTGATAGAAAATTGAAATTTTAAGTTCCACAAATTTCGTTATGCAAGGAAAAAATCATTCGTTTCTGTCATTGGAATAAATGTGTTCAAAAATCAAAGTGAATTTCATTCATGAAAGAAAAACTTAATTAAACCAAAGAGATTTTTAATATGATTGTTTTTATATTTTGTCAATAATTGCATTCGTCATTGGAAAAATATTTTCAAAAGTAGAGTGAATTTGAAACATGTTTTTTTGAAAAAATGAAAATATAAGTTTTGTGAAGGTGTGTTGACATGGATATATTTAACCCTCTGAGTGTTTCACACGTATTTCTACGTTGACCTTGGACTAACCCAAAAGCGTAAAACACGCATTTCAACGTGTGGTCAAAAACACCCCGAAATCGGTTTGCACTGAATTTTACGTTCATTGTGAACTGTCTCTAAAGGGTAACACACGCATTTTTCCGAATTTCTTACCCCCATTCTTGGTTTGACATCTTGATTGATTATCTGGGGAGAGCAACGGTCAACACAATGAAGACTGATAAGGATGTACTTACTGCAAATTAGGGATGTCACAGGGTCTGAGACCCCAACTCGCCTGTGGTTTGAGGAATTTTAATGCTATTTGCAGTGAGGTTATTTTTCAGGAAGAATTGCGGTGTCCGATTTTTTTTTTTTTTTCGCATTGTGTGTGTCGGAATTTGGAATCGCATTTCGGGATTAGTTCGGTTTAATGTCAGCCTGGTTTGATGCTGTATTATGTTTCAAGTGCTATTCTTTTAATACAATTTATGTGATATAAGATTTTTTTCAATGCATCAATGTTTTAAAGATCCATCTCGAATGGTTATGTAAAATAGATATTGTGGCTTAAATAAAATAGATTTTGTTCCAATACCGCATTCAAGCATAAAAGAATTGAAAGCCTGGGAGGTTGCTAAGAAAATCTGCTATTTACATATAGTTGAACAGTGTCCTTGAATCAACACATTTTACCCGCATTCAACTAGTTTTATGATATTAATCTAAACTTCTTTCATATTAATAATCTTCATCTACTCATTTTTCCTTTATAAAAATAGAGCTAAATTAAATTTTTATCAAAAAATAGCTCAAATTTTAAGGTATATGAAAATGATGCATTATTTTTATTGTTTTATCTTTCAGATCAAATCGAAAATTTCAGTTTTACAATAATTATTTCATTATATACATTTGATTTTTATTTAAAAATTAATTTTCAGGTTTAAGTGTAATTTTTTTAGACTAGAACAGATTTTAACTTCATTATTACAACATTTAGAAAAATATCTTTTAAATTCATAAAAATTACAATGAAAAAATTCATTCCGAAAGATAATTATCATTTTATTAAATAATTATTAGTCGGAAATTTATTTTTAGGTCACTCTGAACTGAAAAAATAACGTACATGGAAATAAAAATTAAAGAAAGTGGAAGAAAATTTTATTTTTTACATTGTAAAATATTTTCTTTTTGTTAAAGGCAGGGGAAAATATAGTTTAGATGAAAACGTTATCGACTAAATTTAATGTTTGGGTGTGTGATCTTATCAGACTTTTAATAATCTTATTATGAGACTGATAATATCTGCAGCTTAACTCTCTTACGTTTATTTGAATAATCAATGAAAATGTTTATTTCTTGCTTAAAATAAAAGAAGACAAAAATATTTCTCAGAAAATATTATACGAATACTGTATTTGCGCATTAGTTCCTTGAAGCACAATTTTTTTCCTGATGTGTTATTAAGCATTCTTCTATAAATGATTAAAACTATATAGCTAAATTGAATTGCTTTCGGTAAATGCATGCCAACTGCAAGTTAAATTTTCATTAATGCTCTGAGAAAAGAAATCGACTAATATATGTTAGAAACCATTGATACATCCAGATCCACTAATAACAACTTTGAAGACTGATCTTTCAGTAATAATAGCAGTCTCTGGCTTTGGATTATTTCAAAATATTACCGTCACATGCCAGATCATGTGTTTTATTACATTATCTTATGTGTGCATGCTGTAATGTGTAAGGTGTAATTTTTTTTATAAAATTATGATTTATCTGCTCCATTTTCTTCATTCTGAACTTTAATAAATAATATTTCAACTGTAAATAAAATATTTATTTTCTATGTGTTTTGACATTTTTTATTTTATTTAACTTATTTGAAGAGTAAAGGGTCAGTTTTAAGCTTGTTAAATTTGCTTTATATTTTCGAAAAGAACGGTGCGATACGAAACAGCCCCCAAACTTTTTTGTATTCCTCACCGAGAACGGTCAAAACATCTATGAAGTGTCACTATTTTGTCGTCAATTAACAATTTTTACCAATGATACCATTTTAATAATTTTTACTGATCTTAAAGAGCACGGGAATTTTGTCAGAAGTATTTCTTCAGTGAATCAATCATCCTATACCCACTGGCGGATTTTGTCAGTATGGGGACACAGGCGCAAAATTGCTGTGAGGCCCCTCCCCCTACCCAATGTCGAAAATTCATCTTCGGCTTAGTATTACGATATAGATCGAATAGGTTTCGAGGCCCCCTAGATGCACGAGGCGAGCGCCTCTAACACCTGTGCGAAAAATCGCCACTGTATATACCAGTCCTCTGCTACGACCTTTCTCAAACCGATTCTCTATCTGTTTATGTCACATGTTTTTCACGTACAGATAGACATAACCATCTGTTAAAAGCACTGTATCGGGGAACATCGTTGTATACTGCTGATACTAATCCTATTGAGTGTCTGATATTATCTGCAGCTCAATTGTGTAGAGATTATTTCAATTATCATTGAAAATTTGTATTTCTTCCTAGAACCCAAAACTATTTCTAAGAAAATATTATTTCTTACTTCAGAGACTGCATTTATGCATTGGTTCCTTGAACCATTACAGTTTTGCTGATTTGCTATTAAGCATTATTCAATATGTGATCAAATCTAAATGCTTAAATTCCAGTGCTTTTGGTAAATCTTATACCAATTCTGAGGTGAATTTTAATAAATGCTATGAGACAAGAATCCACTATTATGTGTTACAAACCTTTGATATATCCGATATTAACAAGCTTAAGGACAGTTCTTCCAAAAATAATAGCAGTCTCAGGCATTGAATTATTTCCAAATTCCACCATCACATACTATATAATGTGTTTTATAGCAATATCTTGGATGTGTGTGCGTGTGCTGTAATTTGTAAAGTGTAATTTTTTTTATATAATTCAGATTTATCTACACGTTTTTATTTTCATTCTGAACGTGAATGGATAATTATAAAACTGTAAACAAGATATTTATTTTCCAAGTAGTATGGTATACATGAATGAGATATATAATTTAATTTTTAAAATTTTGTATAAAGAATAAAGTGTCATTTTTATGCTTATAAAATTCCATTTATATTTAGTACGAAAAGGCCCAAAACTGCTTTTGAATAGCACAAAAGGGAACCTGACTAATTTCGAATATGTGGTAGATTTTCCTCCCTATTCTTTCGATTTTACCAAGTTTGTAAAAAACTATCTGTAGAAAATAATTCAACAATTTTGTACTTCGTACCAAGGCCCATTTTCGTAAAATTGATTGAAAAAATGTTGATTGCTTTTACCTTCTCGTATACGTAGTATACAAAGAGAAAGTATTGTAATCATTAATTGTAAATTCGAATTTTGATATATCTCCTCGTTTTACACTTCGTGTTTCTGAATACGGTAACTCCTAAACGCAACCCTAATTGTAGATAAGGTCCAATTTTCGTTTAAATAGGCTGAAAAAACTCTAATGCCCTGTCTAAACTCTAATATACCTTTCTTTTCGATAAAAAAGTTATAAATAAAGAATTAAATTTAATTTTGAAAATTTGGCCACGGGATGCTCTATGACCGGTACTATAGTATAAAAGTTTCAAATTTTGTTAATCTAGGTGAATTAATTTTCTGTTTATTATAATAAAAGATAATATCTTGCGTGCTAAATAACGGTATATGTATACGTTATTTCTTCTAACATTTAGTCTAAACGTAAACTTTATTTTGAGAATTATTAACTCGTGCTCTTAACAAGCATATAGTACAAGTTTCAGTAAAAAAGGTTTGTAGTATTAGTTAATTTAAAACATTATTCAGGGGTTAAGAAGGTTATTTCTAATCCTTCATATGTATTAATTATTACAGGCGGTTTTATAGAATACAGATTATTATGC
>BGPR01001649.1:144886-164617 GCA_013235015.1 Araneus ventricosus | reverse complement strand
GCGCCTAACCGGTGTGTATTTTTGTCATTTGGTGTTGTTGACATGAGCAATGTGCAGAAAATAGATCCCAACTGCCCATCTCGAAGACCTGAAGTGTTAATTTATCACACAACAGGTGGGCTCTCCGAAAGCAGTAAGGGCTAGTTTGAATAGGTTCCTAGCTGAATAGAACGGATTCTTGTGGTTAGTCCCTTCGAGGGGGTTGCTGATTGCCCATGGATCAGAGGGGGGAAGAGACTGAATCCGCTGCGCTTTTGGAACATGTTCTGTTCGGAGGATCGCGCACTTTTAAAACAGATAAGGGGTCTTCGAACAATCGCTTTTCGAATCGCTTTACAAGGGAGACCGAACCATTCAGAGGGTTAAGTGAAAGCATTGAGGTTAATTATGTATTGAAATGCTCAATTTTCTGATAATCTTTGAAAATTCGCAAGCAAGCTGATTTAAGACATGTGCGAGAAAAAAAAGATTCAATTGAGACATTTGTTCGTTAAAACAGTGTCCAAGGTTTTAAGTTTAAGAGAAAAAATTAATCTTGAAGTGTTTGAATGAGGTTTATTTTTTAAGTTGGAACTGTTTTTTCATCTGAAACAGTCAGCTTTAAAATAGTTTTATGTTTTGATATTTTCGAAACTTGGAGAAAATTGGGATTTTAAGTTCAATTTTATCAAATTTCACTATGCAAGAAAAACTTAATGAAACAAAAGAAATTTTTAATATGATTGCTTTTATATTTTGTCAATAATTGCATTCGTCATTGGAAAAATATATTTTCAAAAGAAGAGTGAATTTGAAACATGATAAAAAAATTAATCAAAGCTAGCTATGTTTCATGTAGGATTGACACAGAGCAATGATTAGCATTATCTATGTGGAATATTCTCAAAAGATAAAATAATCTGTGAGATAGAGAAGCAAACACAGACGTGGTAACTCTTTTATCGTTATTCGAAATAAATCACACACACACAGTCTTCATAAATTAAACACGCATGTAGGAAAAAAGTTAATTGGTAGTTAAAATTGTTGAGACTAAATTTTTTATTTGATTTATATGAAAAGAAATTAGAATGCAAAACATGAGTTTCATTAATTTATTCAAACCAAAGAGATTTTTATTTTTCTTCCATTATTGATAGAATATTCTATGATCGTTTTCATCATTCGAAGAAATGTGTTTAAAAATCAAAGTGAATTTCAATCATGTAAGAAAAATTAGTTAGAGAAAATATATATAATTAATGAAATTGAATAAATAGTTTGTGAAATAAAATAAGATTGAACGAAATAAGGAATTAAGAAGAAAGTCAAAATAAGTTTGTAAGAACAGAAATCACTCGAACATTTTTTAAGTATCGAAAGAAAGACATGTTTAATTAGTTAATAGACGAAAATTTTAGATTAGTGGAATGTTTTATATAGTTTCAGAATTAAGTATGATGAATGATCTCTAAATTTTTGAGATAATATGATTTGTGATGAATCTATGCATTTGCGAGGTTTAAGGTAAACCTTTTTAGCGTCATTCGAAGTAAATTGCAAAGTTGTTTTATAGATAAGTTATATGTCCAACAGAAAAAAGAGTGATCTTTAATGGTTAATATTAATGAAGCTACTTGGTCGATGTTGAAGTGAATTCGGAAAGAAAAGAAAATAACGCCAACACTTTCTCGCTCAAGATTCAAATTTCCCCATTTAAAATTTAAGAGAGTTTAACGTTTTGTTATTCCTGAAACAGTTAAAAACGGAATTTTAACTTAATCAAACCAAATAGATTTTTAGTGCTCTTTTATTTTATTGATAGAATATTCAAAAATCATATTTGTTAATGGAAAAAAAATAAACTCGAAGTGTTAATCTTGGATGTTAATTACTAGATGTTAATTATTGATTGGTGCCAAAGGTTAGATTTAGATTTAATATTCAATTATGAAATGCATACTTGATGCTGAAAATTTGAAACACAAACAATATACAATTTGCTGTATCTAAGAATGTACCTACCTTTCAGGCACAGGCACCTAAAAAATATTTAATTGGCCGCTAAAATAAAGAAGCTGAAAACATTAGAAATATTGCGTTGTTGAAAACAATTATAGAAAATTGAAACAGAATCAAAATTTTAAATTAAATTTTTTTATTTATGAAATTTAAATTAGAAAATTACAGCCAACAAATTTTAGAAAGAAAATAGAAAATAACAAAATTGAACTGATGCACATTACCCATATTATATATTTTTAGCACAATCTTTAACAAATTAATAAATGTAAAAGATGCCCTTTTACAATGGCCATTATAAAATATGATTACATTGAACCAGAGTTAAGTCAATCTACATTGAAGCATCTCATTATGTACTGAAATTATTCTCTTCATCATTTTCGAATTTCACCGATAATTCTTTTGTATCACAAATTCTTGAATTAGTGGAAGCACTTAAGTGATATTGTATGATCACTTGCATTCGATCTTAACTTGGAAAACCAAGTTTACTTTACTTCGAATTTTACTCGAAACACGTACTTGCACACACAGTTCGCAGCACCAAATTTTAAAATATCACCACTAATTGTTGAACAACAGAGATGAAGCAACACATACGGCAAGCCTTGTAGTTATAAACAGGTGATTAAGCTGTATTTTGTATGCGCACAAATGCTTCTAGCAGAACTTCCTTCAAATTCACATGCATAACGAAAAACGAAGATTACGAGTGGCAGGCTGTTCAGAAGTATAATTGGTGTACTGCAGTCCAGATTTTTTTCATGGAGAGTTGAGTAACATGGTCCAATAAAAGTTCACTCATTCTACATTTTTTGGAAAGCGTAAATCCACAGCCATTTCACACAATTATTCTTTTTTGGACTAATGGAGTAACTCAGAGACAAGCACCCTGAAGGCCTAAAGTCCTCCAGGAGCCCGCAGGTGCAACCACCTCTTTACGTTCTGTCCAACCGTCAAAAATTTTAAATCACACAAAGGAATCTCTTCCGGTCAGGCGATACTTTCTTTTTACGCACAAATACATCCGCGAAACAAGATGGCGAGTAAATAGTCCCGCTGAATAAATTTGATTTATAATTTAATTAACTTGTAAAATTAAATGAAAAGACATAAAAAGTTAAGACAAATAATATTTGAGTTCATTACTAAGTAAATAATTAAGAAAAATTAAGATATTTAATAAAACTGTTAAAAATTACCGTTTAAATTTCAAAAGTTGCCAAAGATGTCACAAGATACTAAACAAACTTTGGTGGCGAAAATTTAAATATTTAAAAATACTGATAAAGCCAAAAAATGATGTAGATGCATTTTTTGCAATCTAACATCTCCCCCCCCCCAACGGAAAAAAATTTTTGCTGCTACCTGACTGGAAGAAAACTCCTGAAAACATTTCCAAAATATCAAAATTTGCTCTATAAAACATATAGAATATTATACATATTAAATTTTAAAAATATTACATTATATTTACACTTTTGCCTTCTCTCTCCACTCTCCTCCGAGCAACCACAATAAAAATTTCAGAGCACATCATTGTACGATGTAAAAATTATGCCACACAATTCCATCCACAATACTAAATGTTTTTCACAAATTTATTCATTTATCTATTCACTTCTTAAAAATATTTCGAGCATACAACATTAGGAAAAACATATTATACCTTGATATAGATTTTAAACCTCTGAAAGAAAAAACAATCAGTGTATTTATATAGTAACAAAAGGCTGCAAGTTCATGCAGTATAATTTTTTTATATATATAAAACTCCTCGCCATAAACACTCTTATCAAGACCTATAACTAGGATATCAATCTCAACATATAGAATCAAAATATTAAGAAGTCGTTAAATAGCTATGTATTACATATTTTTTTGTGGCCAATTGACTGATTGACATTACAATATGAAGTAAATAAATTCTATACCATATTTAAATTGTAAAACAAGTATGGACATAAATGTTATTTTCAAAGAAATTTTTCTTTTCACAACAATTCTTTAATTCCTAAGGTTTGGCCTAGGCTGCTTTTGTTTGAATATTTTGCTAACGTTTACTTTAATTGTTTTATTGCCCTTTAGACTATTAATGACATAATTATTATTTCTTAAAATTTTTATAATCTCAAAAGGTCCTTTGTATTTCTCTTGGAATACCTGTGGATGAAAAAAATTCTTTACAAATACCTTATCGCCCAAATTCAAATTTGTCACTTTACGACCCTTGATGTGCGGAGCATTGTTCTTAAAATACTGTTCCTCATTTTTTGCAAACTCATTTCTTTCGGAACACATATTACTTCTGATATTTTTCTGCTATTTTGATTCATTTTCAGCAGTTACAGGTTCAAAAAAGCTATCAAGAGGTAAATTTTGCTTTCTGCCAAAGAATATTTCTGCTGGAGCAAATTTTGTTACAGAATGATTTGAATTGTTATAATACAATTTAAATGATAAAAGTTTGTCAGACCATTGAAACGTACTCTCACACATTGATGCTACACTTTCTTTCATTGTTCTATGAGCTCTTTCAAGTAAACCATTTGCCATTGGATAGTAAATTGAAGATTTTCTATGCTTAATATTTAACATGTCGAAAAATTCCACCATCTCATTTGATATAAAAATTGTTGCATTATCTGTAATTAAAAATTTTGGAAGACCAAAATTAGCAAAATATTTGTTTAAGAAATTAATGATAGTTCTTGAAGTGATGTTTTGTAAAGGATAAGCTTCTAAATATCTACTATAGTGATAAATTATAGTTAAAATGATATTTTTGTTGTCGGTGGATCTAGGAAGTTTACCAACAATGTCAATAGCAATGCATTTACCTGGTGCAAGATTTCTTTTGGGAATCATTTTTGTCTGAGTTAATTTGGCTTTTAGTTTGTTTTCTAGGCATTTTTCACAATGTTCACAAAAATTTTTGTATCTAAATACATACCCTTCCACTGATATTTATGTCGAATGAAATCAAAAGTTTTCCTAACACCAAAATGTGGAGCATGTGCAGTCTCAATACTAATTTTTATCAGAGATTTGGGAATTACAATTCTATTTACAATTTCCCTTTTATTTTTATCTGCATTTTTAATCATTAACAAACCTAAATTAACATGAAGAAAATATTGTTTACATTGTTTGTTATCAGTTAAATCCTTCATAATTTTACTTAAAATTGCGATTTTGTTCAATTAAAATATTTTGCATGGAAAGTTTATCACTAGGCTGAAAAAGAGTGATATTAATTACATTTAGAGAATTCTCTTCTACAACTCTGGAAAGAAAATCAGCTGGATATAAACTACCAGGTATATGAGTTGGTGTGAATGAAAAAGAGCCCAAATACAATAACCATCTAGCAACACCTCAGGATTTTTGTCAAGACTTTAATATTCAGTTAACGGTTTAGCATCAGTTAAGAGTTCAAAATTTTCTCCCAATAATTGGTCATGGAAATGTTTGACAGACGCATAAATTGCCAGTAATTCTCTTCATATCGAAGGATATTTACATTCTGCTGGTGTTAATTTTCTAGAAAAAAATTCTAAATTCTCTATTCTAACATTGTCCTATTTTGCAATAATATACCACAAATAGCAATTTTACTAGCATCAGTAATTAAAGAAATAGGCAAATTTGGATCAAAGTTTTTTAACGTAGGTTTTTTGAGACTGATTTCCTGTACCGTGTTAAAAGCATTTTCACATTCAACTGACCAAACAAATGAAGTATTTTTCTTTGTTAAATTTACCAAAGGTTCAACAATTCTTGCATAATCATAAATCAAACCTTTAAAATAATTTAGCATGCCCAAAAACATTTGTACTTGTTTTAAATTTTTTGGCTTAGGAAAATTTGTAACCTTGTTCACATTTTGCTCTGATGGAGAAAAACCATTAGCATTTAGATCAAACCCCAAATATGTAATTTCTGATTTGCACAATTACAATTTTGCTGGATCAAGAGTAAGATTAAATTTTATGAGTCTATCAAATACTTCCTGCAAAGTTACTTTTAGTTCATTTAAGTAATCAGCTGCAATTATAATGTCATCAAGAAAAAATTGTACATTTTTACCTGTGATACCATTTTAAAATTTAGAAATTAGTGTGTGAAAACATGATGTACTGTTTTTAGAGCCAAAAGGAAATCTAGTCGGTTGAAAATTTCCTATTTCTGTACAAAATGCAAGTTTTCTTTTATCCTCATCTCTCAGTTTTATTTGAAAGAAAGCCGACTTTAAATCCAATACACAATAAATTTTCCTACCTGCAATGTTTTTAATAATTTCAGAAATTTTTGGAAGACAAATTTTAAATGTTTTTTAATGCTGTTAAGAAGTCTATAATCCACTACCATTCTAAATTTAGGTTCAGAATTACTGTCATTAGGATTTTGATTTTTCTTAATGAAAATTGCAGGAAAACAATGGCTCGAAGAAGATGGTTCAATGATACCTGCCTCCAGAAGATTGTTAATTTCCTGCTGAACGTATTTTTTAGCTATCAATGGAATGGAATAATGTTTGGTTTGCAAAGGAAAATTATGTAAAAGAGAAAATTCTGGAGTTGCTCCTGAAGTTTCACCAAAAGTTTTGTAAGATTTTGAAAAACTTTAAAATTTTTGAGAAGTAATTTTTGCATGTCTTTTTTATCTTTATCATTTAAATGATCAAGTTTAAAATCAGATTTGAGTAACTCCTCTCTACGCATCTTATGAATTTCATTTAAGTTTAAGTTGTTAATTTGATAAATTTCAGATTCAGAAGGAGTCATGATGTCATTTACATCAAATGTTGATAATTTTCCCAAATTTGTTTTCTTTCTTAGATGAATAACTTTGTTTGTTTTATTTTCAATTATGGTGTGAAAAAGATTGGCAATAGTAGGAACATTTAAAGATTCATTGATTACATAACTCAATTTATTCTTTTTTGGAATAAAAATTAGATCTTTGTTTTCTGAAATATTTTTTGGAACTTTTAAATTTATTATTTCTGTTGAAAAAGTTTGAACTGTTATATTATTGGCTATTTTGACATTATGCGCATGAACAGTTTCCTCGCTGACATTAACTTTTTCACTAGAATTGTTGTTAATTTGCTCAAAGCTTTCTTTTTTTTTCTTTGTCACTTATGATATTTCACAATCAGTAGTTTCACTGTAAACATTGGTAGGAGAATTTTCTTCAAAATCAAATTTTTGATTACCAACTAGAAGTTGTTTGTTTACAGTGTCTATGACAACTTTATTTCTTTGCAAAAAATCATACCCAAGAGTTGCATGATAGTGAGAATTCCATGGATTCAATGTAACAAAAAATTGATTCGAAAACCATTTTTTTTTTCAATTTTGAATTTCAAGTTAATTGCTGACATGTATGGAACTATTGTGTTGTCTATTGATTTGATTCTGACTATTCTCGAAATATACTCAACTTTAGTTTGAGTTTTGATTTTATCAACAATATGTGGCTGAATTAAACTTACATTAGCGCCTGAATCAATAAGACATTTTAATTGAATACCACAAATTTTTATGTTGACAATTGGAAGATTGTTGCTATTATTTGTGCACGACATTAAAATTTTAGTTTCTGTGTTATCTAATATTTTCTTTTTTTATTTTGAATTACCTGTTTAGCTAAGTTATTATTTTTACTTTTTGACTTGTTAGTTTGAGATTTATGTTTATTGATTTCATTTTTATCTTTTGATTTATCACTATCATACTTTCCTAACACTTTGTCATTACTCTCCTCCTTTTTCTTTGTTACATGAGACATATTTTGTTGTTTGCAAAATCATAACTCTTTTGTTTACAGATTCCTGCCAAAGAGAATTCTTTTTCTGAGATTTGCAAGAATCTTTTAGAAGTTTAAATCATTTCTGAAACCTCCGTTCGAAGCATTTCTGAAGTTACCCCTGAAATTTCTACCAAAATTACTCCTTTTATTGGTTCGAGAGCGGTATGGATGAAAACTGTTAGAACGAAATATTCTGTTGTTTCTTGCCCTACTATTGCCTCTGTTAAAATTACCTCGGGTGTAAAGAAAACAATTTCTTGCTGTGTGATTAAATTTACAACAGATTTGACACTCAATTGTGTTTTGATTAATTTGCACATTAGTAGAGGTTGATGGTGCTTCTGTCAAACTATTGACTGTCATATTTTGAGTCGAAATAGCATTAACCCTCTCAGACAGTTCCAAAATTTGTTTATTTGTGTCTAACTGCTGAATTAAGATTTGGTTTATACCAGAGTCTGTAACATTAGATTCATCACAATCTTCACTCAAAGCATTATCTACATTTTTTGCCATTGCTACAGCAGATTTAAATGATTTTGGCCCCAATTATTTTACTTCGACCCTAATGTCTGATCTTAAAGCCTCAATAAATTTTGAAAGTTTTAATTTTTCTGTCAAAGTTACTATATTCTCCTCTTCACTGTTTTTTGGATTTATGAATTTTTCAGTACTTAAACTGGCCTAATCTGCCAAATATGAAATTGATTGGCTTACTTTTTGTTTTAGGTTGTGAAACTGCCTTTGGGCTTCCTCAAAGTTTGGTTGTTTACAAAATTTTTCTTGTCGTTTGTTTACGAAAGAATCAAAATTACCTATTTCTTCAATTTTTGGATTGCTCACTAAAAATTTGAATGCTTCCTCTTTCAAGTTTAGTTTTAGAACTAAGATTTTTTTAACTTCACCCCATTTTTCCAAGCGAACAATATCATTGAACTGTTCTATGAAAAATTCGAAATTATCATCCTTACCGTTAAAAGGTGTGTGAGAGGCTATTAAGCTTTGCGCCATGATACTTAACTGAATTTACTGAAAATATATTGACAGTTGTGAATTATATACCATATATAAAAATACTGAAATTTTTAATTTTGTGAACTCAAAATACAAGAAAAATATGTCATGCAAAAACATTGAAAATGCAAAAATACACTTAAATGAATTTAAAATACTATGAAATCATTTTCACTAAAATTAATACCATAAATTGTGGAGAAGACTGGAGAAACGAGAAAAAATATAAATATCTTAATACTCTCTGTAATGTGCATCAATATTAAATTTCAATTTATGTTAGTTGGCAGTAAAAATTAAATTTCTTAAGCAACCCAAATTCTCAACCTAGTATTGTTTCAATATATTTTGCTTTTTTCAAACGGCACCAAACGTTAATCTTTTATGTTAATTATTAGATGTTAATTATTGATTGGTGCCAAAGGTTAGATTTAGATTTATTATTCAATTATGAAATGCATACTTGATGCTGAAAATATGAAACATAAACAATATACAATTTGCTGTATCTAAGAATGCACCTACGTTTCAGGCACAGGCACCTAAAAAAATATTTAATTGGAAGCTAAAATAAAGAAACTGAACACATTAGAAATATTGCGTTGTTGAAAACAATTAGAGAAAATTGAAACAGAATGAAATTTTAAATTAAATTTTTTTTGATTTATAAAACTTAAATTAGAAAATTACTGCCAACAAATTTTAGTAAGAAAATAGAAAATAACAGAATTGAACTGATGCACATTACCCATATTATATATTTTTTAGCACAATCTTTAACAAATTAATAAATGTAAAAGATGCCCTATTACAATGGCCATTATAAAATATGATTACATTGAACCACAGTTAAGTCAATCTACATTGAAGCATCTCATTATGTACTGAAATTATTCTCTTCATCATTTTCGAATTTCACCGATAATTCTTTTGTATCACAAATTCTTGAATTAGTGATATTGTATGATCACTTGCATTCGATCTTAACTTCGAAAACCAAGTTTACTTTACTTCGAATTTCATTCGAAACACGTACTTGCACACATAGTTCGCAGCACCAAATTTTAAAATATCACAACTAATTGTTGAACAACAGAGATGAAGCAACACATACGGCAAGCCTTGTAGTTATAAATAGGTGATTAAGCTGTATTTTTTATGCGCACAAATGCTTCTAGCAGAACTTCCTTCAAATTCACATACATAACGTAAAACGAAGATTACGAGTGGCAGGCTGTTCAGAAGTATAATTGGTGTACTGCAGTCCAGGAGTTTTTCATGGAGAGTTGAGTAACTTGGTCCAATAAAAGTTCACTCATTCTACATTTTTTTTGGAAAAAGTAAATCCACAGCCATTTCACATAATTATTCTTTTTTGGACTAATGGAGTAACTCAGGGGCAAGCACCCTGAAGGCCTAAATGCCTCCAGGAGCCCGAAGGTGCAACTACCTCTTTACGTTCTGTCCAACGGTCAAAAATTTTAAATCACACAAAGGAATCTCTTCCGATCAGGCGACACTTACTTTTTACTCACAAATACATCCGCGAAACAAGATGGCGAGTAAATAGTCCCGTTGAATAAATTTGATTTATAATTTAATTAACTTGAAACATTAAATGAAAAGACATAAAAATTTAAGACAAATAATATTTGAGTTGATTACTAAGTAAATAATTAAGAAAAATTAAGATATTTAATAAAACTGTTAAAAATTACCGTTTAAATTTCAAAAGTTGCCAAAGATGCCTCAAGATACTAAACAAACTTTGGTGGCGAAAATTTAAATATTTAAAAGTACTGATAAAGCCGAAAAATGATGTAGATGCATTTTTTGCAATCTAACACGAAGCAAAGAGGGAAGTTGAATTATGAAAGAGAAATAAATCGAAGCTGGTTCATTCGAAGAATTATTCTTATAAAATTGATTTAATTCAAAAGGTTTTGTGTGAACGAGTGACTTAGTAAACTTTTTGTTATTTAAGAAAAGATAATGCACAAGTTTTGAAATTTTCCTGAAATCAAATGAAAAACTTTATTCGATAAGAAAATGAAATGAAAAAATAATTAAATAGGAGAATGAGCATGCCGAAAAATAGAAGAAGATTGAAAGTCTAACTCAAATTGAACAAAAAGCCGAGAAAATTCTAAGTCCCTAAAAACACTCGGAAAATTTTCAAAGTCCTAAAAAATAATTAATTCCTTATCTTAATTCCTTACATTTAATTATGTACCTTATTATCAGGGGATCAAACCCTCGTGAAACCTTTTTCAAATCTTTAAAAATCTTTAGTTAAACATCTTCTCGACAAATGACGTTCGAAACTTTAAGTTCTAAAATAGATGTATAGCATAACTGAAGCTCTTCCATGCAGGTAACCATGGTTGAACGGTTAAGAAACGGTAAGAATCTTTTGTCGAGTTCAAATCTACCCACCCTTATACATAATGAAATAAATGTCTAAAATAATTATTTAAAAATCTTATTGACACTAGATGGCAGCACACGAAAAACGTTTTTCTAATTTAAAAATTCAAAGTTAGAAATCTTCTCAAAAGATGGCGTTTGAAACCTTAAATCCTAATATATGTGACGAGAAAAAAAATCCCTCAAAAGTTTTCTAAGTTCCAAAAATAATTAATTCCTTATCTAATCAAAGAAGGGGTTGGTGGTGAGGGGTTAAAGTCCAAGAAAATTCCTTATCTCATCAGATGGCGTTCGAAAACTCAGAAAAAGCCCGGGAATTCCAAATCTTAAAATCCGCTTGATCCTCTGATCCTCGTGGCTCCAAACTCTCATTTTTCCCCTACTCATGAACAATCGTGTTTGTAATAAAATGTTTATTGGAGGTCTTCCGCAGCACAAACTTTTAAAACAATCACATACATTACATCACTGACTGACATCGAATTCCATGTTCATAATTATTTTTCTCTTCTGCTTTGCTAGACAACGATAGATAAAGACAAATATCGTTGCCATACTAATTTTATAACCTTTAGAAAAGAATTGATGCCAAACGATTTTTAAATTAATTTCTTTTATGGCCAAACGATTTTTAAATTAATTTCTTTTATGGCCAAACGATTTTTTTATCTAATTAATTTCTTTTCTTTCAATATTTTAATAATTCTGCCAATATATATTTTTTTTATTCGTTACAAATATTACAGGCCGAAGACTTTGCTACAAGAGCGTAACGTTAAGCAGATGCGCTTAGTTGATCAGAATCAAAAGCCGGGTTTCCTTTCAGAATGTAAATCGAAAGATTCAGATTGTTTCTTTACTCGAAGCTAATAATTCGAATATGTAAATTTTGTTGTCAACTGCGTTAATTAACGTCAGGACAAACGCTGGAGATTCGGTCGCATGCAGGGCAATGCTGGATAGTAGAAATCAGAGATCCTTAATAGCGGAGTCTTGTTGGAAAAAAATGAGGTTGAAAGGTAGTTCACAGAATACCCAGATAGCACGTACATTTGCAGCAAGTTTTATTTTGACTTGATATTATCTTATCATGGCAAATTTGACACGTCAAACTTGAAGCGAAACTGTGCAACTAACAATGCAGAATCGCAACCCTCGTTTGCAAAACGAGTTTGCCACAATTTCGCCGTGGAAACTAGCGCCACCCCTCCTTGCAATGCAAGCTTCCTGCAAAGATGATAGCACAATTAATTATCTTTGTCTCTGTTTTAAAAAAACATCCGATTTTTAATAGCATCTCCTAGACCGTCCTTCTTTTCATTAATTCAATAAATCAATGATAACGCTGCTCTGCATGAAAATCGGCCCCGACACCATTCTTGCAAATTCTTGTGTAAAATGACCCCCTTAATCCGAATTGATCTCCATTTTGCCCCATCACCCACCGTTTCCTCGGGACGCCCCCCCCCCCCATTTTATCACTCTCCGGTAATTTTATGGCTATGAATTTGATTTGGAGAGGGAAAACGATTATTTTAACCGTTAAATGTCTTTTGAGGGGCTACAGAGGTAAAACGTTCTAAAATATGAACATTTGTAGCAAGGGGGGGAGATTTGGGAGGGATTTGTCCTCTTAAATTTAAAAAAAATCAATAAAAATGACCGGTTTTTCTGTTTTGTTTTCACAATTTTTTCACTTATTTTCTACATATTCCAGCTTCCACCCCCCCCCCCTTTTCCTCACCCAAACACCCCAAATAATAAAAATATATACCAACAATTTTGGCTAAATGCGGGTGAGGGGGAGAGGTCCCGAAGCCCTGACAAGAAATTTGGAAGATTCACTGTACAACGTTGCCGCTCTTTATTTTTAACACTGTTCTGTAATTTTATGGCTAAGCATTGATTGAAGATTTGGAGGGGAGAAAGGATTATTTTAACACTTAAATTTAAAAATAAAAATATAATATACAATAAATAAAATTAATATATAAAAATAAAGTTTGGAAGATTCACTGTACAACTTTGTCGCTTTTGCACAGGGCCGGGCCGAGAAGGGTGCGAACGGTGCAACCGCACAAGGCCCTGCGTCGGATTTTGCAAAATTCATTTAAAAAATTTTTTATCCTTTTTAAAAAGTTCTTTCAACCAACTTTTATGTAAAAAAAGGCATAAAATATTAATGATTTTTCTAAAAAGAAATATATTTAAATTTTTTTCTGGTTTTGAAAATTTCCTTCAAAGATCTGTTAAAAAAGTAATTGGTGGATCTAGCGGATAAGAATCCAACAATTTCCTTTGTTACCTGGAGGTCCACCTGTTCCCGATTCCTGCGCAGAGCAAAAGGTAAAAAGTGATAACATTGTTCAGTCCTAAATCAGGTTCGATTGCTGCAGGCATTATAGGTTGATCTCTTTTCTGTACGGGGACACCTCAAAGTGAATGTCCGTCATTTGAAGATAAATTTCAGGTGATAACATTCTATACATTAATTGTTCCTGAGACTATTACTTTCAGTGTAAGCAGGGGGTAATTCTTGAGTGCGGATCCACATCTGTTCCCCTAATGGCCAGCAGATAGTCTTTCCCAGGGCAGCTTAAAGAAACACCTCTAGAGGGATGCTTTGTCTGCTTATCTAGTTCTAAATTGAACACATCTGTTCATCTTGTATTCAGCAGGACTGCTAAGCGATAATGAAGCACTAGGGGTTTCTCGAATTTCTTGTTAAAAGTGTGGATTTCCAACATCTATGAATTCATCGTAGGTACTTGTTAAAAGGTAGTATGTTACATCTATTCCTCAGAGTTTAATCAATAGTAGTGAATCTGAATATTGGGTTGTGTGAAACACGATAGGTAACCCAAGGAGTTTTCTCAGAAGCTTAATTTTCCATTGAACAGTTCGTTCGCATTCGGAGTATCAGCCGTACAGAAAAACAAAATATTCTGCATTTGTTCTTAGAGACAAATTTCAAGTATGCTAATTTTTGTCTCTTTTTTTATAGCTATTTATTAAGCAAATTTTCCTTTAATATTTCCAAACAGAAAATCTTAATATCATTAACAGGTTATGAATTTATAAAACAATGCAGTTCCTCTTTTTTTCTATTTCAACATTTTTGCTATTTGTTATTATTGTATACCTTTCAGATAAAACATTTTTTTTATTAACAAAAGAAAATTTGTGTTTTCTACTCTTTCACATTGAGCATTTTTCATTATAAAATGTTACTTATTTGGAACCTTTTATTGTTTTGGGAACTACATATCAAAGTTATTTGGATAAGTTTAAAATATAAGAAGTATTTTGAAGATTGATTCAATTTAAATATCCTAAAACCGAAACTATCAGTAGGTTGTGTATAATTGTAAATAAGTTTGTGATTAGTCGATTATTTTTTTTAGTTTTACTTTTTTCTGTATATGAAGAAATAATTGTGTGTTAGTATGTAGAAATAATGAGTTAAACTTTTTTTTTACTGAAGAAATAATGAGTTCAACTTCTAAGAATTCACTTGATAATCCAAAATACAAGAAAATCCCATCAATACAATATAATATTTTATTTCAATACTGAATGCATGTGCTGACGTAGTAAATCGACAGAAAAATTGAAAGGGGAGTATTTTCTCTTTCAATTGACTGCAAAGTTGAAAGTTATTTTAAGTTTCTTCAGCTTTCATGTTTTGAAACTCTAATTGAAACTATTTTCGCATTTTATAATTTTAATTTTAGCACTGAAAGTTTTCAAACTGAACAATTTTTAATATTTCTTCATAAAATCGGGAAGACAGGAGACATTTCTACAAGATGAGTTTACAAAAAATATTGGGAGGGATTTTATCTCTTATTTAGAAAGGAATGCTTGAATTCAGGGCCAGAGCGAAGGGGTTTCGAAAGATGCCAGCGGACAAGGCCCCACGCCGCTGTCAGATTGCGCAAAGCGAAAATGAATTGCATTCATTTATTTAACGAAATCAAAATTTAGTGGCAAGTTTTACCTTCCAGGTCACAATATTTATTTAAATTGTATCCAAATTTTACTTCTGTTCTAAAATTATATTGACCTTACCAATAACGCTTGCGTCTGTAGGAAAAACTTCCTCAAGGTTAAAAATAATAAAAAATTACTTGAGATCTAGCATTAGAGGAGAACAATTAATTTGCTTAGTCATTTTATCTATCGAATCCGCATTAACCAAAAATCTAAATCATAATAGTATTATCAATATATTTGCTATAAAACTTATAACAAAATGAAACAAAAATCACATATTGTAAACTTATTTTAGTAAGTTGAAAACCAAATTTTATATATGAAGCAATTATTTTTGTTGTTTGATTTATTAACGAATTTTTTGTGTCATTAAAATATTAACTTTACAAAAATAATTTAATTATTTATTATTTTCATGTATTTTTTAGTCTTTACTTAACCAAATTGTGAAATGTAATAAATAGCAAAAAGCAATAAATTATTTTGTTGGGCGAAATTTCTCAAGGCCCCGTAAGTCAACTTTGCACTGGGCCCCGCTTTTGTTCGGGCCGGCTCTGCTTTTGCACATCAAACTCGGATTGATCAAGCAGTTTGTGAAAGAAATGGATAAGACAGGTGATGGATTTCACTTTTTGAAAACTAAATTTCCTCTCGTCTTAGTGAGGCTAAAATCAAGGAAGGAATTTTCGTGGGTCCCCATATTAGACAACTTTTTAAAGATTCAACGCTTAATAAACACCTGAATCGCAAAGAAAAATGAATCATGACTTGCATTCAAAAATGCGAGCATGTTGGTAGAACACTGCTGGTCATTTGTACGAAAAACTTCTACTTCATGGTACAAGAGGAAAGCAAGCACCACATGAAGGTACTATATTATAAATTACATTTATTATATTAAATTATATATTGTTATTATTTACTAGGGGGCTCTGCCCCCTGCTCGCTAAAGCTCGCCAACCCCCAGAAGGATTGCGTTGCAATCCTCCCAGGTTTGCTACGCAAACCCTGCTCGCTTCGCTCGCTATAATGAAGACACTGTGTGTCCTAGAAGTTATTCTAAAATCTTCATATATATATATGAATCAGCTTTATTTTGCTTCTGATGCTTTAACTTAAATCAGCACAGAATAAAATTTTTTAGCCTCAAAAAAGATATTTTTCTTCAAATAAAACTTACAAAGTAAAGCTGATTTCCTTTTAATGCTTTCACCTTAATAAAGAAGGAATAAAATTTTTTGGCCCTGAAAAGGGCCGTTTTTTATATAGTGAAAGCATCAGGAACCTCCCCCATAAACACAATTAAATATTTCACATTTTGGAGCTATCACAGAAACAGATTCAAAGGATTGTGCTGTACGAAAGCAGGTATATACATATTCAATAAATTCCTATATATAAAATAATATACAACATTGAAACAAATTAAAAATGTAATGCAAAAAAAAATACACTTGACAATCAACCACACAAAACTTCCCACTAAACACAGTTAAATATTTCACATTTTGGAGCTACCACAGAAACAGATTCAAAAGATCGTGCTCTACGAAAACATAAATTGCACGAAAGCAGGTATATACATATTCAATACATTCATAGATAAAATAATATACAACATTGAAGACTGTGCTCTACAAAAAATTGTACCAAAGCAGGTATATTCAATCCACTCAGATATAAAATAATATACAACATTGAAACAAATTAAAAATGTAATGAAAAAAATACACTTGACAATCAATCACAGAAAACTTCCTCATAAACACAGTTGAATATTTCACATTTTGGAGCTACCACAGAAACAGATTCAAAAGATCGTGCTCTTGATAAGCCAACATAGAGTTGTCCTTGACTAAAAACCGGCTCATTGAGCACCAAACATATCTTTTCAAAAGTTTGACCTTGCGACTTATTAATTGTCATGGAAAAGGCTAAACGAATGGGAAATTGCATACGTTTAAATCTGAAAGGCATATTAGTCTGAGATGGAATCAAAGGGATTCGGGGAATGAGAAATGTCTCTGTACCATCAATGGATTTTGCCTGAATAATGTTTTGTTGCAATTTTGTGACAATTAGGCGTGTACCATTGCATAATCCTTTAGATGGAGCTAAATTTCTCAACAGCATTATAATGCAACCTATTTTCAACTTTAACTCATATGGAGGCAAACCAGTTGGTGTCAAAGAATTTAAAAATTCTTCAGGAAATGTCAATTGATCTTGAGGATCTTCACTCATGATCATATCAACTGCTTTATAAACAGTTTCATTTCCCGGCATAAATTCCAACACTTTATTGTTGATTTCCATGGATCGCTCATTATTAACAGTAAGGATAGCTCGACCTTTAAGCTCCTGTGGGGTCACACTGGAAAAATCTATGTCACTGTAGAATTGATGCATAGGGTCTTGTATTGAAGGGTAGCATTGCAAAGGCAACTGAATCGTTGAGCCACTTTTTTTCTCTCCAATGTCCAACAACCAAGCACCAAAATCCCTTTCAGATTCAAGGGCACGCATATTTTTTGTCAGATATAACTTATGAAATTTCAAGCAAAGAGCGTGTTTTTTAAGGAGCTGGCAACAGTAAATGTTCTTGAACCTCTTAAAATTACTGGAAGAACTTGGCGAAAATCTCCACCCAGTAGAATGGCTTTACCCCCAAACGGTTCTTTACACTTTGTGAGATCTTGTAAAAGTCTATCAACAGCTAAGAAAGCATGGACATGTGTCATGGGTGCTTGATCCCACACAATTAATTTTGTTTTCAGTAACATGTCAGCTTCTTTTGTATTAGGCTTCAAATTGCAAGTAGATGTTGCATTTAAATCAATTGGAATTTTAAAAACAGAATGGGCTGTTCTCCCCCCTATTAATAGAGTTGCAGCAATACCTGTAGATGCAACAGGAATAACATCATCACCTCTACCACGTATTGTGTGAAGCAAAGTTGAATAAACAAAAGTTTTTCTTGTCCCAGCAGGACCATCTAAAAAATAACACTTGGGTGTATCTGCAGCGTTGTTGTACACTGCACTTAATAAGATTTCCACAACATTCCGCTGTTCACTATTTAACTGCATAGCATAACTATTAGCTTTAGCCTGCTCTTCCACAACATCAAAGTTCACTCTCTCCTAAACACTTGCAAGCAGATCTACTGTTGGTAGATGCAGTTTTTGGAGACTTAAATTGTAGGATGTAAGCAGTTCCTCAATATCTGCAAGTGCATAGTGAGGTCCAGTCTGCTCAGAATAACGATGCACAAAGTCCTCACAAAGTGAAACTTGATGCTGCACCCATAAATCTGGAACATCCTCCACTTCTCCAAAGCCACAAATCATTGCGAACAGCATGCGCAACTGTCTCGGAGATTGAAATTGTGCACCTTCATTCAAAGCATCATGCCACTGCTGGTCACCTCGAATAAGTCCATACTCCTGACATGCTTGTTGAAATATAATGCATCTTAATCCATTTACGGTCAAAATATCATCAAAACTAATGACCCCAGTCTTGCGCAGTAGTAGCATCCGCAAATAGTACCTTTCAGTATCCAGTATACTAACTATTGGCAGTCTCCCAATAACATTTTGTCCAACACGTTGTCGCTTCTTCCAATTTGTGGTACTCTTATCAAACACATAATACTGTGGAATATCTGAGTAAGAAATGTTGTGAGCTGAAGGATCATTTTTGTTTAGTTCAAACCATGATGTTAATGTTGTTTTTCTTAAAGCAGCTCGTTCAATTGCTTGGGCTTCTTCACCGTCTTGGTACTCAATCGGCTGTTGCTGTGGTAAATGCACAGCTAAGCGCACTACAGTGTGGGATTTATGCAACAAATTAAATTCATTTAAACGCCACATGGCTTCAGGTGCACTAACATACCTACCTTCAACAAAACTTAAAATTTCATCATGATCCAGAGCACCTTCTTTTTGTATTTTGACCGAGGCTGCATCATGTCCTTTGTATACATATTTATATAAGTATTTGACACTTTTAACTGAGGCAGAAACTTCAACATTAATATGCGCATTAAATTTTTTAAGCAACCAAGGATTATATGGGACAACCCATCTGTTATCGATGGAATATTTCCCTACCTGGACAGGTTCAGTGGCTCTTCTGCGATAAATAGGGTATCCATTAACATTTTCCTCTGTATCATCCTTGAATTGTTTCGGAAAACTTTTGCAGCACTGTCCATCTCTCATGCAAGGAGAATTTATATTTATAGTTCCACATGGGCCATGTACCATGCATTTTGTCACAATTTGGAAGAGTCTAAGATCAGTGCAAGGATCTGGAAGTTCTGCACTCACAAACTTGTCAATGTCATCTTTAGTGCGAATTTTGCTTTCTGAATCTAATGTTAGAAGAATGTGGGCATGAGGCAAACCTCGCTTTTGGAACTCAATAACATAAATATAGGCCAAAACAGTTCCAAATATTCCATGCTTG
>BGPR01001649.1:106239-133208 GCA_013235015.1 Araneus ventricosus | reverse complement strand
ACCAATTCTCTCACTTTATGACATATTGTAATCAGAATGCTCACACGTTTTTGTGCAAGTTTAAAATGTATTTTTGGTCAATTTTCAACCACCATCTGAAAATTTAAAAATACGTCTTTTTAATGATATAAATGAAAGATGCAAAAGTATTTTTTTTTCTCTAGGTACAATAAATTTGTAAAATATTTTAGGCATAATTTAAAATAATACTTTTCATTGCCATCCTGATTCAAACCGTTTGTCAAATAATATTTAATTCCATGTTTCACTTCCATATTAAGCTAAGGTAATGTCCCAAAGTTTAACTTTCTTTTTTGTTTCATCGATTTTCTGTTAAATCTGTAAGCTGAGAGTCCACTAAGGTAACAATTATATTTGGAAACATATTTATTAAATTCAATGATTATGATTTGTTGTGCTTTAATTCTTTTCTATCAGCATGTTTTAATCCAGTTAGCATGCTGCAAGTATTTTTTTATAAAAGAATAAGAAAGATTATGACGACGTGCAATTAGTGTACATGCCGTTACTTATTCCATTAGGGACGTTCATGTAAACAATGAACAGAACAGATGCAAAGCTACTAAAAGAACACGGGTGAAGTGTCTACAACAATTTGATAATTTAAAGTTCTTTTTTAAGGGAACTATGAAAATCAAGTATACACGAGTGTTGTTTATCCTCCAAATTTGGCGACTCTCCTAAAATTGGTAAGCAGATCGTATAGTTGATTTCAAAAAAAAGTAAGCTAGTTCGAATAATACAAATAATTTATTTACAACATATTCACAATACCGAAATGACAGGTATAAGTTAATAATAGCCTGGCTGGTGAAACTTTTATATTTTTAACTCAAATATCTGTGGGATTACTGCTCTTTATATTTATTTTGGCAATGTTACTGATTGCCAAAAATTAATAAAAGGAGTGACTTATCTGGGACATGGGGCGCAGTCGAGGACACTTTATCACGATAATGTTATTATCATCCGGCCGAGTTGCGTCGTTATGATTTCACTTTTATCTCATCCCAAACAACAGTATCCCTTCTTCGATGGCTGGCTTCCCTTCTGTCTTTTCTTTTTTTTCATTCACTTTTTCATTCTCCTCAAAAAATCGCCAACCTGATTTCTTTTTTTTTGCTATCACTTTTTAACATTCAACTTGGTCCAACATTTATACGCTGTCATTGGTTGGCTTCTTCCCTGTACGAAGGCTTCCTGGGACGTACAATTGCCTCTTCACCTCATAAACTCTCCAGGAGAAAGGGGGGAGCTTTTGTATGCTCGTTGCTGATGCGCGGGGCTGGAAGACCCACAACAACGTGCTTGATAATTTATTTCTGATGGATGTGCTTAGCGGGAGGCTTTAAGAACAAAAAACTTCCGTAGGCGATACGTGATGGATATTTTAAGATGACCTTCCCTAAAGGTACGTTACTGGATGGTGTTTTGCAGATGAGCTTACTTGAAAGATGTGTTATGTGTATATTGAAGCACTAATAACGTAGCCAAAAATGACAACATACAAAATACATTTTGAATCATTAATTGCAGAATGGGAACAAATGACAAATACTAATTTTGCCACAAAAGACATAAAAGTCATTTATTATCGTTCTTGGTGAAGCAAAGTCTAATTTTTTTTTTAAATATGAAGTTGTCTTCCTAATACACGATATATACACATTTTCCTTTGATGAAATATTTCCTCAAACAAAACATTAAACTGCAATTTTAAAAACACTTCATTCAATGAGCGTAGGTTGAGAAACATATTTTAAAGTGTATAAGATCAACCTGCAGTAGAGTGGAAATTTACTTTAGGTTGATTTTATTTATTGAGGTGAAACCGGTCCGGTTGTTGAGACTGGGAACACAGTCAACGTTTCCTCTCCTAGAGAATGTACAATGAAGTAGTGTTTTTCTCGAAAAGGAAGAACTGAGATGGAGAAGCGACCATTGATGATGTATCTAGGGTCGTGAGCTTTCATATAAAATATAATTGAAAAGGTAATTTTTTTAACTTTCAGATGGCGTAAAAAGGATTGCTGTGCTGTAATATTTTCGGAAGTTATTAATGGAAGCGCCAAATTTTCGCTTAATTTTTAATCAATTAAAATTCTGAATAAAATTTCAAAAAGGGCTCCGAGGTGCATATTCTCACCCTCCAAAGTACATTTGTGCCAAATTTCGTAGCTGTAGGTCGAGCGGTCTGCCCTGTAGAGAATCAATACACACACAAACACACACATTCTCCTTTATTAATATTAGAGATATGAAGATATTGCATTTATAGATTTAAAATTTGTTAATAATTATTTTTACTTGTCTCGGCTATTATTTTATTTTGTTATGAAATTCAGATAATAATCTGCAGATTTTTTTCAATATCAGTGCGGTGCATTTCATTTCCTGATATTTATGTTCATAATTCTTCATTTTCTATTATTACTTGTCGTTCAGTCAGACATTTCTTACTGCAACGACATTTAGTTAATTATTCAAAATAATTATTTAGTATAATCAAATTCGCTAAATTTAATTATTATCTGTTATTTTGAAGTTACCTAAATTAGAAAAACCACAAAAACTTTGCTTGCCCCCCGTCGGAAAATTTCTGGCGCCGCCTCTGCAAATTGATGGAGTTTACTTGTGGTCAGATTCTCAAATTGTATTGAGTTGGATCCATTTGCCACCCAAGAAGGGTAATCAGTTTGCACTAAATAGAGTGGCTCAGATGAAACCTTTGATTCCGCAGGTCCAGTGGAATCACATTGCAGGAACTTCTAATCCTGCTGATTGTGCATCTAGAGGAATTTCACCAGGATCTCTGTTGAATCATCCGTTATGGTGGTGTTGTCCACAATGGTTATGGTCAAATTAATATGTTTCTCCCTCTTTGCTCGAAACATTTGCCATCGAACCAAAGTTCAATTGTGTAATTTGCACATCACGACCCATTCCTGACATTTTATTGAAGTTTTCGTCATTTTCAAGACTATCTAGGGTGGTGGCATGGTGCTTCCGTTTTCTCTGCAATTCGAGAAATCCCGTTGGGAAATATAGCGGTTATTTGACTTCGTAAGAGGTCTCCAATTCCATACTTACTATTGTTAAACTTGTTCAACAGGAGTTTTCAGTTGAAATTGAGTTGATAAGGCAGCAAAAGCCATTGCCTAGGCGTCACAGATTGTTGTCTCTGAATATTTTTCTTGATCCGCAGAGCATCATTCGAGTAGGTGGTCGTCTTTCTAATGGTCAGTCTCTAACAATAGATCAATAACATCCCATGTTCCTGCCATCTCGGCATTTATTAACTAGGTTGTTGATTCAATCATTTCATGAAAGGCATTTTCATGCCGATCCACTCCTTGTGCTGTCTTTGCTTCGGCAGAAATATTGGCTTGTCAATGGATGTTCCATTGTACACCAAGAGATACACAATTGTATTTTGTGCAAAAGATTGAGAGCTCAACCTCCTTATTAAGTTTATCCGAATTTATTCTGTTTTTAAGTATGATGCCGTTTTCAGCCTGGTGCTGTTTAATAAATTGATTGTTCTTTTACCGGGAATGTTCTGGAATTGAAACTAAATCCTAAAGTCAGTTTGTCCGGAAAAGTATTAATTTTAATATTGTCTCTCAAAAATTAAAAAAAAGTCTCGTATTTGTGAAATTTTGAATAAAATGTCCCGTATTATCTGGTTTCTATTCTTATAAAAAATTACTAGAAGATTGACGACATTTATTTATTTTTTTAAACTTAACTCCTGGATGAATTATTTCTTAACGTGAAGAAGAAATAATAAAAGTACTAGCAGAACGTACTGATAATGTCTATTCAAATCTTCGTGCAAATTTTTTATTGGTTTACTTTTTGAACTATCGTTTCAAGGTTTTTTGACCTGAAAACGTCTTTCCGCCTACGAGACTAATAATGCGAAAAGAATGGTTGACCCCACAACGGATAGATCATATCTGTAAGAGTTTGTCGCATAATATTTCTTTTGCCTGTGACGTCATCGTACCAATGTAGGCGCTTGCGCGTGATTGATATGAATTAGCTTTATGTAAGGTTATAAATAAGTGTAGCGTGGAAACGCGTTTATCTAGGAGGTTGATTCTGGTGTCATTTTAAAGAGTCTGAGGAGTATTACTAGGAGCCAAAGTGAGACAATGAAAATATTTATCAGAATATAAGAAAAAATCGGTATTAAATTGAAAATTTCAAACTCCGCCTGTTTTTTGATTATAACACGCAGAGTTTTATTTCGAACTGTACGAAACTTACAGAATACTTGACAAAACGTAAAAGAATCATAGTATTAAAATTTGAATTCAAAAATTTGAATATTACGGAAAATATGAGCATTTATAGTAAATATTGTTTTACTGCGCATACGCGAAATGTAGTTATATATACTGTCAACAGATGGAAGAGCTACTCTAAATAAAACATAAGAAAGGCGAAGTTCGGGTCCGCGCAATAAATTTTTCGTGAAAACGTCGGGATAAAATCATAAAACAAGTATTTCGTATTAATATGTAATTTATTTATCAGTAGTATAATGGTTACAGAATAGATAAATCACAAATTTATCGCATGTAGCAAGGGTCTGTGGTAGCTTGAGATTTATCTATTCTGTAACCATTATACTACTCTGTGTAAATATTGTATTAAAGAGATTGATAATTAATTTACATATCAATACGAAATACTTGTTTTATGATTTTTTCCCCTACGTTATCACGAGACATCTACGGCGCGGACCCGAACTTCGCCTTTCTTATGTTTTATTTAGATTAGCTTTTGATGGCGCCATCTGTTGACAGTATATAGAACGTATGCGCAGTAAAACGTTATTTACTACAAATGCTCATATTTCACGTAATATTCACATTTTTGAATCCAAATTTTCATACGTTTCTTTTACGTATTGTCAAGTATTCTGAAGCTTCGTGCAATTTAAAAGAAAACTCTTCATGTTATAATCAAAAAAACATGCGGAGTTCGAAATTTTCGATTTAATACCGATTTTTACTTATATTCTGATTAATATTTTTATTTTCTCACTTTGGGTTCTAGTAATACTCCTCAAGCTCTTTAAAATGACACCAGAATCAACCTCCTAGCTAAACGCGTCTCCACGCTACACTTATTCATAACCTTACATGAAGCTTCGACTGACTATCACTGTAACGAGCGGAAAGACGTTTTTACTTTTTATTCCTTTTTATTGATACAAGAAACGTTGTTAGGGTGTTTAAAACCTATTGTGAGTATATAAAATGAGAGTATTAGCCAAAAATGGGCAAGAAATCGTTTATAAAAAAAGAAAACATGTTGTTTTCTAATCTGGGAATTATTGCTCTGATATACTTTTAACTGACGAAAAACGCTTAGAAGTACATTATGTATTCTTGTTATTAGCATCAGTAGCTGAGATTGGAAGCTATAAGTGTGTGTTTTTAGGGGGGGAGGCAAAAAAATTATAGACAACTAAAAGTATCTAGGAGTATAGAAGGTAGACAACAAATTAAAAAATTTAGCTACAAAATTAGCTGGCTTCGCCGGATTCCTTTGCTTTTTTCATAATTCTTCGTTTTAGGGAGTTAAAATGAATTAGAATTTAATTTCTCCCGGGCTGTGTGGGGAGAAAGCACCCCCATTGACTCGCCGCCATTGTTTACAATTATGTAACAAAGTGTATTTTGTGTTTTGCCAATAAAAGATAATGAATAATGTTAACTTTTAGTGTTCGTTATTCTAGTATTTGTTTATAAATTGCTTGCATTTTGATTTATAATGGCACGTGAATGTGTGTATTCATATTAATATTCCTTTTTTATCTTAAAATATTAAATTTCAACCGGAGAAGGATTAGTACTGTGAGATTACATTTGATAGACATGCGAGCTCTAGCCAGATCAAAAAATGCAATCCTTATTATTCTTTTATGGCTGTATTTTTCTTATGCTATCGACTTAATAAGGACAGTAATAATTGCTTTTATTTTTCTTAGAAATGAGTCAAAATATTTGGTCTTGCTGTTATGCATAATTGCAATATTCACCCCAGTGGCATGAAGCAGTTGATGGACAAGACACCTACGAAGTCAGTAGAATATCTCGTCGCACGCAATTTTTGGGGGAACAAAATCAACACCACACTAAGTGGCTTCCAATCCATCCATTCTATCCTTACATGGTGTGGATTGTGGATTCAGATCATAGATGCTAATTTCAGCAAGTCTTTTCAGTATTTTTGTTGTAAGAATGGTATTTTGCTAGACATCTGTTTCTCAGTGGCATAGCAAAGAAGGGCAGGGTTTTACTTGTTTACAACCATGACGCATCATAGAGGTATTGTCACTTTTGAATGCCTAATATGTTGGAGCAAAAAACAAAATGCGTTTTCACTGGGCGCCATTTACACTTTCTAAGGCACTAATGACCGCAAGGGGCAAAAAAGTCATATTAAAACTCGGTGACCACTTACCCTAAATACTTCACTGCTATTTCTACTGTCTTTCTTTTCTCAGATACATAGAGAAAGTATTACAATAATCAAAAAATTCAACCTGTAGATTTTGGGATTTTTCACTTTGTAGACTTTCTTGAGTCCAAAAGAAACATTTTTGGAATTGAAGCTGTCTGTTTGTGTGTGAACAAATTAATTTTAAAAAATAATAAGTAATGATATTTGTTAATTACGCCAAAATTGTAAGTACGTATCAAATTTTGGATCAAATTCGTTAAAGGCAAAAGGATCTCAGACATGACACAGGCTTGGAATAAAAAAAGATGAACTTCATAAATACTGAATAGTATCAAACATAAACACCGAGAAGTAAAGTAAGTATGATTAATTGAACAATAAATGAATAAATTTATTCAAAAAGTGCTTGATATATTAAAAATATTTTAGAATTATTATTTAAAAAAATTAATAGATGAAAAATGAATTACGTAAAACTATGGTAAAAATTATCTTACTAAAAATATGGCCATGTAAAAACTTTTTTTGATTATACATAATTATTAAGACTTTTGTTTCTCATTTTTTGAGCTAACAGTCCAAGCTTTCTTTTATGTTTCAGTCTGCTATTTTCCTCCATTTTTCTAAATTTTTCTCTCATTCTTTGATTGGGGTTTTTCTTTATTTTTTTCTCATTGCTATTTTCTTACTATAAAGTTTCTCTTAGTACCATTTGTCTGATGTGTTTAAATTTTTGCACATGCTCAAAAGAAAAAAATAAAGAAAAAATATTTTTTCTAAAATTTTCAACAGCAGACTGCTCTTTGCTCATCATTTTGTATTTAACACTCTAAATTGAAGAATATGTTTCAATATACATTCTTCCTGATCTTTTATCTATCAAATCTGACATTATTTTGAATGTGCACACGGCGCTCAGTTTTTGTTTGAGTGCTATTCACGTCTTTTGTGTGCGCACCCCCCTCCCCCCAACGCATTTCAAAAATTTCAATGCAAATTTACGTTAATCCCAAGAATGACAAAATTCGATGCCGAAAACGTTGTATTCCGCACAAATGTGCCATGTCTGTGTTGATAGACTAATGTTGGGGAATAAAAACTAACAAAAACGAAGAAAAGAATGTTATAAAGAACGCTAAAATGGCTTCCTTCACGGACAGATGATTTTTTTTTCTCTCACGAAATTCGGATTACAAGAAATTCGTGGATGATTTTCTTTCAGCTTCAGCCAAACCGAATTCATTCCGAATGGATGAAACGAAAGACGATTGGACGAAACGAGAAAGAAAAGAATACAACCTTCAGGCATTTCTCCCAATGCTAAAATTTGACCCCAAAGAGCGGCAAAACACCGATACATAACTCGGACGATACGTAACTTTCGGCAAGATTACACAACATCTTATGAATTCGAAACTCTTTCGCCTTCAAAATTTTCACATGGCGCACAGTTTTTATTTCCGTGAGCAACCCCCCCCCACACACACACAACACATTAACAAAAATTTTAATGCAAATTTGTATCGATCTCAAGAATGATTAAATTCGATGCCAAAAAAGCGGAAATGTGTCATGTCTGGGTTCTTTAATAAACATATGCTCGATATTCTGTCCTTAAAGATAAAATTAAGCAAAAACTACCTATATTTACATCGATATTTTAACATGCCCTTTTTCACTCGCATCTAAGGAAAATATATACATTTGTTACTGCTCTTTTTATGTCGATAGTACAAGAAAAAAATATGGGTGTAAAAAAATATAAATATTAAGTTTATTGAGTACCAAAAGTACCAAAAATTCTCCCACGTTAACTTTATTGATTATCGGTTGGTTGGCAAAACACAAAATGCATTTTGCTACACAAGAGCAATTACAAGGATGCGTCAAGTACTTGTAAGCGTTTTTCGTCAGTTAAATGTATAACAGAGAAATAATTCCAGATTAGAAACAGCATATTCTGTTTTTATTCATAGCCGATTTCTTGCACGTTTTTGGCTAATAATTAATATTTTTTAAACTCACAATAGGTTTTTAACACCCTAAGAACGTTTGTTCTATTAATAAAAAGTACAAAATATTTTATTTGAGCTTTTGTACTGCAAATGAGAAATTAGAGAAAAAGGTTGAAATAGAGCAAAACTTTTCAAATTTATGAAACTTTATCGTACTTGCGGCACATCAAGACATGTTCCAATTGATATCAGATTTTATTTTTGTCTTTTTGCATCAAAAAGCAACTTTTACGCACTATTATAAGTTTTTAAAAAAGAAAAAAAGCTTTTTTCGTTCCACCCTAGTGTACAGTCTCAGGTGATTTCATCGTTATCTGACCATGGCTCAAAATTACGACGTTCGCTTCAAAATAGCCCTCATGTAGCTTCCAAACAGGGCACTGATCTAAGAAATCAAATATGCCGAGCACAAAAACTAATAATTCTGAAACTCACACTTCTGACAGGAAATCAAGGAACCTTTTCACAGAAAATTGCTTTTTAGTTTTGAGAACAAAATCATAATCAAATGATTTAATTTTAAATTGGCTCGGAATATGTTCTTCGGCCATTTAAAATAACACCTTAGAGTTAAGTCCTTCCTTTTCATTTATATTTGCTAATGTGAATCAAATCAGTGAATCTTTTAATTACAATAGTGCCGCCTGCAAGTCTTCAGCCTCCTGAAGATCTGATCCTGATCTTAGTTTGGTTAGAAATGCTCCTTCTAAGAATCGTCATAAAATGTTTGCCTTTTCCAAGCAAATAGTTATGTAACATCATCAATGAATACTTGTTTTGCATTCATTGAAAAATAAGACTTGAAGCCTGGGTAATATTAAAACTCCTGTAAGATAAAATATGTTAGAAATTGGTGAAAACCATACTTTCTTGAAATTTTGCATAGTTTATTCTTTCTTTTAGTAATCTTGGAATAGTTATAACACACTGCTACCTATTTTTTTTCATACTTATTGCATATAGATGCAATTTTGGTAAAAGCTTAGATTCTGAATGTAGCATTTAGTGCTCAAAAGTGCTTTTACCTAATATGTTCATTTTTTGTGGCAATTTAAAATATTGGTTTGCATATGAAATTAGAAGTCTGCAGTAACAGAGTCTTTATCGTCAAAACTACTATTCATCTACAGGATATCACCTGAAACCATTATCTGGCACAGGATAAGTGCAGATCAGCAGTATAAGCTCATTATTTCACATTATAATAATTATCTATCTATAGTTGTATCAGGTCTTTATGGGTATGTTTTGTAGCTCAAATAAAATGTGACTTGCATTTTAAAGAGCTTTGATATTCTGTAATAATTTTTCCACTACACATTTTAAACCATTCCATTGAAGAATCCAGATCATTCTAGAGAAAGATAATCTAATAAGCATTTTCTTTTCTGTGTTGGCAGCAAAGAACATAGGATTAGGTTAATAATGCTCAAACATTAGTCAAAGAGTATTTAATATAATGTTTACAACTTTTAACTTTCTCATATGTATTTTAGCATGCATTTTAGCTACAACTTGTAATAAGAATAAAAAATATACTTAGAATAATTTCGAAAGATATGTTTTTCGGTATGAAATAATGATACCATTTCATATAAAATTTATTAAATGTTACTAATGTATATAATCATATATAAAAAATTTAAAGCAGTTACAGTGAAAGTTTATCTCTTTTATGCCTAATGCATCAATTATAAAATAATAGCAAATTTTTAAAACTCATATTTGAGTCAGGACAAACTAGTTATAAAGCAGTAACTAAAAGAAGTTTAAAAACCAGCAAATATTAATGTGGTATAGTACGTTATTTATCACTTAAAAAATACTTGGAGAATAAAGAAAATATTTATGATTCTGAACATTTTAAAATTAATAACTAAAGACACAATAATGAGCAGGATAAATTAATAGTTACCAATGATTCAACATTTTTTAATCCTTTAAAACATTCATGCATTATTTTATGCTATCCCATGCAGCTACGATCAAATGACCGAATGGTGACAATTTTTGAATTGCGATGAATTGCAGCAATATTATCCCAATTCTTTTCTCATGTAGCCTCTATTTATATAAAAATTTAGACAAAAATATGAAAAAAGTATTTTTGCTACAGCTATATAATGATTTAAATGTGCATGATTATTGAACTAGAATCTTAATTCACAAAAAGCAATGAGAAATAAAAAATTATTTTGCAAACCAACTCAAAAAAGTTAAAGACATTAAATATTAATAAATATGCACTCTCTTCTTAGCAGAGCATTTGACCACTGTTTTCATAAATACGAATAGGTATTGTTAACATTTTACAGTACCATCAAGTAGTTTGAAAAATACATGCATTAGTAAATTAAAGATTTGTAAAAATGCAAATCATTTGTAATAAATGAAGCTGACTAAATGAATTTTATATAAAATTTTAATCCAATTTATTTTTCAACTGCAGTTGTGCAGGCATACAACAACACACATCAAAACTTATTAAAGAGTTATATGATTTTTAATTAAAATTATGTAATTTAAAACTATAATTGTCAAATTCATCTTTCTTTATTGAAAACCTTTCCAATTTCAAGGCACAAATTAATGAGTAAATTAAAATGACAGAATACATGCACAGAAAATTTTGATCATTATTTGATATTTCTCCTCCTATCGAATGCTTCTAACCTGTCGTTGTGTGTGCGTCAATAAATGTCATTTGTGTTAAAAAGCTGCCTAGTTACATAACGCCTCAACACGCAAACAATAAATACATGGTGGCAGCGGTTAATTATTTTTGAAGTTCGCGAACATTTTATTGCTAAAAACATCGTCGGACGAAGTTCGGAAGAACGAAAACGGAAGTAGCTATGGCAGCGTTGCATATAAATCCTCCGGAGAACTTTACGTTTTCAACGCCTTGCAACTGGTCAAAATGGAAGATGAGATTCGAAAGACATCGGATTGCTTCCGGATTATCGACCAAAACAGGAAATGAACAGGTAAATTCTTTTCTCTATATTATGGGAGAACAAGCAGAGGATATTTTTAGTTCTTTCGGTTTATCCGAAACGGAACAAGATGACTTTGATATTGTGTTGAAAAAGTTTAATGATCATTTTTCTGTTAAGAAAAATACTATTTTTGAACGTGCACAGTTCAATAAACGTGTACAGCTCGATGGTGAATCAGTCAATAAGTTTATAACCGCTTTGTATACATTGTCAGAACACTGTGAATATGGTGTATTACACGACGAACTCATTTGGGATAGAATTGTGGTTGGCATACGCGACAGGAATCTAATTGAAAAGTTGCAGTTGGATACCGACCTAACTTTGACAAAAGTGATTGAAAGGGTTCGACTCAGTGAAGTGGTCAAGAAACAACAGGAAAAATTTATCGAAAAGGACAGTGCGTCCGTTAACGCTATCTCGCCAAATAAACTGGCAAAACTTCTGAAACAGAAACCAAGCTCGGGGGCAAGGAAACAAAATGTGAAACCCTATTTCCATAGGAAAAATAATGAAAATGAATCCCGCTTGCATGGAAAATGTAAATGGTGCGGTAAACAAAGACATGATAAAAGAGTGTGTCCCGCTAGGAATGCCAGATGCACACAATGTTCAAAAATAGGACACTATGCGAAGGTTTGTATTATCAAACCCCAAACAGGATGTTCTGAAGTGGCATATTTAGGGGTAGTACAGCTGGAGAGTAAAAACAAAACTAACATAGATTGGACAGTTACGGTTCAAGCAAACCATAAAAACATTAAATTTAAAATCGATAGTGGAGCTGATCACACTGTATTGCCTGCAAATGGTTTTCAGAATGTGTTCCAAAATGCTAAATTGGAACCACCTGATAAAATTCTATGTGGTCCTGATAGAAATCCATTGAAAACACTTGGGAAATACAAGACAAATATTGAATACAAGGGAAAGAATTGCACTGAGGAAATCTATGTGATTTCCAATCTTTAAACGTGTCTTCTTGGCAAACCTGCACTGTTTTCTCTTGGCTTGGGTCCAAATTTGAATTCTATTTGCCAGATTTCTGCAGCTGATCCAAAAGCTAAATTTCCAGAACTTTTCAAAGGACTTGGGGTAATGAAGGGATGCTATTCTATCAAATTGAAACCAGGAGCTATCCCATTTGCTATCACTTCCCCCAGACGTGTGCCGATTCCTCTTTTAAAGCAAACTAAAGCTGAATTAGAAAGAATGGTGGAGGAAAAGGTTATCACACCTGTCTTAAAACCGACAGAATGGTGTGCACCGGTAGTAATCGTACCAAAAAGTGATGGTAATGTAAGGATCTGTGTAAACCTGATAGAACTCAAAAAAAATGCTATGCGGGAGTTGCACCCATTACCCAAGGCAGAATACTCTTTAAATCTCTTGACTGGAGCCAAAATTATTTCGAAACTGGATGCTAATTCTGGTTTCTGGCAAATTCCTCTGGATAAAAAGTCATCCTATCTCACCACATTTATCACCCCATTTGGTAGGTTTAGATTCCAAAGATTGCCTTTCGGTATCTCCTCTGCTCCAGAGCACTTCCAAAGAAGGATGTCTCAAATGTTAGAAGGTATACCTGGAACAATTTGTCACGTGGATGATATTTTAATATGGGGATCTACTCAAGAAGAACTTGACCAACGACTCACAGAAGTCTGCAAGAGATTAAAGAGCTCTGGTATGACATTAAATGCAAAGAAATGTATTTTCTCTCAGACATCTATTAAAGTTTTAGGTCATATAATAGATGGACAAGGAATTCACTCGGATCCTGATAAAATTGCTGCGATAGAAAATTATCAGCCACCAACGAATAAAAAGGAACTGAAGCAACTATTGGGCATGGCTAACTATTTAGCAAGATTCTTCCTAACTACTCGGATATACTTTTTCCTCTGACTTCTATGCTAAGCAATAAAGTGACTTTTGTGTGGGAAGCGCCACAAGACAGACTGACTTCTGCTGAAATTATAAATCATTGCAAATCAATATTTTCACATCATGGAATCCCAGATGTTGTCCGTTCAGACAACGGCTCACAATTTGATCCAGTAAAGACTGTAGAATTCAAGGATTTTGCAAAAGTTATGGCTTTACACACATATCAAGTAGCCCCAAATTTTCTCAAAGCAACGGGCTAATAGAAGCAGCAGTGAAAAGAGTCAAAGCTCGCATAAAGAAATCTAGAGATCCTTATCTTGCATTAATGGCCTATCGCGCAACTCCTTTAGAGAATGGTTTTAGCCCTTCGGAATTGATTATGGGTAGGAGAATCAACACTACCCTTCCTGTTGCTAAGACCCAACTACAGCCATACTCAGTGAACAAAAAAGTTCTCGTGGCTAAAGAGGAGAGACGAATAGAAGGCCAGCAAACAAACTATGATAAACATCACGGTGTTAGAAATCTTGATGAATTAGATCCAGGTCAGAACGTGTGGATTACTGATAGAAGGGTAACTGAAAAAGTTCTGCAAAAGACGCCTTACCCAAGATCATACCTAGTTCAGTCCGGCAGACGTGTTTACAGAAGGAACCGAAAGCACCTGATTCCCTCACCAGATTTTCATCCAGAACCTGAGCCAGAGGACGACTCTGATGTCACGGGATACCAACACTCCCCTGCCGATGCCGATCCAGGATGTCCACCTCTGATGTCATCACCCCAGTCTCCAAAGACTTACCCTGAAAGAGCTAGCTCGTCTACAGAAGCATCTCCTGATCCCTATGTCACCAGAAGTGGTAGGACTGTCCGACCTCCTGAGAGACTTGACCTTTAAATTACAAAGGAAGGGAGATGTGCTATAAGCAAAGCCTGTAAACCGCGCGCTTAGCTGTAACTGTAGCGCGGTTTCTGTTTATGTTCAGAATCGAATGCTTCTAACCTGTCGTTGTTGTGTGTGCGTCAATAAATGTCATTTGTGTTAAAAAGCTGCCTAGTTAAGCCAAAGACTAAAAGCCTTTCAGACACATACGTTTATTGACAATGGACGACACAAACACAGAGAAACACATAAAATATACGGCAACGCCGAGATCACAAGTAGTTCTCATTATATCAGTCAGTTCGCAGGCTGACGTCACAACATCGCCGCCTGGTGGCGGTTACATTTCGCTTCACTTTACAACACTTCCATTTCGGATACTCACAAATCTATCATACACTTCTAAATAAATAATTTCATAATCTGATCCCTACTTCTTCATTTTACATAAATGTAAAGTAACAGAAATATCCAACAAAATTTAAATTGCTAAAAATAAATGGTATTAAAATCTTTTGATTTTTGCCTTACTGTGGGAGATTTTATAACGACTGGATTGTTTGAATTTGGATGTCGCCAATTTGTTTACATTCGACATCGCCATCTTTGGCCAAACCACCTCCCTACTACTGCTATTCGACGCATAGCTCTCTCTGATAAACCATAATCAGTATGCGCAGTAGCGTATTCTTCATGGCGTATTGATACATCTATTTGCTTTCTGGTGTATCACTACGCGCTCCGTACGAACAAGTAAACTGTTTCTGGGTAGCGTTAACAGGAGAATAGATTTCCTTCCCTCTCTAACTTATTCCGGACGGAGTACGGTTCCTGTTAGCGCCTGTAGATGGCGATATACGGTATCGCCATCTAGAGGCGCTAATAGGAACTATGCTTGTTCAGCTATTCGACGAACGTTGGTTTTACTAGATTTGGCAAGAACGCGCTTTCTTGGTGAAACTCTATTCCTTTCCATTCCAAGTTTTTTAAAAATCCTAGCACGTAACGCCAGGAATTTCAGTGAAGCCTTCTTCCTCTGCGAATACAATTTTCATACTCTTTCAGAAATTAATCTGATTTATTTCCTTAATGATTTTTTATTTAAATGAAAAAGTTTTCAGCAGTTAAAAGCAATAAAAATATTTTTAGTGTAAAATTTGAATAAATATTTTTTAAATCGTATTTCTGGTTTAAGATACAGTTTGTCGCAAAAATGATAGGTTACTTCTGACGAGTTTAATGAAAGAAAATACGTGTATAGTTTGTTGATGCTGTGCAATAACTCGATCAAATGCTTATTTTTGCTCTATATAAATCTACTTTTGACAAATACGAACATGTGTGTTGTGTGCTTGTATGCTCTCTGCATCGTAACATTAATATACTTTGTAGTGTGTGCCTCAAAGAGATATTTTTTAAAAAAACTTGGTAATTAGTTATAAATTAAACGAAATTTTGGCTTTTTTCTGCGATAACTTCGGAACATGTTAACTTACAAAAATGATTTTTACATCGTTTTAAAATCTATATATAACCACCATCCACTAACAGATATAATCTCCATTTAAATTTGACATTGATATTTTTCCATAACACTCCTAGAATTGCAGCATTAATTGAGCAGTCGTTGCGTTTGTGTTTTATATCATTTATTCCTCCCCTCACCTTCGTTTATATATATATTTTCGCCCTATTAGAACTCTCGGCATTTTTTTTCGTTGCTTTTTTCTACATTTGTTCGTCTGTTGAATATTTATTTTGATTGTGCAATTTTTTATTTCGACAAACTTTTATAAACATTTTTAAATATTATTTTCAAACAATATTTTCAGTAAAAACCAATTTTATTCATGAATAAAACTTCTTTTAATGTTGTATGCAAGTGTGATTGTGAAATGGTTAGAAGAACATTTAAACTGTATTTATACATTGGAACAAATATATTTCATTTTGTCTGTGTTTTAGTTAACTGAAGTACATTTATTTTATTATAGTAATTATTCATGTTCAAGAAACAAATCACTGTTCCATTTCATGACAAATTGCTATGAAACTAAAACGGGATATGATATTATATTTTCCATTTATTAAGACAGATAATTTCTAGAGGAAAATGTAAGACAAGCAATTTCTTTAGAATATTAATTGAAAATTTCATTATGTTAATTTAGAATAAGTAAACTGTGAATACTACTTTCAATTTATAAACAATTTTAGTTTGTTTTAACTAAAAATAACATTCCAGCTGAATTTTAAGTTACTGCTGTTATATATAATTATAAAAGTAGACCTCTGAGTTTTTGAACAAATTTATTAGCACGATGGAGTTATGATTAATATAAATAAATACATTCTGCATATAAGAAACAAAGAAAAATTTGGGATACTCAATACATGTAATCGAAAAGAGAAGCATTTTTTCAAAATTCACAATACTTCCTTTCAATTCATTAAATAGCAATATTTTGCTTTTGTGTTGTATTTATCGTTTCACTAGAATAATTGAAATGAATAGTAAAATACTTGATCACTTAATTTTTAATAATAAATAATATTTTAAATTTCACTGCCTATGAAAGTGTATTGAAATTTGGTTAGTTAATCTGCTAATTTTATCAACATTTAATTAAATTTTAATCTAATTTTTTGGTGAAACTATAATGTTTTATATAATGCATTTGAGATAATTTTCATAGTTCTTTTAAGATATCTGGTCATTATATTTCTTTCACCGAAACTTAGATTTAATATTAAAAACAAAGTGAAACATGGGTAAGAAAATCAAATATTTTTATTCATCAATTTTTTTAAAAAAGGTACCACAGTGTTTATTTTGTATATTTCAGCATTTTCTCATTTAATTAATTTTAAAACAATGACTTGTAAAAACTGAAAGCAATATATTGAAGTTTATATTAAATGCAAATTTTAAAGCCCTAATACATTATATGTATATTTGCCAACAACAATAATTAAACTATGTTAAGTGTACTAAAATGCATTTTTAATATTCTATACCATTAGTAAAACGAATAAAAGACATTGAAATACTTCCCAAGGAACAATTTGATCACAGCCATACTGCAAAGGAATAAAATTAATTCGTTCTGAAAGAAAGAACCGTTTATAGCTTTTATTAAAATTTTTAAAATGAAAACCTTCATTTCAAAGTCCTGTACAGACATTCAGAATTACATGTCGCAAATCAATATAAGATAAAATGCATGAAATTTAAATCTGTTTACATAATAAAATCGGATTAGTTTATTTTAATTTTATTAAAAAGAGAACGCCCTGGCAACAAAGCAGAACCTTCATTCATATAATTATATTGCATACCAATAAAAAATAAGGATCGTAAAATTTAATTTTGTGTTTACGTGATCAATTTATATTAGGTTATTATCAATTTATTAAATAAGAACACGCCTGCATAAGCCTAGCTTCTTTATGCTACTGCTATTCCCGATACGGAGCGAGAACAGATACTCAAATGAATGCAACATTAGAAAAACGCATCCCATTCTTGGCGAATAAACGAATCCTCCATCTGTTGGCGGAAACGTTTTTCTCGAAGACAACCATACAGCAAGCCGTCTTTCTACCAAAACGGAATAAATTTCTTTTCCGGATCGGCTATTTCCACCCCATCTACTTCAAATGATTTCCTGGTAGCGTTAACCGGAGGACACATTTCCTTCCCTCTCTAACCTATTCCAGAACGAGTATGGTTCCTGTTGGCGCTTGTAGAGGGCGATAGACGGTATCGTCGTCTAGAGGCGCTAACAGGAACTATGCTTGTTCAGCTGTTCGGGCAATGTAGGTTTTACTGGGTAGCGTTAACCGGAGGATAGATTTCCTATCCCCTCTAACCTATTCCGGAAAGAAAATGGTTCCTGTTAGCTCCTGTAGATGGCGATAGACAGTATCGCCATCTAGAGGCGCTAACAGTAACTATGCTTGTTCAGCTGTTTGGGAAATGTAGGTTTTACTAGATTTTGCAAGTACGCGCTTTTTTGGTGAAATTCTAATCCTTTTCATTCCAAGTTTTAAAAAAATCTTAGCATGAAACAGCAGGAATTTCAGTGAAGTGAAGTTTTGTACTTTTTCTGAAATTAATCTGATTTATTGCATTAATGATTTTTTAATTAAATTAAAAATATTTCAGCCATTAAAAGAATTAGAAACATTTTATGTGAAAAATTTAAATAAATATTTTTTTATCGTATTTCTGATTTAAGATGCAGTTTGTCGCAAAAATGATAGGTTACTTCTGACGAATTTAATGAAAGAAAATACGCGTATAGTTTGTTGATGCTGTGGAATAACTAGTTCAAATGCTTATTTTTGCTATATATAACTCTACTATTTACAAATGCGAATATTGTGTTGTGTGCTTGTAGGTGCTCTACATCGCAGCATTAACATAATTTGTAGGGTATACTTCAAAGCGTTATTAAAAACAAAAAGACTTTAATTAGTTATAAATGAAGCGAAATTTTGGCGTTTTTCCATTATAGCTTCGGAAAATTTATAGTACAAAAATAATTTTTCAACATTTTAAAATCTATATAAATATATATACTCTATTATCAATTAGCAAATATACTCTCCATTTAAATTTAGCATTGATATTTTTCCACAGCACTCCTAGAAATGCAGCATTAATTGAGGAGTCGTTGCGTTTGTGTTTTATATTATTTATTCCTCCCCTCACCTTTGTTTATACACATTTTTTCTCCTTATTAGAACTCTCGGCATTTTTCCATTGCTTTTTTATATTTGTTCATTTGTTGAATGCTTATTTTGATTGTGAAATTTTTTTATTTCAACAAATTTTTAGAAATATTTTTAAATATGATTTCCCAATAATATTTTCAAATGCATATGGGGAAAATCTTACAAATTTCATTGCTTAATCTGAAGTCGCATTCTTTTCCTTTCTTAAAAATACAGAGTAGAAATTATCTTTCGTTTTAGATTTTTCATATTTTATATCAATATTATCTTTTTAATGATTCCAACTTTATTACTTTTATGTACTACTAATTTTAACAAATTTCTAAAAATTAGTTCTTAATTATAATTTGAGCATTCTTTGTATTGATTCTAATAAAATACTGTTCATTTTCATTGCTTTACCGGTTTTTTAGTCCTGTGTTTGCTTTTAAACATGATATTGTTTTTAGGCTGGCATACTTTCTGTAAATTTCTAGATACAGGACCGTTGGGCTTAGAGCTACGGAATTCGGAGGTCGTTACTTCTTATGAGCTCACTGAGCGAGGTCTATTCAACATTTAAATCATATTTTTAATTAACTAAAATTAAACGAAATAATAATTTTTCCCTCAAAAGCCTTGGAGCATAATATCGCACAAAAATCATTTTCTCACCCTTTAAAATTCAAAATGCACTTTTCGGTTATACGAATTGCGACTATTTAAAAATTTTAATAGATTTTTCAAAATTAATTTTAAACACAATATGTAACAATGATTTTTATTGTTTAAATAAAATTCCAACCAATTTTATTGTTTCGACAAATGCTTCACTCGTATATTTTTGCCAATCTTAGATTTATGATTTGAAAATTGCTTTCTTTGGACATTAATTTACAAAGCACATTTTTCATTTTCGATTTTATTAACATTATAGTGAGTTTAGTCTCGCATTCTCAGGGCCAATTTAAAAATTGGCAAAGAAGGCCTATGGTGCCCTCGATTTTTGGGGGTGGGGCGAGAACTGCATGAATATTTATAATTTTATCTTACGATTATTGTTGTACTTCAGCTTTTGATACACACTGTAAGACGAGTGATATGTTTGCCCATAGACGTTTATTTTATTTCAGTACTGAGTAAAGGTTTAATTCAGATTTTTATAGGATTTTTACCTCTGGAAGGTCTTATAAAATCGAAGAATGAAGTCAAAAGAACAATGATATTCATGCAGCTTTGAAGTACGACAGTCGTTTTAGAAAGTCAGAGTTTCAATTAAAATTAGAATTGAAAATATGGCTAGCGAAATGGGAAAGTGTGATTAGGTTGACGTATTTTGCAAGAAACACTCGAGTAGATTGTCCAAGACAAATTGGCAATCTTGTAAAGAAGACAAAACTTCTTGGGTAAAAAAAATTAAAAGAAACAATTTTATTTCACTATAAAGCATATTTTAAAGTCAATAATACTAGATATATAAAGAATATTTTTCCATAGTATCCTTCTCGGATTCCAAGATCCGCCGCTGTATATATTTAGTAAATTAAATTTAAATAGTTAAAATTTAACCAATTACAACTTAATTAATTAATTTGAAATTAATAATTATTTTAATTAAATTACTCTTAATTTTCAAGATTTCAAAACACGGAAAGTTTTTTCTATAGTACACGCCCCCTTAACGGATTCCTAGATCCACCCTCGATTGTAAATACTAAAATAGGAAAAGCTAAAAAAATCGTATTCACATGCAGATAAACACCAGAAATAGTTATCTCGTAAACGGCAGAAAAAAAAGATTTTTACAAATATGTATCAAGAGAAACTCATGAAACTTAAAGATTTAATTTGTAACAATAAGACTAGTATAAAAAAATGAAATGAAAAAATTATTCTTCTAACTTATGTTAAACGTTCCCCGATTCACAGTAGATCTGTCCACACCCTGGCAGTTTTGGAAAAGAGCTGTTCTTTCGGCTTGACGAATTCGTTAAACTTTGCAATTCGAATGCCTGCCACCTGGAGGTTTCAAATCATTTCTGAAGGTTACCAGTTTGGGATGCAAAAGGTCAATTTATTACTCTTTAAAGGGAGACAGACCCTTTTTGTAGAAAAGAATTGTGAAATGTAGCAATAATCTTGAAGAAGAGGTGTTTGGGTTTTTATACCCAAATAAGAAGAAGTAATTTCATGCATAACGATATATTTAAACAGCCTTACATAAGATGATAATATTTACAATTTAGCGTTAATATTTACAGTTTGGATAGTTCGCTTTGCTGGATAGCTCATAGCAGCTCACTCGTTCGCGTTGGCAAGGCAGTGTGTTTTTCGTCTCTTTCAACCGTTCTCTGCGAGAACCGGTTTACTCCGTCTTCATCCGCGGTGTTGTACCCAGCCGCGCTGTTGCTGTATTCTTCCGCGCTGGTGGTGAACCGCCACAGGTAGCCCCCACCAGCGACAGCCAGATATTAAGCATTCCTTGGATTGAAACGTACTCGTCGTCCAGAGCGAGTTACAGTTTCAGATCGGGATGTCCTTTTTGTTCTGTCCTGTTGCAAGTTCTCCTGTGGTGTTGGGGGCTCTGATGCAGAAAGTCGAGTGGAGTCATAGTCACGCAACACATAGGCAGGTTTCACACGATCAATATTCACTGTGAGGTCTTTCCCATTTTTGTTGATCTTGAAGATTTTTTCGTTTCTGTCAAGCACTTATAACGGACCTTCGTAAGGTCGCTGAAGCCCCTTTCTGAGTGCGTCCGCCTGGAGAAACACATGGCTGCAGGAGCTCAGGTCTTTGCTAACAAACACTGAGTGTTGACCATGATGCTGAGTTTTAGGAGGTAGTAGACGTTGCATCACTTCTTTCAATTTTCCTACAAAGGTAGAAAGATCTGGGCTGTCTGTGGTCGGGCTTAAAAATTCCCAGGTAGTCGAATGGGAGCTCCATACACCATCTCTGCAGTTGTCGCCTCCTTCCATGTGGCTCGGAATCCCAAGAGGATAGTCGGTAGTGCTGAAACCCATTGAACCTTTCCATGTGCCATGATGGCAGCTTTCAATTGTCGGTGGAATCGTTCCACTTGACCATTCGCAGCTGGATGGTATGATGTTGTGCGCTGTCGAGCAGTACCGAGAAACTTGGTTAGGGCTTGGAAAAGAGCAGACTCAAACTGAGTACCTTGGTCTGCAGTCAACCGGAGTGGTGGTCCAAACCGGGAGATCCATCCTCAGTAGAAAGCTGTTGCGATCGTTTAGCAGATATATCCAATAAAGGAAACGCTTCTGGCCATTTAGAGAAGCGATCGACACAGGTAAGGCAATATCTAAAACCTTCGGATGGGGGAAGGGGTCCCACTAAATCGATGTGGACATGCTCAACCCTAGCACTGGGAGGAACAAAGTCGCTAAGTTTGCTTCTAGTATGCCATGACACCTTTGCTTGCTGACACTGTAAACACGTACGAGCCCACAATGTCACATCTGCTTTCATGGAAGGCCAAACATATCTCTCGCTGATCATCCTTACTGATGCTCTTATTCGTGGATGTGAAAGTGAATGTAGGTTTGTAAGAACATCACGTCTAAAATTCTCTGGAACAAATGGGGCCTAGGGACACATCACGATGTAAGGTAACTGGAGGTTCACCTACTGGGAGAGGTTGCAGTACCAGTGAAGTTGTATTTGAAGACAAAATATCTTGCAATTCAGGATCTGTCTGTTGCTCCTCAGCCATCTTTTGAAAGTCGATTACATATGGTAATCCAATGGTAGAGATGTGTATCCTAGAAAGTGCATCCGCAACGACATTGTCAGTTCCTTTTAAGTGACGAATGTCGGTTGTGAATTGCCCAATTAGGTCTAGTTGTCTCAGCTGACGAGGTGAGCTTTCTCTCGTCTTGTCTTCCTTTTGCCGGAAGGCAAACGTCAATGGTTTGTGGTCGGTAAACAGAATGAAACTTCGACCTTCTACCATATGACGAAAATATTTAATGGCCATGTAGGCTGCCGAAGCTCTCTGTCGTATGCACTGTATCTCCGTTGAGCAGGAGAAAGAGACTTGGAATAAAATGCTAGGAGTTGCCAACCAGTGGTAACCTGTTGTTGAAGTGCAGCTCCAACAGCATTGTCTGATGCATCCACTACTATAGCAAGAGTGGCATTAACAGAAGGATGGTACAAGACAGTGGCCTCTGCCAAGTCCTGTTTACATTTTTCAAATACGTTTTTGGCTTCATTTGTCCAAGTGATGGGTGTTTTGTCATTTTTCTTGGCTCCTTTTAAATAAGCATTTAGCACGCCTTGCGTTCTAGCTGCATTTGGAACGAACCGTCTGTAAAATTGATAAGCGCTAGGAATCTGCGGAGCTCTTTTACAGTAATTGGTTCAGGGAAGTCCGTGATAGCCGATACTTTTTTTGGAAGTGGGGATCATCAGGAGTTACTATGTGGCCAAGAACTTCCACAGATGATTTTCCCAGGACACATTTGGAAGCATTCAGCCGCACACCGTACTCCTCAAAGCGCTGGAATACTTGTTTCAGATGTTCCAAATGCTGGATTTCACTCTCTGATGCGACCAGGGCATCATCAAAATATGGCACACAAAAGTCCATTCCACTTAAGACATGGTTAATAAACCTTTGGAACGTGGCAGCGGGGTTGGAAAGTCCAAATGGCATGTGAAGGAATTCAGAAAGTCCAAATGGTGTTGCAACAGCTGTCTTGGGCACATCTTCTTCTAGCACTGGGATCTGATGATAGGCTTTTGCTAGATCCAGAGTGGAGAAAATCTTTTTCCCTCGAGCACCTGCAGACAGTCTTGAACGTGAGGGACTGGATAGCGATCTGGTACAGTCACACTATTCAGTTTCCTGTAATCTCCACATGGGCGCCAATCTCCGTTGCTTTTCGTAACCATGTGCAGAGGTGAGGCCCAGCAGCTTTTTGATGGCCTACAATCTTCTGTTGCCACAAGAAATTAAAACTCTTGTTTAGCGGCTTTTAGTTTGTCAGGGGGAAGTCGTCGTGGTCTTGAGAAAACTGGTGGACCCGTAGTCTGTATGCAGTGATTAATATCATGCTTGGCTTGTCGTGTCGAACTAGCTTCAGTGAGAGAAGGAAATTCAGACAGCAGTCGATGGAACTCTGTATCTCCTTTGATTGTTTTGATATCAGCACACTTTCCACACTGTAAAGTTCCTCGGGATTGAAGCTTTGTAAGAGGGTTGATCAAGCATACTTGACGAATGTCCACTAACAGTCCAAAGTGACGGAGAAAATCTGCGCCAATAATTGGCTGTAATACTTTTGCGATGACAAAGGGCCATTGGAAAGCTCTACGCAGGCCTAAATCTAGCTTGAAGAGAAGCCGGCCAAAACTTGAGATTTCAATTCCATTTCTCGCAAGAAGCTGTAGTTCCGATTTTTGACAGTGCTGTTTGGACGTTGAGGGTGGAATAACTGAAGGGAGTCTTTGTAAAAACAGAGATTTCAGCAGTTCCTCGCTGATTTTATTTTCTGCTTTACTCCTTATTTCCAGTAACAGGCGGAACGGTTTCCTGTCGCCGAGCGGCATACCGGAAATCAAATCCCTCAATCGTTGTTCTTTGGAGTCGGCGTACTGGGAACAAAGTCGTTTCCGAAGTGCATCATATGGCTCGTCTGCCGGCGGATTCAAAATAATGTCGCCAACGACTTCCAACTCCTCTGATTGCAAAGCAGCCACGATGTGATGGAACTTTGTGATTTCCGAAGTCACACCGGCCAGTGTAAATTGACTTTCCATCTGTCGAAACCATAGTGCAGGGTTAGCACGCCAAAACGGTGGGGCTTTCACGGCGACACGTGCTATGTTTGCACTTTGGTCGTTAGGCATAATTATTCACGAATAAAAACAAAAATAGCGATTAATTTTGCAGAAGCACTTTTCTAGAATTGTCATAAGCCAGGTTAGAGTCTTTACCACCGTATAATTTCTCCGATGGAAAAAGAATGTTCCAGGATGAACGTTTTTCTTCTAAGTCCTTAAGTCACCAATATTGGGTTATTAGCACCCAAATAAGAAGAAGTAATTTCATGAATAACGATATATTTAAACAGCATTACATATGATAATATTTACAATTTAGCGTTAATATTTACAGTTTGGATAGTTCGCTTTGCTGGATAGCAGTAGATGGAAAATGAGAGTTCAGCCACATCAAGAGATTCAGGAGGTTCTTGAGGTTCTGGGGTGGCTCCCCCTCCCTTCGTTTTCAACATCAGTTTACTAATAATCTCTCTCACACAGAATTTTATCAATGATAACTTATCGTTAATTAAAATAAAGCAATTAAAAATAAAATAAACATAATAATTTGATACTTATAAATTAGATTTAATATTTTTCACAAGATTAAACCCAAGCCACCAACCACTTCTTCATAGGGAATTAATTACTTTTTCTATCTTTCTTTCGAACTCTGAAAATTTTTCGACAGTTTTTTAGGGACTTAGATTTTTCAACATCCTTTTACAATTAATCTCTCTCAAAGATTTGTATCAATCATTACTTATCGTTAATTAAAATAAAGCAATTAAAACTTAAAAATTAAAATAAAGCATTTAAGCATAAGAAATTAAAATTAAACAATTTTCAATCGCTACTTAACATTAATTAAAATAAAGCATTTAAACATGAGAATTGAAAACTGAAATTTCGAGGTGGAATTTCATGACGATTACAATGCTTTGTCTTTGTATCCTTCGTTTGAGAGAGTAAAATACATAAATAACTCTTTTACATTCTTAAACTCAATTCTTCACCCTCTGGTACTAACGCCCAGGGCGCTTTCACTGCCTAGCTGACCCTAGTTACGCCACTGAATTGTGCGGAGAGTAGATATTATTTCGACGCGGGTCCCTTAATCGCTGGGCCCTATTGTGAGCAATCGGTCCAATCGGCTAACGGGCGGCCCTGCGAAAAAGCACTGAAAAGCACTTCGACGTATTGCGGTTGGCTTTTGCGATAAGATTCACAGTTCACTCCCGCAAAAGTTTTTTCCTTTAAATTTTAAGTTTTTTAATTAATTGCGTTAAGATATGTGTTGATTTCTTTAAATTGTTAGGAAATTTTCTAAACTGTCTCTCGTACCTTTACTCTAAGATTCGAAGCATTCTTTCTTTAAAATTTTTACATCATTTCTTTGAGCTAGTCACTTCACTTGACATCTATATTAGCAGCTATTTAACGGAATCGTATGACGTTGTCTATCCGATTCCCGCAGCTGATATGTAGATCTGATTATTAGCAAAGTATATAAACTTGTCTCTACTATGTCAGAGAGAAGGAGAGAGAGAGAAAGAAAGGAAGTACGGTCCTCTAAGCATTCTCTCCTCGGAGAGACTTCAGCTGTAAGCTGTTGCTGTACGTATAAGATATAGGACGAGTATGAACCTTGTTAAATGCAAATGCTATCTGTAAATATGTCCTTAATTGTGGTCGTCTAATAAATGTCTCTTTTAACGTATAAGATTCGTCATTTCTAAAATGCTCTATCTCATAGAAATTCCACTGCATACAATAAGCCAGGACACTTTTATCTCATTATCCAGCAGCTCTTCATAACTAGTGTTACTCAAGCTGCCTGTCTCTACTTTACGAGACTAACAAGTGATATTGGCAAACTCGCTTCCTGTGCCTAACAAAAGGTTATGGGCCTCCGATATATGTGTCTATGAAGATGGAGCAAACAGACTTATATTGAAGTCAACAACTAGAGGACTTTAGACGGCGGGACGGTGTTTTTTTTTTCATGATGGAGTCTTCTATCGAACATTTGGAAGCCGACAACTACTCGTACTGGCGCACTGATATGAAAGTGCTATTAATGGAGAGAAATTGCTGGCGTATATATTTGAACGTAGCAAAGGTCTATAGATGTGTGATTGATTGATGGCATTGAAGATCCCGTAGCAGCCT
>BGPR01001649.1:0-91285 GCA_013235015.1 Araneus ventricosus | reverse complement strand
AGGCTGCTACGGGATCTTCAATGCCATCAATCAATCACACATCTATAGACCTTTGCTACGTTCAAATATAACGTACTGTAGGCTTTGTCCTTCCTAGAGTTGAAATCCCTTAATTCTTTGTAATTTTCATCTTCCGGTTTTGTTTCAGTTCCTGTTACTATACGCCAGCAATTTCTCTCCATTAATAGCACTTTCATATCAGCGCGCCAGAACGAGTAGTTGTCGGCTTCTAAATGTTTGATAGAAGACTCCATCTTGAAAACAAAACACCGGTCCGCCGTCTAAAAGTCCTCTAGTTGTTGACTTCAATATACGTCTCTTTGCTCCATCTTCATAGACACATATCTGGGAGGCCCATAACCTTTTATTAGGCACAGGAAGCGAGTTTGCCAATATCACTTGTTAGTCTCGTAAAGTAGAGACAGGCAGCTTGAGTAACACTAGTTAGGAAAAGCTGCTGGATAATGAGCAAAAGCGTCCTGGCTTATTGCATGCAGTGGAATTTCTATGAGATAGAAAATTTTAGAAATGACGAATCGTATACGTTAAAAGTCATTTATTAGATGACCACAATTAAGAACATATGTACAGATAGCATTTCCATTTAAAAAGGTTCATACTCGTCCTATATCTTTTACGTACAGCAACAGCTTACAGCTGAAGTCCCTCCGAGGAGAGAATGCTTAGAGGACCGTACCTCCTTTCTTTCTCTCTGTCTCCTTCTCTCTGACATAGTAGAGACAAGTATATATACTTTGCTAATAAACAGATCTACATATCAGCTGCGGGAATCGGATAGACAACGTCATACGATTCCGATTAAATAGCTGCTAATATAGATGTCAAGTGAAGTGACTAGCTCAAAGAAATGATGTAAAAATCTTAAAGAAAGAATGCTTCGAATCTTAGAGTAAAGGTACGAGAGACAATTTAGAAAATTTCCTAACAATTTAAAGAAATCAGCACATATCTTAACGCAATTAATTTAAAATCTTAAAATTTAAAGGAAAAAACTTTTTGCGGGTGCACTGTGAATATTATTGCAAAAGCCAACCGCAATACGTCGAACGAAATGCTTTTCAGTGCTTTTTCGCAGGGCCGCCCGTTAGCCGATTGGACCGATTGCTCACAATAGGGCCCAGCGATTAAGGGACCCGCGTCAGAATAATATCTACTCTCCGCACAATTCAGTGGCGTAACTAGGGTCAGCTAGGCAGTGGAAGTGCCCTGGGCGTTATTACCAGAGGTTGAAGAATTGAGTTTAAGAATGTAAAAGAGTTATTTATATATTTTACTCTCTCAAACGAAGGATACAAAGACAAAGCATTGTAATCGTCATGAAATTCCACCTCGAAATTTCAGACAAATCTATACATGTTAAATCGCCCCGAGTCTGAAAAGACCATTTTTGTAATGACATCTGTGTTGTCGGTGTATCTGTAAACACAATAACATAAAAACACTACTAGACAGATGAAATTTGGTACGTTATCAGAACACCAAAATTTTATGTTTCAATCAAATTTGGACGAAATCCTGTGCCTAAAAATTCTGCGCATCCTTGCATATGTGGACACAACAGCATAGAAACGCAAAGAGCTAGAAGGATTCAATTTAGCATATGGTTTTCTCTTTAGAACTGCAGATCTGAATAAAATTTAGGTCTCAATGGGAAGAAAGGAACACATTCAAGATACATACACCAGCATAGTCGCATCAACCGGAAAAATCAAAACCGCCATGTAAATCTAAGAATAATGACAATTCCAAACAGATAAAAAAGCTGAAAAATGGTTGAAGAATCTAAAGCTGCCCAGAATTTTGACAGAAAAAAAGAAATCTGAACTCACCTTTACTCAATGAACAAGCTTTAATTAAACAGGACTGCTGGAAAGTTCCTAAAAATGTTTCTATGGAGAATGAAAGTGATCCACCTTTAAAGGTGTATATCTCTGATAAGGATGATTTGTCTGATATGTCCACCAACTACAATGATGCTCCTCCGCCTTCTTCTAAGTCTTCTTAAAAGTGTTTTTCTTCTCTTTTTCTCGGGTTTTTTTTGCAATCATGGCTTTCTTTGTTTCTTGGAGTTGTCGTGGTAACAAGCACAAAAACACTAATTTAAAAGGTATACTAAATGATTACCAGCCCGTCTACATCGCCTTACAGGAAACCCATTTTAAAGATGAAGATCAAATAAATATTAAACAGCCTTCACTAAAAATAATATAAATGACAGAACTTCAGGAGGGGTTGCTTTACTTGAGGCACATGAATTTAAACACTCGGTTACAAGCTGTTGCTGCACGCATACAAGTACAATCTTTTATAACTATTTGCAACTTATGTCTACTTTCAAATCAACCGATAGATCAAACACATTCAAACAATCTGATTTCTCAGCTCCAGGTAACTTTTTTACTGCTTGGCGATTTCAATGGTCACAGCCCTCTTTGGGGCAATCCAGATTCTAATTCCCGTGGCTCTCAAATTGAGCAGCTTCTTACAGACCACAATCTCTGTCGTATAAAATCCGGCCAGCCAACTTATTTTCATCAGTCCACGAGAACATTTTATGTATTAGATCGTGGCATTTGTTCACCATCCATTCAGCCGTTTCTTGATTTGACAAAAGACGATAATTTACGCAAAAGGGATCATTTAACAATAATTTTAACTCATAAAAGATCCTGGCACTATACCTCTTACCTTACTCAAACATATGTTTTTGTTGCCGGAAACTGGGTATAAGTTCTACTTCTTGGCAAATATCACATCCGAAATGGTAGAAAATAATACTATTGATGGCGCAGTCTCATTAGTCACGAAAACAATTATCGATGAAACTAATGATTACATACCACGCTTCAAGGAAAAATCCAAAAAAAAAAAAAATAGACCATAGTGGAACAATGAATGCCAACAGACATAAAAGAGACTAGGTAAAGCCTGGGGTAAATTCAGTAGGTACTGAACTTCGGTCAATTTAATGACATTTAAGCGATTTCGAGCAGATTTCCGACGCATAGAGCGGTATACTAGAAGAACTTCATGGAAAAAGCTTCGTATCCAGTATCAAATCCTCTATATGTAGCCGCGAATTGTGGCACAAAGTTAAAAAGACGTTTGGTATACCCACTTCGAATTCCATCTCTGCATTATTTGTAAACGGCCAAACTATATCATCTTTAAAAGGAATCGCAAATACAATAGCTTCAACTTTGGCTAACACATGCAACAGTAAAAATTATTGATTGGGCATTTATTTGGAGTGTTTTTAGAAATTTATGGTGATTGCCGTACAGAGTCTTGTATCTTATGTAATAATAATTTTATATTGGGGTGTCTATTGATCTCAGAATGTATCGACGGTCACTATACGTTAAATCATCCAGGACTTCCGAATGCGGAGACTACTGGAGAAGAGAATGGGAACACAACTTGAGGTCTGGCCAGTCAACTGAGCTATGTCTTAGGAAAGTCGGTAGAGAATCTTGGGTGTTGAGAAGGCAGAGATCTATTGCTAGGATGAAGTTCATTACGTTTTCTCCTCTCGTATCATTTGAAATGTATCCCAAACAGTGTTATGGCCTTTTAGGTCTGCACCGGTGAAGATACTTTCTTTTTGTAGAAGTGAAAGAATGTCCCGGAGATCTTACAGAGTAGATTGAATGTTGCTCTAGGGAGATGAGTAAGCTGAGATCAGGGTGATGGGATGGGTTGAATGAATTTTAACTGTAACTGCATTATTCCTGGTTGCTATCAGGGTAGGCTTGAGAATGGAAGGTGGAAGGATTATTGCTGCCTTATTATTTATTGGGGGAGAAGAAAATTTATGAGATTAGGAGGACTTGGATTTTGTCTGAGTTCAAGTACTGCTCCTGTGCTAGGATAATGTCTGGCTTAAGAGAACTTGCTGCTTTTTTGGAGTTGCAGCATAGTTGCCTCGTTTCTTGCCAGGTCTCTGCAGGAGTTTTAGGCCTGCCGTACTGAAGTCAGATGCTCCATTAAAAGGAATTGGTAGGCTTGTTGGAGGAATATTATAGACGCTATTTGCCATGAAAGTAAGTAGTCTCTCGTTCTTTCGTAAGTCGTAATTGCTTGCTCGTAGCAGGAGCATGAGAGGTTATTCGTTGCATGCCTTGTGTCAAAGGATGCCCCATTTTTGTCATTGTTCTCGTAGTAGTATCATCTGCATTGCTTCGGTTGGTGTGTTGCCACCGCAGGTGCCTCAGAAGGGGTCAGTTTTACATTCCTTTGACCATGCTGTGTGACCGATCTTCTGGCAGTTGGCACATTTCTTCATATGATAGAACTCCCGTATGTTATACAGAGCCCAATTTATGGATATTCTGTTGATATGTTTTAATGTATGGAAGACCTTTCTGGGTGCTTCCAACACTCTGTGATTTTTTTCTTCTTGGCGGCCTCTCATTTTGACCCGGAGCAGAAGACTCATACCTTCTTCAGAGTATGTCCCGGCAGTCTTTTGTATCTTTTCAATAGTAGTTTCCTCCGGGACATCGTAGATCACAAGGCTTGGATGTCGTTTGCCTGGAGGTCTTGTCGACACATTGTTATTGAGGCTCTCGATTGACTTGATTGACTCTTTGATTGTCCCTACATCCTCCTCTCCATGACATTCGACTGCTATCTCTCTTTTTTATGTTTCCCTGACGAGCTTAATTTTATTTGCCATCTCTTGGGGGTGAGTTCTTTTCTTAGTATGGCCTCAATATCCTTATTGCTACCTTCTTCACTGTCATTCGGGACCACGATTAGGGCCTTCTGCTCCTTGTGGCCCTGTTTTGCCGCCTCTAGGTATGACTTGATGGTTTCGGCTCCGGTGTCGTTGGTGGGAGCGTTTTTACTTGGGGCGCTTGGATCTGGAGACAAAGAGTTTTCATTGCATTGAATGCCAATCTCTCTAACGTCCACTGTTCTGTTACTGCTGGAATCTGCAGTTTCCTTGACTGTGAAATTGGAAATGTTTTGGTTGCGCTCTATTGCGTCCACCAGTTTGTTCGCTATTGCTGCCAAATATTTGTTGAGATGTGCTCGGAAAATCGTTCTTCCTTCTTTGGAAATTGAGATGGTATATCCATTAATTATTTCACGGATGCTTATCAGTAGTTCCTTGGAGGTGGTTTCTTCTATGTTTAGATTGTCCGTTTGGACAATTGTTGACGTTGTTGAATTGACTGAAGAGGTGGAAGTAGTCCTTGATCCGCTTGTAAAAACTGGCAATTTTGGTACGATGTCTTCTGTACTTGTTTTTGAACTTGTTCTGTTGCCATGGTATTCACGGAAGAGTTCAGTAAAAATAATTAGGAAGAGGTATTTTGAATGAAGAAAAATGCACTAGAGATAGAGCCCGGGTGGCATATTCCCATTTCTTACCATATTTTGAATATTGAGGAAAATCGAACAATTTCATTGGTTAGCTCTGTCCCGCAATCCGGGAAGGAGTGACGTCCCTAAAACGCGAACTTCGAATTTGCTTAGGTTGCTATTCGTTATTTTTGTACTTCGCCATTACCCTGAACTACGATCGTGTGTGTTTTAGTGAGTGCTTTTTCTTTCTTCTTCTTAACTCTTGTTAAAGATGGATTTGTCAGAGCATATTCGCATGAATATTACAACTGATAATCTGCCTCCGAATTTTGAAAATGAAATTGTGGAGAGCAATGAGGAAGTTACCATAAGATGCAACATAAAATTCATGAGTGATATAAATGAATGATGAAAGATTTTGGCAATAGAACAAATACGAATTGGAACAGCACAAAGTCATGCCCTGCAGGAGAAAGGTTTGTTTGCAGGTAAGTTTTGTTTCCAAATTTATCTTAACTTTTCCCTTTTAAATAGGGGATCTATTTTAGCTCTCACTAAATGGGTTTTATTGACATTACTACAAGAAAAAGTTTGTGTGTCATCACAGCTCATTTGGTAAGGTGCCTTCCATAAAGAATAAGAAAGGAATTTCAAAGAAAACTGATGCCTTGCTTCAATAAAAGTGAAAATCATCCTAGATACTGTCCGTACTAGAATAACAGACAAGTTTATTGGAGTAAGTTAATTTTCAATTATCGTCAAAATTTTCCAGTCGTTTTCAGAAAACATCATTGTTAAACTTGAAGTTTAATTTTAATTTGCATTATTAAAACTATTGGAGATTTCATTGTATATATCTTCTTTGAAATGGAACTTTCTCTCTTTAACATTGTTTCCAAAATTCAAAAATGTAGTGAAATCATTGTTATTTTTTTAAAAATAAAAATTTTTAACTTCATATATCTTTTTGAAAAATTAGTATCTCTAGAAATGTATCAGTCAAAAAATGCATAAATAAACCCTTTGCTATGTATAGTATTTAAATTAAAATGAAGTAGTTAGCTTCGACTTTGATAATGAAAAGATTAGAGTTTGTGTTCATTCTCACTTCATATTCAGTAAATGTTTTATTTAAGCAATCATTCATTTTTGTAAAAATATAGTTTTGGTTATCTTATTTATAAATACATTTTATGCATTTGCATTTAAATCATGCTTCATTTATTTGACAGAAGTGTGTTAATTAAAGAGCTAAACTGTGATTCAATTCAGAGAGGATTGGTTGGAGTAGTTAATATCACTCCATTTCATAAACACAGTCTTATGACACCTGAAAGTTTGAGATTTCTGCCAGGAGAAGACTGTAGGGAACAGTTCGAAGGTTATTTCAGTGATGGGATGGGTCCTGCAGAATCGGCCAAATACCACAAAGGAGTTCTGGAAATGAATGCTGACTTCCATCCAACTGATTTGGCAAATAGTAGAATTAATCCTACTCAAAGGACAATTGAATACTGGTATGAAAAATGGAGGCATCTTAATATTGGACCTCGAAATGGGCATGGAATGATTGAAGTAAGTTACAAAATCTGAACTTTTTCAAACCTAAGTAGGATATTATTTAAACAGTTTCCAGAAAAGAAGAATATGCTTCATCACTTCATAAGATCAGTTTTTTTATATAATTTCTGTATTCCATACCTGTACATTTCGTCATGAATTAAGATACTTGTGATTTATATATATTCATCAATATTTATAATATGTAGTTCAGAATGTGGGGTTAAAAGATGTCAATGTTATAACATAGCAATTACAGGATATTAATCTTTATTATAAATGTGGGTGGGTTTGTATAGGATTTAATATTAGGAGTGAATAAATGTAAGGATTATTGAGTAACTATTTTATCTATTTTATGTTTATCTATACTGAACAGTTTTATTTACCCTGTTGAAGGAAATATCTTGTGAAAATAAGTTTCTCTTTTTAAGTAATATATATATATAATATGGTTAACAACCTTTTAAATAGGCCAAATATTATCAGTGAACATGGTAATCACAGCAAGGTGATTATCACATTTTATCTAACTCACAGTTTACATATGTCTCTGGATAAAACATTAAGACTTTCTGGATCTCCTGTTTTCGTGTGAAGATAAAACTTTCGAAATTTTTTATCAGAGCTTCTGGTTTCACAGCCATTAATAAGAGCTTTCTAATTGCATTTGTTCATTTTATATTACACAAAAAAATCATATTTCAAGATAGGAAATCATTTTTGTGGATTCTACGAGTTTCTGTGATGCAGAAAGTCATTCTGTGATAATTATGCTGACACCTTGTGCAGCAGGAGCAGTACCTGTAGGGATATTTATCAGAAAGGGACAGAGCGAGTGTTCTTACAAACAGGGCTTTCGCTGAATTTTAAATATACTCAAAGAGTCTGCATTCTGTAATAAAGGGGGTCCTCAACATTAATTACAGACGATTCAGATGCTGAAATTTTGGCTCTGAAGAAAACATGGCCGCAGAATCAACATTTCCTTTACATTTTCGCAGGCTGTGTGGAGTTGGGTTTGGGATTCTAAATATAGGATCCCAAATAATGACAGGAGACAATTGATGTCTCATTTCCAACAAATCATGTATGTCGAGACACCAACCTTTGCCGAACTAGCATATCTGAATGCAGTAGAGTATGTTGGATCATATATTACAACTTATCCATTGTAGAATGAGTATCTGACCAAAAATGGGAATCGAAAGGAACTGTGGTGTTTAGCCTTTCGAGATGAGCATAACACCATCAGGACATAACACCAATAATTTTTCAGAAGTAGCCATACGAATCTTCAAAGACGAAATCCTATCAAGGGTAAAGGCATACAATGTGTTACCTTGATCGATTTCGGTGCGACAACTCTGGAAAATTATTATAGAAGAAGGTTGCAGGAGTTTGCAAATTCCATAAATGCTGGGCCAAGGCTTTTCCTTGATAAAATGAGAAAAAGAGCAATAGATTCAGCAAACCCTATCAAGCAGGGCATGTAAAAAATGAATTTAATGAATGCCAATTTTCTGTGTTATGTGGCAATAAAGTGCATTGTGTTGATGTTTTAAGCGCCTGCTGTTCTTTCTCAGCTGGTAGGTTAGGCAAGTTACGTAAACACCAGTTTGCTATTTATTATTATCATAATATTTGTGGTAAAAACTTTCCTCCAGTTGACGCTAAGGAAAATCACCAAATAGCTTACTTGGCACTTGGGCAGGAAGCTCCTCAAATAGATTTTTATCAACCGTTTCGTTTGGATTCCTGTGAAATTTCAAACATTGATAGAAAGGATGAAACTATTGATGCAATTTCCCCTTCCACTTTTGAGTCACTTCTTACCACAGCAGGCCACGGTGGCCTAGTGGTAAGGTCTCGGCTTTGGGGCCGGAGGGTTCCAGGTTCGAGACCCGATTCCACTGAAGATCCGCCGTGTATGGGGCCTGTTGCACGTTAAATCATACGTAGTGGTCAAACGTCCTCCCGCTGGTGTGGCGTGGAAGTTTGGAGAGGGGGTGCCAGCTCAGGTGTCGTCCTCGTCATCTGACCGAGGTTCAAAATTACGAGGTCCGTCCCAAAATAGCCCTCGTGTTGCTTCAAAACGGGACGTTAATAGAACTAAACTAAACTAATCTTACCACAGCAAGTCACTCTTCGGAAAGTAACTTAGGCATTCAAATTGAGAAAAACTCTCATAAAAATGAGCTACAGGAAAAATTGTTGAGATTAATTGGTGATGGGTTTGAAAAATTTTATTCTTCAGAACAAGGTAAGAAACTTATTGCTACTTGTGTGATTTCTTAACTGTTATTTATTATTAAGTAACAGAAGATTTAAAAATGCTTCTATAATCTAAACTGTATACAAATTAGAAAAATATATGGTTATATAATTTACATGACAAGATAATACGAGTTTAAACTAATATATATGACCACTTTAAATTCATAAGAGTGTTAAATAGACATTTGCATTTATATCATTCCCGTTTGTTGCATTTCCAATGTGCTGAATTCTCGTAGCAATAACAATAAAATGACATGCAGTATATATCTTAATAATCAAAGGGAAAAAAGTTCCAAAAAGGCAATTATAATATAATCACAAGTTACATAAATGTGTAAGATAGTGTGGCATCATCTCGGCATCTGGCAACATCCTGAATTGTGATTTCATGCAGATCGGATCCGCCCTCTTTGTGATGTCACCCATCGACCAATAGCGACGAGCCCGTTGTAGTATTTAAGGACTGACTGCTGCTGTTCACTCTCTGCTCTTCCTTGTTCGTATCATTTGATTAGCTAGCTGTATAATGATTTAGAATTTTAATTTAATTGTTGTTTCATTAAATTTGTTATTTTATTAACGAGTAGCCTTGCTTGACTTCGTCACCAGTTACACATAATGGAATACTTCTGATTTATGTGAATACAGATATGATAGATCCAGAAGCCGAGTAGGGTAGTATCGTACAGGTTAACATGTGGCACTTGAGTATCAATAGTTCTATGTACTGACTACCTTGACAACTATATAAATCTCGTCTCTATCAGTTCTATGAAGTTAACTTGACCTAGACGTAGGCCCTAGAAGTTACAATAGAAATAATAAATTGAGTAAATTCTCAGCAGTCGCAAACAGTCAAGCATTTCATCTATAATGTGTATAGTATAATAACCACATTTTATAAAATTGTTTTAAGACAATGGTAAGAGGGTAATAATAAGAATACCAAAATAATAAACAGACTATGATACTGGAATAATATCTGCACTGTAAAATCTTGCAGAATGAATTTTTTTAAAAAGTTTCACAATAGAAAAATTAGAAGGGAAAATCATTGAAAATATTTTGAATGCATGTTATCCCAGCTAAAGTGAGGAATTTCTACTTTTGAATGATAATAATTGGATATATTTTTCAAAATATTTTTTCTTTTTAAATTTCAATAGTTACTGTTATAGGATATTGAAAAATTTTAGATATAAAAATGATATATGAATTGTAAGTATTTAATCAGATATTCTGTAACAATGAATTTGCAAATTGGAGAAAAAAGAAATTAAAACATGTATTTTTATCACAACAAAAGTAATCTTAATTTATGAGTGATTTTCAACAACTTCTCTTTCAACAACTTCTCAACTTTTGTTTTCTTCTCTATAGCTTTCGAAAGGGCAGTAAAACGCATGTAAAAATAACATCTGAAGGACAGTGCGAAGCCATGTTGGCAACTCTGGGCATTAATGTACCTCTAAAGAAGAAGGCTAGAATTGGTATAAGGGTGAAACCTACTTCAATTGCCCGAAGATCAATAGGAGTTACGAGAGGCAGGAAACGGGTGGCAAGTGGCCGCCCATCTAATGAATCTCAAGTTTCCAAAAAGGAAGAATAATTTGTCAGAATATGTCAGATTAAACCAGCCTATTACTAAAAAACATTGAAACATTTTTTTAATCATTGAAGGGATTTGCTGAGGGTGTTCATTTTTATTTATGTGAAATGTAAATTAGTCACAATATTTATTTATAAATTTCCTCTGCTTTTAACATAAAATTTCATATGAAAAATGTATTGCATTTTAAGGTTATGTCAAGTGCATTGCTCAACTATCGAAGTTGCAAGATATACTTCTGGAATTAATTATTGCATAGAAAAGCGTTTTTTCTTAATTTTTATTTCTTGCATTATATAGTGCATTAACTGGTTAAATATTTTATATATATTTGAAAATATTGCTTTTTGTCATCTATTTAAAACTTGTATCAAATTTGCATGTTCATATAGTTTTCATTTTTTATGTGTATTATTTTGAAAAGTGTAAATTAGACGAAATATTTATTTGGAGATTTTTCTGTGCTTGCAATGTAAAACACCATATGAAAAGATGTATTGCTGTTTTCAGGTATTGTCAAGTATTGTCAAGTAGTGAAAAGTGTATTGAGCTACTATCCAAGTTGCTAGAAATTTTTCTAGAATTCATTTTTGGATAGAATAGCCTTTTTCCTTAATATTTATTTCTAGCACTATATATTTCACTGACAGATTCAGTATTGTGCATATATTTGAAAAGATTGCTTTTCATCAAATATTCAAAAATTGTATCAAATTTGTATGATTATATTCGGGAAATGTTTTCTTCGCATCTTAGAAATTCTGAAAAACTCTGATAATTATCATTATTATGTCTTTAATAGGACAGTAAATAAATATTTTTCTTTAAATCTAGAAAATACTAGAAATTGTGTGAAAATTATGTTTGTTATAAAATTGCTGTGCATAAATACTTTTTTGAAATCTTAAAAATTGCTAAAAACTAAATCATCTACTGCATTTGTACAATAAGAAATAATGAAAAACAAATAATTTTTCTTTGATTTAATGATACTGTTTTTCTAATATCTACTTGCTTGACTGAAGTATTACCAATTTTCTATTCACTTTAGCTATAATTGAAACTACATACAGAAATGTAATTTTTTGCATCATTCATCTGAAATTCAACAAATGAAAGGTTACTGATATTAAATTATAGCATTCGTTTAGTTTCGTAACATCTTTCGCAAAATTGATTTTTCTGTTTGGAAACGGGAGTAAGAATTTTGTAGTGTGATTATTTGTGCTTGCCATTTATAAACAAAATAAGCATTTCAAAAGCTTTCATAATACTTTATTACTTATTAAAATATTTATTTGCATAAGAATTCAAATGAAATTTGATGATTAGGGCTATTCTGCAGCTGGAAATTAATATAACTTTCAGAACAATGTCCAATTTAAAATGAGAATAGTTATAAGTAACTAAATCCTCAGATCCTTACGCCTATTACAAGTAATAAGAGATCATTGTTATTTTAGATTTCTATTTTTCAAATTTTGTTGAATCCCCCACCCCATTTTTTGTTGCTTGCATATTCTATTTATTAATCTTAGATTTTAGTTATAATACTATTCAATTACTTCAGTGATAAATGAAGAACATGGTAAAAAGAGTTAAGCTTCCAGACAGTTTGCTATTATTTAACTGGTTGAAATGCATCTATATTTGAGTGCTGATATGAGCAAAGATTCATGGTAACGAGAAAAGGCATGGGTTGTTTAATGTTGAATTTCAACGTTACACTGTGTAATGACTCGCATATTAGCATTACTACTATTTTTTCAATTAATGTTTTAATTTAATTTGAAAACTTTTTATTCACATTTTTTCTCGTAAAGGTAAAGTTTAGTAATAAAGAAATTCAATTAATGTTTTAAAAATTCATTTTTTCAGTTGTCTCCATTATTTCATGCACTCAGGTATATCTTTAAACAACTTTCAGACTTTCATGATTAAAAAAAACATGCAGTGTAGGGTTAAATTGATGGCATTACAACAACCCAAGTGTGCTGACTAATTATATCTCTAAATGGAGGAAGAAATGAATGAAGAATTTGAAAAAGAATGAGAAATTTGAGTACATCAACTTAAGACTATTAATTTCACCTGGTAATAAAAATAATTGGCAAATATATGTTTGAAAAAGATGAAATTGGGCGTGACTTAATTTGCCAAAGAACTTGCTTAACTTATCGTTTCATTTCCTTCAAATTGAAAGTACAATTTCAATACACAGTGAAATCTGATAGTTGTTTTACTAATTTATAATTATTTACGCACTCAGATATATACTTAAACATGTTCCCTACATAAAAGTTCTTTTTTTTATTGCCATGCAAGAGACTTTCATATTAAGTCATTTTCATATTTATATTAAAGTAAACATTATTTGCTTCAATTCTTCATTACAATTCTAAACGCTTGTGTTTGAAGCTTAAGTTTCTTCGTTCACCAGTAGTGTTAACATATAAAACTCTACTAGTGAAATATGTTTAATATTATCGAGTTCAAAGACAACAACAAAACAACCATAGTCCTTACTAACGTACTCGTGAATTTTCAATTTTCCTGTATACAGCTCCCTGCTTCCACAACTTTTTCAAATGAAATGTATTTGCTCTATGTAATACTTATTTTTCGAATAAGTAATCTTAAAGTAAAGAAATTATTATGCATTAAGTTTCTAAACACTTCTGTTTTAAACTTGTTTCAACACTAAATTCAAATGTCTTTTGAATAATCATTGTTATCTTCACCCATACTTTTAATATATAAAAATGGACTCTTCAAATGTAATGCACCACCTTCTTTTTGTGGTTTCTGTTAATAGGTTATTATATTATTTAATACGAAGACTGTTACGAAACGACCATAGTCATTATTAATAAACGCATGAAATTTCAAACTTTGTGTCACTTTTACAGATACTGGGCTCCATCACTTGTTCCAAGTGTTCTAAACAGTTCTGTTTCAAACTTCTCTTAAGAATCAATTATAACAATTTTGTCATTGTCCACATTCTCGAAAGAAAATCTCAATGTAAAGCCTGCTTCAGATAGTATTCCAGATAACCAGGCATTCTTTTTCCCATGCTTCAGAAAGAAACCCAATCATAGCAAAGAAAAAAATTTAAATATGTCTTTTAATAGGATTTCTGTATTTTCAATTTTCATATGTAGTTCAAATCAAACATTTATCTTCTTTGTTCTGTTAAAAAACTATCCTTTTGATTTACGATAAATATTTCTTGATTTACGTTTCAGTTTATAAAATTAAATTAAGATTTTTTTTATTTAAAAAATTCTCCAAAAATATGCCATGATAAAAGAATATTGTAAGAATGGACATTTAATTTTAATTTGAAACTCATATATGATGCGTTGTTTGATAATTATAATTTAAGCATTTGGTGCAAATAATTAAAAAATAAGGCAAATAACAAAATAAGATAAACATCTGTTTTTAATGCAAATGAAACATATAATTTATTTTCCAAGCTATTATGTATTTTAATTTTATCATGTAATTGACAAAGATACATTAACAATGGATTTTCACCTGACAATTTGCATTATTTTATATATGTGTCATTGAAGCAATGAAGAAGTGCAGAAGGATGTTAAGAACTTCCTTCGTTCCCTGGGGCACCGATTTTTATCAAAAGGGTTTCTTGAAATTTATTTGTATGTATGCAAATGTATCAATGTAGGTTACAAATATGTGGAAAGTTAGTCAAAAGCTTGTATTTTGTTATGGAATTTTTATAATAAAGTTTCCTTACGAAAAAGCACAAAACTTACTTTCGGAACATCCCTCGTACTTCCTGAAAATTAGGGATGCCACAGGATCCAAGAACCCACACTCACCTATGGTTTGGGGTATTATAATGCTATCTGCATTGAGGGTTTCTTTTAGGAAGAAAGCTGGGGTAGGATTTTCTTCCAACTGAGTGTGTCGGAATTTGAAATCGTATTCCGTATAAGTTCGGTTTAATATATATCAGCATGGTTTGAAATTGTATTATGTTTCAAGCATTAATCATGAAATGCAATTTATGTTATATAAGATTTTATTTCAATGCCTTAATGTTTTAATCGAATTGTTAAGTAAAATAGATTTTGTGGTCCCATTTGTTTCAATACCACATTCAAGCATAGGAATTTTGAGAAGCCCGGGGAAAGGTGAAAGAAAACCCAAGGGGTCAAACAGTCCTGCTGATTGTGATAGAAATAATGTTTTGGTAATTTCACTCTCAAAGTTAACGCTAATATTAAAAATAAAACTGTCAGTAGAAGAGTCCCAAATAAATCCAAGAGCTTTAGAACAGTTTTCGGGATTAATTTCCACATTTGATTCATTACCCTCTAGATTTTCAGACAAATTATTTAATACATCTTGAGAGTTAGGGCGTCACTTTCTTAGGTGGAATCCCCTAGCATCTAACGTTTCTGACAATTTTTGAATTAACGTGATTGCTTCTTTACTAGATGTTGCACCAGCCATTAAATCATCCATATAAAAAGAATTTTGAATTATGCTCGATATTTCAGGATTTTTTATTGGAGAATCCAAGGCTATTTGGTGTAAACATCTAGTAGCCAAAATTGGAGCGGATGAAGTACCATAAGTTATAGTAGAAAGTTTGTATTCCTTAATAACAGAATCGGATGAATTTCTCCGCACTATTTTTTGTAAATTTTGATCTTCTGGATCAACTAAAACTTGTCTATACATTTGCTTTATATCTGCAGTGAAGGTTATTTTATTCACTCGAAATCTGACAAGAATAGTAAAAATATCTGGCTGTGAATCTTGTCCTATCCCTAAAACTGAGTTCAATGAATTAGAGTTAGGAGGCTTGCATGACCCATCAAATAGAACTCGAAGTTTAGCTGTAATGTTGTCTTTCTTTTGCACAGCATGATGAGGAAGAAAATACTTTATTTTAGAAGAATCCAAACCTTTATTAGGCGACATATGCCCTACTTCTTCTTATTCATTCATAAAACCTTTGTACTATTTTTCAAATTCTGAATCAAATTTGAATTTATTTTCCATTGAAAGTAGCCTAGAAACAGCCATATCCTTTGTATTTCCTAACTGATTAATGTCTCTGTAAACAGGTAACTTAACAACAAATCGACCCTTCTCATTAATTTTGTAAGTCGATTTAAAATGCGTTTCACAAAACTCTTCTTCCGAACAAAAAAGACATTTTAATAGACAACTCTTCCACTTGCCAAAATCGTTGCAAAATTGAATCAATGTTGCTATTGTTTTCCACGCGAATCAAATGCGATTGCGTACAAGATGAAGAATTTGAACCCTTTCGAATCTGACCTGCTACAACCCAACCAAACATGGTGCTTTGAGCTATTGGTTGCCCTTCAGACCCAGATCCCTCCATTCCGAAGAGTCGTAAAGAAACAGTCAGATCCTAAAATAATATCACATTCAGATGGCCGTGAAAAATCTTCATCAGACAGAGTGACACCTTTCAAATAATCTAAATCTTTAGTATTCATATTCTCAACCAGAATTTGAGATGTAACTTTATTTAATATATATGCATGAACTGTCACAAAGTCTTCAACCTTGAACCTTGACCCAACTTTTAATTTAACTGAGCCACGTGTGATTCCTGCTGGGACTCCGCTTATTCCACTAAGGGATAATATATCATTCTTCCTTTTTAATCCTAAAATATTTATAATACTTTTGCTAACATAACTAGATTCAGAGCCGCAATCTAACAAGGCTCTAAATAGAAATGAATCACCTTCATCTTTATACAGCAAAGCCTGTGCCGTAGGAAGAAATGATATACATTTCGAGTTGTTTATAGAAATACTGAAATTAATTGGTATTTGAAGGGTAGTAGATTTATTGCATAACATATGCTCGCGCTAACATACACTAGCTTCAGCGGTATGATTTAAGTTTTGCCTACTATGAGGTTTAGGATCTGAAACACATGCATTATTGCTTTTAATATCTTCATGCAACAATGAATTAATCATGCATTTTAAATGATTATTTGGACAATCTTTATATTTATGAGAATTCAAACACACAAAGCAAAGATAGTTACGTTTCACAAAATTCTTCCGAGCATTTAAATCCATATTTTTAAATTTAAAGCACTTAAACAGTTTATGTATTCCTGGACATTTTATACATTTTTTTCAGTTTTATTTTCCTGAGTATTTTTACAAGCAACAAAATTAGACTTAGTAGATTATTTAGCATCAGATTCATCATAAATCATGAATTCGAGAGATGAACATCTGTTATTTAAAAATTCCAAGAATTCTTTCCAAGTAGGAAATTCTATTTCTGTAGTTTTAACCGACCAAAGCCTTTTGGTTTCAGGATCTAATTTTTGTAATAGCCATTGAATTAACCATGCACCTCTGCTAGTTGCTTCTTTTTCTAGAGCTTTTAAACCTCTCAGAACCTCATCAATAGTATCAACTAAATTTCTTAAATTCGTTGTATTGGCTTGAGAAATGCTTTTTTAATTCAAAAATGTTTTGATTAATGCATGCACAATTTGCTTCTTTTTATCATACCTGTCCATTAATTTTCCCCATGCTTCTTCATATGAATCATTAGACAATGGTATGTGCTTTATCAAAGAAGCGGGTTCATCAGAAAGCAAAGCTTTCAAATATTGAAACTTCTGACTATTACTCAATGAAGTTTGAGATTGTACCGTTGATAAAAATAAATCTTTAAAATTCATCCAGTCCTCAAATTTGCCAGAAAATAACGGTATGTTAATTTTCGGCAATCGAAAATTCGAATTACTTTGTACAACAACCGGACAATTCTGCCTTTCGACAGTAGTAGAATGCGATACATTAAGCGCATCAATTTTATTCTGAAGTTTCAGCTTTAAGGAAAAATACCTATCCTCAAATTCTACGATTTCAGAATCTTCGACGCTTACTTCTGCATCTAATTTTTCGTATTCTTTAATAAGTTCTTCTGATCTCTGTAAGCTAATCAAAATTTCATTCTTCAACATTAAATCTTCTGCAGTATTTTCTAATCTAGTCAGAGAAGATTTAACTCTTCCCCTTACTATTTTAAGCTGAGCAATTTGTTCTTTCGGATCGTCCTTATCCATGGCGAAAGAGAGATCAGATTTCAACGCCTTTGCGGAACGAAATCTAAACTAAATAACGGTTAAAATCGCAATTCAAGTTTACTTATTCTAAAGACAGTTCATCAGATGTTCCTCTCTTGAAAGCATCATACAGTCATACAGACAAATAATATTTACTAAATAAGAATAGCAAAGAATGAAAAGAAACTTATCTGTTTCTCATGCAGACATATCTCGCCGGTGCCTCCAAAATGTGTGTTCAGATGCATGGAATTTTCAATAAGCGCACAGGAATTTCACTTTCCTCTTTATTCCTGACATTACAACACACCACACACAATAGTCGATCACAACAGGACACAACACATATTAACAGAATATAAACATATTTGGATTTTTAGTCGTGCTGTGCTAATTGCACAATGTAGACAAACGTCGCGCCGAAGCAGCAACAACTGAAACTGACACTACTCTTGAACTGCATCGCATATATTTAAAAGGTATACACAGCGCCATCTATAGACAGCATTCATTTACATATTTAATATATGAATAATAATAAATTAAAGATAACGATTAATAATAATATTACAGATTTTTGACATACATGAACAATTGATCTTAAAGATGCAATAATATGAAAAGATATAAAAAATAATAAAATTTACTTACCAATGAAACCTTATTGGTCCTCTTTTAATGAATGTATCGTTACATCCAAAAGCACAGCAGATTTTGACCATTTTTTATAAATTACAGCAGTTCTTCAAGAACGGTTCCTGTTGAATAACATTTTGAATGTTCAGTGGGGACGGACAGCCGGGACGAGTCTACCAGTCACGTGATAAAAACCAGTTTTATTAGTTCTATGGGCAAAACTGATATCGTCACTCATGTGGTAGAATTAACAAGTGACTTGCCTTTGGAAACCTTGCCGTTATTCTCCTTTGGAGAATAATATCACAAAATCAGAATTACAGATGGCTATGAAGGTTATTAAAATGAGCTTCTCCGCTTATACATCTTCCATAATTTTGATATGACCATGGTGGCTTAGTTGTAAGTCCCTGCTTCGGGGCCGGAGGGTTCTAGGTTCGAAACCCGATTCCACAGGTCCGCGTGTATGTGGACCAGCTGCAAGTTAAATCCGACGTAGGGGGAAAACCTACACCGACCCAGCCTACCCTACTAGGTTTAAGAGCCAGAGGGGAAGCGAACCGACCACCAGCAGCAAGAGGAATCAAGCCCCACGTTGATTTTTTTAAAAAAATATTTTTATATTTACACACTACACCCCGTAACATGGCTGTAAATTAAATACATCTAAATATATTTAGATCTCTTATTACAAGTGCTCACCCAGCCAAGGAGACAATAGTAATAACAACATATGAAGAGAAAATTGTATTTATATACAAATAGACTTAGAAGTGGTTTTTGGAAATAAATGTATTGAATTTTGGACTTGAAATTGATTTTTGAAAGGAATTAGGTTGATTTTAGGACTTGACATTGGTTTTTGGAATTTACAGCTTAAGGATTCATTTTGGACTGTTAGATTTTTTGTTATTACATTTCGTTTGGAGTTTCGTTTGAAGTCAGTAGTTTTCCCTTCCCTTTTTCCTAATTTGCCCTTTTCCTGTTCTTCCCTAAGTTGTTGTGATGTAGTTTTCGAGTGGTGAGTTTTAGGATCATGTTTGATGATATGGAGTTAAAATTAGTTTGGTGTTGAAGTAGGAGTAGGCCCTGAGGTGTCAGTGTTGACGATTTGGCTCGAATGGGTGGGTGGGTGTTGAAGTGACCAATGATTGGATCAAGTAGGGGGTCGGTGATGATGTTTGGCCCAAGTAGGGGTCGGTGAAGCTGTCACAGAGAATGATGACTACGGGCACTTGATTGTTTCGATATAGCTTGTCCCTATGGTCAGGTGAGACGGGTTGGAGGTCTCCAACGAGGGCGTCAGGCTTGTGAGAGTAGTTTGTGGCGTAGCGGGTGTTAGATTTCACGGATCCCACCACGAATGCGGCCAGTGTGCTGGCTCACGAAGAGAGGGGTGGGTGTCTGTAACAAATGTCCCTATCTCCTATCTAGAGGAGTTGCAACCAAGGGAAACTTCGGTGAAAGCGACTTCTGGCAGGCCTATGCGTACCACATTTCCGGACAAAGCCTCTAGACTGCCAGGAATACCCGTCCTTCACCCGGGCGCTAAAGAATAGACAGCGCTTCCCTTTCGAGAATAAAAGGGGTCTCGGGCTGAAGGCATTTGTGCTTTCTGTGGGCCCATCTCCGAACTAATGCGGTATCCTAATAGAGGGTGATAGCTCAGTTTTGACTCTGTTTATTGTGGATTTATTGGATGGGTGTTATCAGTCTGAAGAAAACCGAACTGTAGCTCTGACGTATTTTTCCGAAAGAAAAAGCAAGTCGTAACGGGCTAGAAGTTCACCTCATGTTGGTGGTGCTCTCGCCTGTGTGTCTGAGCCGTTGGAATGTATCCAGTTCGACACGTCGATACGCGAAACGGAATTCATCATGACCGAGCTTTTCACCACGTTTCCAAACTATCTTGTCTTCTGCTGAAGTTCGGCTGAACTTAACTGTATCCCGCGTTGGGAAGGGACATTCAGTTGGTGGTTCTTTGCTGATGAGTGTTGAAATGGAAATGAGCCTTTTTGGGTTAATATTTGGAATGTGCGAGTATTGGTACTTGGGAAATATAACCTTGTTTGGAGAGAGTTCAGAAAAGTTATGCGATCCCTTACTCCAGGCGCTAAGGAAATGCTCAGGGTAAGTACAATCAATACTTGGTGAATTGAGTGTTGTGTGACACTTTTAAGGTATATGGTGCATGCCCCTTGTGGGAGCCTGCAGGCGACTCCGTCTTTCCCGGCCAGTTCCGGTCGTCCTTCTTTTCCAACAATACCCCATTTCCTGTGTTCCGATTTTCAGATTCTAAGATCTAATTATGGTTTACTTGATTTGAGACCTGCCCATGCTATCGGACTCGAGTGTTTGGTATGCTATGGCATTCTTTTACCAAGTGTCGTCGGCGGCGGGCACTGAGTCACGAGTAATTCCTGTCGGCAGTTCTTATCATGTGGTTTGTCCCATAGTGCGTATTAGCACCTCTGGATGACCGTGGCCATCTAAGTGCCGCACTAAAACCCCAAAAGAACTGAAATTCCAGTGTAGAGGTTATGCAAGTCTGCTGGTGCTCGAACGGCTTACTTACTTAACCCACGGTGACCGGCATGCCCGTAAAGGGTGTAAGACCAATAAGGACTGTCGGAGAAAGAGAACCAACCTCAGACTTCAGAAACATCCCGAGCATTCAGCCCCCCAGACAGCATTTATTGAGTTTTATAAAGACGTACAAAAACGCCAGACTGGTAGTAAACTAAGGATACATAGCAATTAGGTTTACACATAGATGAACAAAAATAATAATAATTAGCCCATCTGGGGCAAGAGCCAAGAAAGCACTTTATAAAAAAAGCAAAGGAACAAAGCATAAAAATATTAAAAACAAACACAACTAGAAATCGATGTTTTATGCTTGAGGACGTTGGTAATCCAGTGACGTCTACTTGACATAGATGGGCGGTTCAAATGGAAGTCGGCTTTGTGAGGACATTCGAACACGAAGTGGTCGGCATCCCCTAAACCGCCGCAGATGCATTTTTGGTTATTGAGTATTTTAAAGCGATGAAGATAAGAGGGGAAAAGACCATGCCCAGAAATAAAAAATAATAAATGCCGATTATGAGTTGAAAGTTTAGCTAAAGGGACGAACTCCCGAACTCTGACGCCTTTGTCAGAGTCCTCCAAATGTCGCTGCCAATTTTCTAAAATTAAGTTTTTAAATTTTTTTTTGAATAAGTGTATGGCACTGGGGCATTAAGATTTTGACCTTCAGTTGTTGCAAATTTCTCAAACTGGTCAGTCAGTTCATTACCTGGGATTCCAGCATGTGCCTTCACCCAAGACGAACCGACTTACCCCAATTGCCCCAACATTATATATTTAATATTATTAATAAAATAAGATTTAGAATTTGACTTTTCAAAACCTCCATTGAAGAAAGACTGTTAGTATAAATATTAATTTTAAAACTTTTTTCCATAGCCCAGCCAGCAGCAAAATTAATTGTCGCAGGCTCGACCTGAAAAATAAATTTCTAACTTGCCAATTAAAATTGAAAGGATTCAACAAGAGTATTTATCTTTAAAAATGCACACCGCCGCCCCGACATTGCCATCAATGTCGGAGCCATCGGTGTACACCTCAAAGTCGGAATTACTAATAGAAGATGGAAATTCAATTATTATATATTTTAGATCATATTGTTAATTTTAGTATGAGTATCCAAATTGCTAATATCAATAAAATCATAGTTAAGATCTCTTTTATTCCAAACTTGAAATTTAATTTTACCTTTGGCAACGACACGAAGAGGGGGCGGTCCCAAGAAAACGCTTAAGGCATTCGTTAGGCAGGTACTTTAGATTTAGCTATTTTTAATAAAGCAATTCTCTGTGTAATATGTAAATTAGTAATTTGTTGTTTTGTGCGAGAACCATCTTCCTACCATAAATTTTGAAAATAGGCGTGCGTTTTAACCTTGTCAACCCCTTTTTTGTTTGCGATTTTGGGTTCCCCTGAAAACCACAGCAAGTGTCTTCTAAGAGGAAACGTTAAAATTCATTTACTTTAAATTATCACGTAAATTATATAATGTTAATCAAACTTCAACTTCTAGTTTTTCCTGGAGTTGGCAACGATAAGCAGTGCTAAATCATCTGCGTAGGCCTGAAGGAACATTTGTTCGTTATTAATATACAAAATATCATCAAAATAAATATTCCAAAGATGAGGTGCCCGGATTGAACCCTGAAGACAGCCCTGACAAACCCCAATTGTAACATAGTCCAGATTTCAGAGACTTTAAGGAAATTTTAATTATTTTTGTGCACTTTTACTTAACTTGCCTTAATTCATGTTTGTAAAAATGGAATTTTATAATCGATTTTTCACTAAATTCCTGCTGTGCTAAAGTTTTAAAATTTTGCACAATTTTCGATGCCATGTTCTATTTTATATATGTTCTATTTTAACATTTAATAAATATTCTTTGTGTTAAGTCTTTCGAAGTTACTTAGTTCGGTTCCTATCGAAGGAAGATGACATAAGAAGTCTTCCTAAATAGTGAGTAGTACCGACACGAGACTTTCGCATGCCGTCTGGGGCCCATTTATAGATCAACAGTTCTTTTCTCAACTTTCAAAAACTATTTCTTCTTAAAAATATTTAATTAAATAACAAAATCTAGCCGATTTTTGGCGTTTTTGTCAGTTTTTCACCGATTATTTCTGAAATATATATTGATAGAAAATAATTTACATACCATCTTAAAGAGAGCATTTTGAAACCTTTTGAAATTCATTTCAAATGCAATTAGTAACAATGCTTCCTATTTTTGTAATTAAATTCAAACCGCTTCATTGTTTTATCAAATCCTTCATTTCCTTGTTCTTGCCACAGTTAAAGTTATAATAAGAAATTCTAATTTCTTTGAGTATCAACAGAAGAGAAGAATTTTTGTTTCCACTTTTATTTCGTAGCATGTGTACATATTTCAATATGTTTGCACAACAATCCAATGACGTTTGCTAAACACTCTCTCTATGCGAGCTTCATTTAATTTTGACAAACTTTTAAATGATCCTAATGAATGTGAAGTCGTTCAAGGTTATTGAGACCGGTTCTGAAGGCAGAGGACCTAAGAGCAAAAAGAAGGAACACTATCCGGTGTTTTCTCGATCAGCCGCACTAACACCAAAAGCAAGAAAGATGTACTTGTGATAATGCTAATAAAAATCATTATATGAAGGAGCTTCTGCTGTCGATGCAGTAATAATTGGGACGGAAAAATGGAGTTCCAAAAATTACCAGACTCTTTCCAGGTAATTCAGAGTGTGGAGGCAAATAGAAGAAAGGAGTTTAAGTGCTGGCTAAGGTCAGACGACATGAGAGAGAACGAACGAAAATGAACGAAATATGCTGCTTCGGAACACTATGTAATTAAGTTTAAATTGTTCAATGTTCATATATCTCAAAATATTTTCATCCCGAGAAACGACAAGTATATCAGCTAGTTATTTATAAAAATGCTTTATTTATTAAACAAATAAAATAAAGTCAATAATTCAGACTAAAAAAATCTTACTTCATAATACATTAATAAAGGGTCTTTATAAAAACTCTTTTAACTAAATCTCTTATTTATTCACAGATTCAGTATCGAGTTAATGAACTTTGGGAAAAGTTATTCATATTATGTTCCCTTTCGATCGAAGAATAGTGAAGAAAATGCTCAAAAAGTCTGCTTTTTAATTTAAATAATCAACAACTTCTGATATTGTTTCATGCTGATATTTTTTGAAAGCACTTCGGAAAAAAACCGCCGACGTCTTCTTAGTGTTTTGGACGAATGTTTATAAACAGCCACCCATGCATATTTATCGATTTTAATAAAACTCTAGCATAATTTTATAGTAAAGCACTTAGATTCGAAATGCCTATCTGTTGAAAGAGATCCAGGTTTTCTTAGTATCCAGTGTTATCTTTCTTAATAAACGAAGTTGCATTTCCTACTTACTAGAACAGAAGTGCTTTAGATAGCATTTCTTTTTACTTGGACACTTTTTTTCTGAAACCAACACAACATGCGTCTATAGCATAAGTGTATATTTGTGAATATACAGTTTTTTTGTATTTTGGAATTTTATGTTTTTATGCACAAAATGTCTAAAAGATATAAAGAAGACATTACAGATATTGACTGAAGCGATGACGAATTTTATTTCTAATCAGAAAAAATAAGAAAAAGTTTCTGACAGTGAAAGCACAGAACAAATTTAGAGAGATAAATTCAGTGTTCACTCTTAAAGGGTATAAACGGAGGAATAAACTTGGTTTTTAGGAAAAATTGATACAAATCTATACTCGAAATTTGTATTACTCGTCTCAATAAACAAGCAAAATTAACCTAGACTTCGTAGAAGATTTTTGCCTCTCCATAAAATTCCTATAACCCGTTAACACCCAGCGTCCTATTTATATGACAGTCACATTTCCCTTACATAACTAAGTCAAGCACAGTCCATTGCTCCTGATTTGCTGATTAACAAGTTAATAAGTATTCCAAAACTCCTAAACGATTAGAGTGTCGTTATTTGATTTTTTTATTATGCTTTGGTTTTTATTCCTTTGATTTATTTTCGAGGTAATAGAAGGAATTCTGAAGTAATATATATTTTTTATATTTTACTATATTAAAAAATCTTTTTTATATGTCTATGAAAAGGTTATTTAACCCATATTTCCTCGTCGTCCTAAAAATAGGACGCACATATAACTGACCTTTGTATAAATTATTTCGTGTAATTTCATTCAAATTAAAGACGACTTATTATTCATGAGTTATTTAACTATACAGGGTGTCCCAAAAAGATGGAACAAGCGTTTATTTCCTTAAATATTGATTTCAGACCTATACTTCCAATTACAACGTTTCATGAAATATGATAAGAATTTGTGTGAAAACACTTCAGCTTCAGTGGAAGTTGAAAATAAAAAGTTAAGAAAATTAAATTTTTATACGTGGCCCATAGAGTTAAAGTGTCAATAAGTGAAATGTTCTTCTTACACTCATCTGTGCATGAACTAAGTTTCACAATTCTGACTGCAAAACTTACAGGTATATGTTAATTTTTAAATTTCAAAGGGCTGCTCACAAATTTATATGGAGATGTTTATTGCAAAAATGCAAAGTTATTGAACACTGAAAAACAGTGAATTTCAAATATTATAATATGGATTTTCGGATGCTCCTATTTTGGCTAAAAACCAAATAATGTTCTTTTCTCCCTTTTCAATAACACCCATGGTTCCCCTTCGCGTTCTTGATTTTTTTTTCATTGGCTGTTTTCATGTTTCAGATTCACTTTCATGTTGTTTCAAAGGGAACTTGGCTGGTTCTTACATATTCAATTTTTCTTATTAAAACGGAACTCACCGAAAAAAAGTAGTGCAATTATCTAAAATTCAATTCAGATAATTACAACTACAAGTTTGAACTATGTGAAGGTTAAGCTATTTTTAAAAAATTGTATTTCAATTGCATTCTCGTAATATTTTTATTGCAATGCTTCTTTCTGGGAAGATGAACCTCACTGCTGATCGCCGTGATTTTTTTTGAAGATTCACAAGATGATCTATTTTTGTAAATACTTCAGTTAATGTATTAATTGACTAGTTTTTGGATTTAACAAGAGTTAACAAATACATTGTTATTTACTGATTCCGCCCCTTAAATATTTTTTAAAAATATGTATATTATCCCTAAAAAGTACGTCGAAAGACAGGATCAAACAGCAGTGAGAGGTATGGAAAAGTAGTCTAAGTCAACAACTTTGTCTTCTTAAATATAAGTAAGTTTTGCTGATGGAAGCGTGCAACTTTGTATGTGAATAGATGAATGCAAAAGAAACATTTTACTACTTTTTTTATCTATTCACTTTAAAGTTATCTTAATCTTGATGACTTTAACGAAATTCAAAAGAAATTTACTGTAATCTAGGTCTTTGCATCGTGCAAACTCTCGATCGAAACGGCCTCCAATTCCTAACTAAAACATTAGGGCTTTCGAACCTCAATAAGGATGAAGGAAGAAGAAACACATAAACTTATTCTCAAACCATGTTTTATTGCTCGAAAAATTCATATATATAGTCATTTATAAAAATATAAATATTGGACGAAACACAGCGTCCTCTATCGGACAAAATATAAAATATTTAACACTGGTCTCCGATGACAAATGTCAACAAAAGGCTAAAAAAAATCTCAGTTTAAATAATTATTTTAAAGTCATTAAACAAACATTATACACTAAAACACAGAAAATGAAATATACAATAAGAAGAATCAATTAGAGTCAGTCGGCAGGCGATCATGTTTATGATTTGGTCTCTTCATCTCTCCATTAGCAGTTTTCAAATTTTCTGATCTTACAAAGTTGTCGGCTCCTCATAAACATCCAGGACTCTCGCCATTCTCCACTTGATTGGTGGCAAGTTATCGTCCTTTATTACTTGATCAATCTTGACCTTCAAATTGTCACAAGGTATTTTCCACTTACTTCTTACTAGCTTACTAACTTCTTACTAACTTAGTTCTTACTAGCAGCTGAGTCAGATAATCCTTGGACCAGGATCTCCAGGACTGTGAAATCTGCGTAATCAACTTCAATCTGTCACGAATAGACATCTTTCGATCGGTCAAATCAGGCTCGGGAATTCTTTGCAGCTATTCTCCCACAAGGAAATGACCGGCGTAATCACTGAAAGATCATCGGGATCATCCGAAGCAGCAACCAAAGTCCGAGTGTTTAACACCGCCTCGATCTCCACTAGAACGGCCGAAAACTCTTCATGAGTGAGGACTTGAGATCCTATCACTTGCTTCAAATGATACTTCATCGATTTCACTACTGCCTCCCAGAGACCTCCAAAATGACGAGCAGATGGTACATTTATCCTCCAGATGACTTCTTCATTGGCCAAATACCGTCCAATCGCCTCTGAGCACGACAATTTGAGAACATGCTTAGCTCCGACGAAATCGGTTCCCAAATCACTGACTTGCTCGATAGGTTTCCCTCTACGTACGACGAAACGCTTAAAAGATGCAAGAAACGCATCAGTAGTCATATCAATGACGAGTTCTAGATGTATCGTTTTTGTGATGAAACGCACGAAAATACAGACATACATCTTCATGGATTTAACAAACCAAGCTGACTAATCTAACTCACCAATAATGCTCCAGAAAAGTCTCTGCCTGATCTCAAGAAGGCTCTGCCATGTCTAACACGGGATGAAGGCAAATCAGCCTTTATTTGCTTTAAAAACTCCGAATGAAATCGTGCACAAACAACACAATTTCTCACGGCATTTCTTATGACCTAGCCCTATAATCCAATATATCTGCCTCATTTCAGAATAAACAGCCTGAACTCCTGCATGAGCATAATTAAGATGAGATAATTTGACAAGCATAATAGTTATTGGGTACTCCTTTGGAAGTATGATAGGACACCTTTCACTATCTGGTAGATTGGAATTTCTAATTCTTCCTCCAAACCTAAGAAGCCCTTTTCTATCCAAAAATTGATTAAGCTGGATCAACTTGCTGTACTCAACAAATTTCCCTTTTCCAGTACGAAAATTTCGCTGGCAAGCATAACACTCCGAACTAAATGAATAATCCTGTCGTTGGATTGTTTTAACTCTGAACATTGCAAATATGGTGTCAAAACCCCATTTTCTCTACTGTTTCACACAAATTTCAAACACTAAGCAACCATGTTTTGCAGTCTACTCCAAACTGAAATTTTATTCCAAAGCTCCTCAACCAGTTCCACATTGACAATAAAGAAATTAACCAATTATGCCCATACTACCATTTTTGACTGGGCACCAAATTCTGAACAGAAACACCTCTAGTGAGCAAATCCGCCGAGTTATCTACAGATGGGCATTGAAACCAATCTCTGGGATTCGACTTTTCCTTCAATTCTGCCACACGATTCTCCACGAACTTTTTCCACCTCTTAGCATTTCCTCTAACCCAATGCAATGTTATTAGAGAATCTGTCCAAAATACGAATTTCCCTACAACTTTGTTATAAACACGTTTCAAGTATCTCCCAACTGTAACACCTATTACAACAGCCATCAATTCCAACCTTGTTAACTTAATATCTTAAGGATGGTCACTCTGCTTTTTGATATTAACCCTCTGAGTGGTTCGATCTTCTTTCTAAAGCGATTCGAAAAGCGAGCGGCTGCAGAACCTTTATCTGCTTTAAAAGTGTGTCTTCCTCCCAACAGAAGACTTTCCCAAAAGCGCAGCAGATCAAGTCTCTTCACCCCCTCTGAGCTGTGGACAATCAGGAACCCCCGTCGAGGGGCGGGCTAACCGCAAGAATCCGTTCTATTCAGCTTGTAACCTATTCAAACTAGGTTTTACTGCTTTCGGAGATCCCACATGTGGTGTGAAAAAATTACACTTCATGTCTTCGAGATGCCTCATTCTGCCCGTGTCCATAACACCAGATGACAAAAATAAACACCTTTAGACTAGACAAATGCCAGACCGTTGGGCCAAAAGAATGAAGGCTATATTACTTATTTTACATGTTGTGAGTTTTTAAAAATATGAACATCATCGAAGTTGCATGAAAGTTCATATTCTTTAGATGTCTGTGACTTCAATTTATTTGATGTTTATTAATAGTTGTATTTCAGATATTGGCTGTACTTTATATCATTAGTTGTCTTTTTTATATTCTTGACTTCAATTTATTTTCAGTCTACACGTCAGCATATTAGTCTACGAATGTAAAAATTATTTCCTTAATTTTAAGGTTCATCAACAATGCCATTTATATATATTTTACTAATCTCTGATGGAACTATAAAATTTTTATATTGTTTCTTGATTTAGTATTCCATGAAAGGTAAAAAATTTAGAGCCGATCACAAATATAAACGGAGCTTAACTGGCTTAATCCGTTTTGTATGCACATAAACATTTATTATATAGATAGTCACATAATAATCTATATTCCAAAATAGCCAGTAATAATTAATACATATGAAGGATTATAAATAACCTCCTTAACCCCTGAATAATTTTTTAAATAAAACAATATACTACAAGCCATTTGTACTGAAACTTGTTATATATGCTTTTTAAGAGGGCGAGTTAATAATCCTCAAACTAAAGATTACATTTAGAAAACCAATGCACTAAATGTTGGAAGAAATAGCTTATTCATATACCTTTATTTAGTACGCAAGAGATCATCTTCTATTATAATAAACGGAAATTTAATTCACCAGAAATTTGAAACTTTGATACTATAGTCCAAGTACTAGAGCATGCAGTCGCTAATTCTTCAAAATTAAATTTAATTCTTTATTTATAATTTTTTTTATCGAAAAGTAATGGCATATTGAGTTTCCGGGGAATTAGAGGTTCTTTTTACCCGATTGAAACGAAAATTGGACAATTAGGGTTAAAAGACCACATACCAAATTTCATTTATCTAAGTCGTTGCGTTTGGGAATTATAGCGTTCACAAGCATGCGATTACAGAAACCGACCGACAGTCAAAGTTTCAAGGGATTTCGTCCAAAATTTAATACGGGCCTACATTCCTAATTTTTGAAACTGTGTACCAAATTTTATCTATCTAGCTATTGAGTTTTGAGTTATCGTGTTCATATGAACCCTAACAGACAAATTTTCCGTTTACGGACTTTATACAAAAATTGATTGATATATACTAATTTTGTATAAAGTCCATACACCAGATTTCGCCTTTCCAGCTTTAACCGTTTTTGAGTTACCGTGTTCACAAACAAAATTCCAAAATTGTATTTTTCGTACTCAGGGAGGTCTAAAACGTGGAGATTAATCAAAATCTCGTGTTGAAATTTACGACCGACGATTATAATACTTTCTCTTTGTATTCTACTTCGTTTACTGGAAAGTAAAAACGATCAAACTTTTTTTTCTATCAATTTTACGAAAATGCGCTAGGAACGAAGTAAAATATTATTGAATTTTTTTTCTACAGACAATTTTTTCCAAACTTGGCAAAATAAAAGAACAAGGAGAAAAATCTAACTCCTATTCGAAATTATTCAGGTGCCTTTTCACAATTTTTAGATGTCTTGGACGTTGTCGGTGTGGTATTCAAAAATATTTTTGGGCCTTTTCATACCAAATATAAAGGAAATTTAACTAACGTAAAACTGACACTTTACTCTTTTTTTAAAAAAATAAAATTATAGATCTAATTCAAATGTATCATACAACTTGGAAAATAAATAACAGTCTCATTATTATCCATTACAGTTCAGAATGAAAACAAAAACGTATATATAAATCAGAATTTTATTTAAAAAATTATACTTTACAAATTACAGCACACACACAAGATATTGCTATAACACACATGATCTGGCATGTGACAGTAATATTTTGAAATAATCCAAAGCCAGAGACTGCTATTATTACTGGAAGAACAGTCTTCAAAGTTGTTATTAGTGGATCTGGATGTATCAAAGGTTTCTAACATATATTAGTGGTTTTCTTCTCTCAGAGCATTAATGAAAATTTAACTTGCAGTTGGCATGGCATTTACCGAAAGCAATTCAACTTAGCTATATAGATTTAATCATTTATAGAAGAATGCTTAATAATACATCAGGAAAAAAATTGTGCTTCAAGGAACTCATGCGCAAATACAGTATTCGTATAATATTTTCTGAGAAATATGTTTGTCTTCTTTTATTTTAAGCAAGAAATAACCATTTTCATTGATTATTGAAATAAACGTAAGAGAGTTAAGCTAAATCCATCTATTTTGATACCTATGTACCAAAAAAAAAATTTCTATTAGACAAAGACGACTCTGGATGAATGTTTGAAATTAAAACTTTTTCATAGACATTCCGCAAGGTGCGCCATGTTATGGCAGCCCTTCACCCCTGTTCTAGTAACTCTATGACGTCTCGAAGCGGAAGGCGCCATTTTTAGTTAGTTCTATTCTGGCAGCCAACGAGTAAGATCGTATGTAAGCGGGCAGTTCTGGTTTGCAGACCGAAGCAATCGTAGCAAGTGCTGGCTTGTGTATGCCAGAAAGATACCGATCAAAATGTTTGAGATGGGTTTAATATTGAAATAGCAACTAAGAACACTAGCTGAGGGTGCTGGAAATTGTACGTTTCTTTCATAATGTGAATAGTTAATCATTTTATATGTTTCATTGTACTGTGTCCCATAGTTGAAATCTAAATAAAAATTGGGACTTAAAAATTCTGTAGTCTTTTTGCTGTCTCCATCACTCGCATTAAAGAAATACCACGGTAGGTTCTCACATATTCTTTAATTATTATGCCATTAAGTTACAAAATAGTCATCAACTTAAGCATTCATCTTAAACTTTGGCGATAAACGATAACACACTGATTGTTACTGTGAAAATTTATCAAGTGATTGGAGTGGTTTCCTTTTATGCCGGAAGAACAAAATCTGATTATGCTGCGTCGGATAATGAGATAAAAATTAATGTTAAAAGCATGTGAAAATATTTAGATGTGGTTTAGTAAAACACTTTTGTAAGTCTAAAGCGACAATTATGTCCATATTAAGGCAAGAGGCGGAGATGGTAAAATTTAGAATGCAGTTATGGAAAACTTCTTGGTATTAAGAATCTCAAAATATTTGACGAAGAAAGCAGAAATCATTTACGCGATTTCTTTTGTTTTTATATGTTTAAAAAATTTATTCTTAATAGTACCATCTTTCGTGATCAAAGCTATGTACAAGCATCAGCAAAGCACAATAATTGTTCTTTGTCCAAATTTTAATGTTTAAGAAATTGATAGTATTCACATAAAAGTAACATACGCAAGCTCTGAATGATTCCTGTCATGATAAATATAAGTTCATAAAGAAAAATTGTAAGAAAAGTCTCTTTTGGCTCTAAGAAGAGAGGACTATCTTTCATTTTCTGTGAATAAAATAGCGCATTTTTTAAAACAGATAATTTTATTCTCTTCGAGAATGCAAAATTTAGAAATAATTATTTAAATGTAATATTTGAGACGTAAGCCACTATCTTTGAAAAATTGAAAAGGTTTGACTATTTCAGTCTTGGGTTTTTTGTGATTATTGCACATTTGTACTTAGTTATACATGTGAATCTACAAATACCCTGTCTTTCGGGTTCATTTATTTGTTTAGAATACATTAGAATAAAGTTTTGAAATTAGGTTTGCGCTTAAATATAAGGGATACAAACATGTATCCCTTCAATCCAGTTTATAACATTTTTATTTCTCTAAAACAAATTTATGCAGATTTTTTCATGCAGGAATTTTGTGCATGAAAGAATTTCCCTCTTTTTTCTGAAGCAGCCGACGAATTGCTTCAATTTTTATTTTTCAGTAACAATGTAGAATGAAATTTCAGAATAAAATAATCAGAGTCTATTTAAAACCACAATATAGGAAAAGCTACGAAGTGTAACATTGTGTAGTCGACATAAATAGTCTTCACTATGATGCTAAAAGGAATTGGCTCATTTGAACTGAATTTAGTTCTTGTGTGATGAAATTATGATTTTAATGTTGGTAGAATTAAAAGCGATATTTCTATATCGCTTAGACAAGTAGAAATGCGAATGACGCCAATCATTAGTGATGCTTTCGCTCTTGGATTTTTGTGTTTTATCAACCTGAGTTGTCACTGATTGCAACATATTCAACGGAATACATCCTACCAAATTTTTTCTCGTGTGAAACTTCTTAGCATGAATTTCATCATCATTAAAATGGTTTAAAATTTCAGAACAAACAAGCAAGCTTTAATACTGGGCAGATGACTATTGTTCCTCATTCCATCCTTTAATTGCCCAGATTCCATTTCAGGAAATCTGAAGAAAGCAAACCAAAAATATGAGCGTTCGGAACACCGGGAATATTTGGGGAACTGGTCTCTCTTGCCTTCTCCCCTCATAAGCAATTTTTAAAAAATTGCAATAAATTTGTATTGATGTTTTATCTAAAAGATTAAATAATTGCCTTCACTTCCAACTTAATCACTGACTCACTCACGGATTAACATATTTCTTTTAATGATGGTCGTTAATAATTTTATCGTGCAAAAAAAGCTTTTAATAGTTAATAAGGTAAAAAACTATCGCAATCAGTGGTACATGCGTTTTATTCACCTAAAATCTGAATTTTAGAAGTGATGTCAAAAAATCTTGTATGGAAAAAAAGCTACTTGAAAAAGTTGACAGTTATATGAACCCAAAAACTCTGAAGATAATTTTTAAAATTATAATTACATTTTCCAGTTATTTGTTTACAGCTTATTGGGTATTTGAATAGTTCAATTATAATACCACAAGTGTTAAGGGTATTATGCATTATTTACTAATGATTAAAACAAAAAAATCTATAAACACCTTTTCCAGCATCATGTAACTTACTTTATTATGCGAATAGGTTATGATGTTATCAAATACTTGTATTATAGATATTTATCAACATGTTTTGATAATAAATTGTGATTAGACAATATTACCACATATAAATGTAAAACAAGGAACCTGTCTGAGATATCTGACAAGTGATATATACAATAAATACGTAAAGAAAGTTTTGTAAACCAAAAAAGAAGTATGATATTTTAAATTGTTTTAGTTGATACATTTCCCATCAATTATTTACAAATTGTTCGAGAAGTTTCGGAATATAATATAGAAAAAAAGTAAAAAATACAAGGTCTGTAATTACTTGTAAGCTAAAACACTACGTTATAAATAAAGGTGATTTCGTCTGGAATAACTTTTTGGCACATATATAAGTAGTAAACTTAATGAAATGGTAAAACGGATCACTTTTTCCCATTTTATATTTCTTACTTAATTACGTCAGTCGTTTACGTCTCACAGTGTGTAATTTCGGCAATCTATGTGGACAAAATTAAAATTTCGACCTCTTCAGAAATTATTAATCTCTATATATTTCGATAGCAAAATATCCGTTGCATATGAAAACGGGTTTAGTTTTACAGAATATCGCCAGGGGGCGCTATTATACTCGTCCGAATAGGCACGACCTTGCGCCTGCCGCGCTGAGTCCTAATTGCGAGTTCTCTGAGCAGAGAATTCGTTGTCGTTGCATTCGAGAACTACTGTTTCTAAATATTATTTATTTTTTACACCTATATTTCTACAGTATTTTCTATCCATCAATGTCTTTTTTGTTTCAAGAACAGAGTTTCTTGCCGTAAAACAGCCTCTAAAAATGGTGAGTCATTTTTTTTGCAATGTGAAAGCGAAGTCATAAGTTTATGTAAAGTTTTAATTTAGAGTACCACCGAGTACCACTTTGCGGTTGCATAGTCATCAAAGATAGAACATTTATAAGTGTACATATTAAAAAATATCTTGCGAAATTTATGCTTGCAATTTATTTTTTTTATCCTTTTCTGCAGAATGGCAGATTCAATTTCTCGGAGACAGCTTTTCGAAGTATGGATGAAAACCCCGAAATGTTCAAAAGTAGACGCATTGATTGCATTTATTATACAAGAACTTGGAACTTATTCGAATTCAGAAAGTGTTGTGATAAGCTTGAAGAACAAGCGCTTGTGTTAATGGTAGATAATGGTTTGTCCACTCGTCAATACCAACGAATACTTCAGCATGCTGAAAATCTAAATTGCAAATTGTATCCTTCCTATCAAAAAGTTAAAGAAGCCAAGCAGGTATGTTGTCCGCACAGTATTAGTATGACAGAAACATCAACAGAAATAACTTTGCAGACACTCGTTGACCACACTGTTTCACGTATTTGTCACATCTAATTTGCTACAGAAAAAAAAAAGGGGAACATTTAAGAAAAAAGTGGGAAATGAAAAGAAAAGGGAAAGGAAAAAATAAAGGAAGGGAGGAAAGATGTTTTCTCTTCTTTAAAGTGAATAAGATTTACTGTAAAATCTTTTTAATCAACAGCCAAGGCTTGCTTCCCATGTTTACCATTTTTAAAAATATTATCTATTTACTGTATCTTGAGTATTTTGGTTTTGATAAATTTTGTGCGTGTGTTGTTTAATTGGTTAGATTTAAGAATTAGTTGAATGTGTACCCCTTTTTCCTTAGGGTTGCTTTAAAAATATATTCTTTTTTATCTAGCACTTTCTTGTATTTGTTTAACAATTGTTACTTTTATCTTCTTTAGAAGCTAAAGGTATTTTATTTTTAGTATTTTTTACAAGTGATATTTGGATTAGGAGCTATTTAAGTGTGAAGTCGGGGTTTAATTACAATATTTTTTACGTGTGACTGAATGTTATTGTTATTGCGAATTGTTTGATTTTATTTATTTATTATTATTTTGACATTAGACATATTTGTAATTGCATATTGTATTTTTGCATTTTGTTTTGAATTTGATGTTGTAATTGGTATAAGGGTTGGACTGAAGAGAATTTCGCAACGGGTATGATTTTGTGTGTGCTATTTTTATTTCTTTTTTGGAGTCCTGTGTATTCGGTAAAAGTTTTTATTCGGTTCCTGGTATTTAATATTTGAATTTTTTGTGGATCTTGTTGCTTAAAGATTCTTTTACTTTAAAATGTATTTTTGTTTGTATTAGCAATTGTACTATTGAGTTTTTCTTTTGAGTAGTTTTTGTTGTTTTGGTTTGTTAATCTTGTTTTTGTGTTTTGTTCCACCTATTTTTGCTTTTTTTGTTTTGTTGCTTGGTACTGATTTTGCTTTCCACTACTTGCAAGTAGCCAAATGCCTAATAACCTCCAAATGGGAAGGTGTGTATCTGGAATTTTATTTTATATGTTTAATAAATGCTGCTCTAGGGGACTGGGGAGGTACTCTGAGGCCTCCCTGGTGCTGGGTTTCACTCTCACCCGTCCATCGTTGTAGACTCCAAACCCAATGGGTGAGTGGGTGGACTTGGGTCATGGTGATGGATCGTTGGAAAGTCTGCACTGCATTTATTAGCCCATAAACCATATATAAAAATTAAAAGAGTCCAAATAGCGTTGTTATGGCTGTTTTGGGTATGTCAGCTTCATGGACAGGAATTTGTTGATGTGAATGAACTAAATTGATGGATGGGAATATTTTTGCGCCGTGTAAGATATGACTGTAATCTGTAAGAAAAGGTATAGAATATATATCAGGGATTGTAACATTATGGAGAACTCTATAATCTCCACAAGGTCTCCAGAATTCTTTAACGCCAGATATAAGGGACTCGCCCAGCTACTTTTATATGGCCTGCAAAGTCCTTCTTGTATCATGAATTAAAATTCTTTTCTAGCTGCTTTCATTTTCTCGGAGGAAAGGTTTCGTGTCTTGCGAATACAGGTGGTCCCTTTGTTTCAATGAAGGGCTCTATATTATGACTTTTAATTTTCTTATTTAAGATATTAGACGGCAACAAATTTGGAAAATCTTGCAAAAGAACTTCAAATTCATTGATTACATGCTATTTCCGATTTGGGACCAGTGTAACGTGCGCAGTTAACATTCACTAATGTTTCGTAGTCTACTAATTGATGATTTCCAGAGTCTATTAATAAGTTAAAATGGCTTAAAAATCAATGACTATGATCAGTCTATTCACGTCTGCGGAAACAAATCCCAATTAAAAGTTCTTCGTAATCCAAGATCTAGGCACAATAATTTTTGATCGAAAGTTTTCATCTTTGTTTCATTTGCGGCGAATACTTCAAATTTATAGGGTTTTCTATTCTGTTGAATCTTTGACGATATAACCGAAATGAAGGCTCCTGAATCAATTAAAAATTTGGTAGCTGGATGCTTGTCACTATTGAAAAGGCGACTTGCTCTGCCCCTTTACTCTCTGCAGCCTTTGAGAATAAGGGAGTTAGTTTTCCTATTCAGGTGAAACTTTAAGAGTCATACAATACATATGTAGCATTTAAAGCATTTAAATGCTCTATCTCCAAATTTCGCGTGATAGTAGCAAACATTTTTGTAATTTGAGCATCGATGTTTTGCTCTTTCTCGTAAACGAGATAGAGATTTTTGGCTAGAAATTTGGCGATATTGATATCTTAGTTTGGAAATATATAGAGAAAGGTAGATAGGTTTGATGTTTTATGGCGCAAGAGCCAGATATAGCTATACTGTGCCACACATACGGTATGGATGAACTGCATTTAAAAGTATTCATGGTGATAGGTAAAAAAATGGTTAAAATTGAAGTTAAAAGTTACTTTCCTTTGCATAGTTAAAAGACATATTAAACTGACGAAAAGTGTTTTCGAAAAGGAGCTCAAGAATCATAAGTTTGAAAAATCTCAGAAGCACAAAAAATGTAAATATGGTAAAATATACATGATAAAGTAAAAAAAAAAGCTATCGTATCATTTGATGCGGAAAATAAAATCACTGTAACCGTTTCACAGCTTGTCGTTTCAAATATTTCTTTTGTATGAGAGTATTTAATGAACTTTTGTAAAATATTTTAAAATCCACACATCTAAAGGGGCTCTGTCTTAATCTTTGTTTTAGAGTTGCCCTATCCGGACAAGTAGAGCTGGTAAAGGTTGCTGTTTAACAACAGCAGACATTTCTTCGATCGTTTCAATGTGAATCATATTCTATTCTTTCTTCTATTTACTATTTCAGGGGATTCAATTTCATTTTTGGTACTACCAGTGGAAGGATGGTCAATTAGCGTGGTTTCGAGATTTGAGTTTACAGAAGATGATTCATCAGAATTTGCGAAAATTTTGGCAGCATTTATAGCTTTAGCAAAAGTTAGGGATTCGAAATCTTGCATTGAAGCGGAATTTGAGACTTGTAGGTGTGAAGTAAATTTTGTGTCTTCGAAATTTGTTGATTTTTAAACTTTTTGTTATTTTTTGTCACAGTTGTGAAACCAATAATTTCCTGCGAATAATGTGAGGTGGGGGTTGTAGGAATAATGAAATCTACCTCACAAATGCGAGAACTAGATTGAGTTAAATTATTGCGGTTAATTACAGACAAAGACGATGGGTGAAAATTTTTAGAACCAGAATCGGAAGGAATATTCGAAGGATTCCTTTGGTTAAAAACTGCCTTATCTTTTATCGCCACAACGGAAACATAGCTTATGGACTTGACTAATTTTCTCGCTTCTGGAAAGGAAATGCGTTGTTTTATTTTCGTGGCAATAACCTCTTTTTCGAGTTTCCATGCTCGGCATATTATTGAATATGAAGTATGCTCCGTTTTACAATTTACACTCTTCCCTTTCAAAGTACACACAGTGCCATCATGATCCACTGCTGCACAGCGGGCGCAAGTAAGCGTCCTGCGACAAGTATCTTTAATATGACGAAAACGCTGGCACTGGTAATATCGAAGAAGATTTGGTATGTATTGTATGACATGACAACGAATATAACCAACTTTAACTAACGCATGTAATTTGGGGGAACTGAATGTCAAAATTAAGTGATTGGTGTTCAGGAGTTGACCATCTCTCCGTATATTTATACGTCGGACATAGGTCACTTCGTGTCCTTAGAAACCCTCCGTAATCTGCTCAATGGATTCATTCAGCAGCTCTCCAATAGAAATAACTCCCTTGGAAGAATTTAAATTGACAAAACGCCGTCCCATGCCCCTGCTCCTGCTACTATTACAGTAACCAAACCAGTTGGATCAGCATGGGACAGTTCAAACTGGAAAGTGGTTGATATTAAGAAAACTGAAATTAAGAACACATAAACATAGAGAATGAAAGTGAAATTGGAAAATTAAAACGAAAAAAAAAACATTAACGAACAATAGAAATAGAAAATAAGAAACAAGACTTTTAGTATGAAAACATATACACAAAAGAATTAACGAAAAAAAAGACGAAGATGAATTATAAAACTGAAAGATAAAGAAATAATGCAGAAAAAATACAAATTATAAAAAATAAATAGAAATAAATAAATAAATGCAGGAAAAAACAACACAGAAAGCGAAAGGCCGAAGAACAAACACTACAAAAAAGTAGAAATGAAGGTGGACGGCAAAGGCGCTGCTTCTTCCCCTCAGATTGCTTCTGGTATTCGCAGTAGAGTCCTATAATCGAACTCGCAGGGCATAGCTGCTCAATGGCCCGCCAATGGGGTGGCATATTTAGGTCGTCCTGCTAGTCCCTTGCCCTCCTAGTCGCACTTCTAGTGTTTGCTTTTCGGCCTTTCCCTTTCTGTGTCTCCGTTTTCTGCTTATTTCATTTTTTCTTTCTCCTTTATTTCTTATTCTAATGTTTTTAAGTGTTTTTTAAATATAAATATATTGATATTATACAGGTTGTCCAAAAAGGTGCAAAAAGCGCTTATTTCCTTAAATATTGATTTTAGACATATACTTAAAATTACAAAGTTTCATCAAATAAGGCAAGAATTTGTGTGAAAACACCGATTTCTGTTGAAGTTGAAAATAAAAAGTTAAGAAAATTAAATTTTTATACGTGCCCCATAGAGCAAAAGTATCAATGAGTGAGATGTTTCTCTTACAGTCATCCGTCCATAAACTAAGTTTCACAATTCTGTCTGCAAAACTCCTGTCGAGTATCACAAGATTAAGATTATCAGCTATTGTATTATCTTCGGATGTACACATGCATGCAAAATTTCAGCTCAGTCGGTTGATGGGATGTTGGGGGAAAATCTTATGCAAGATTCAAATATTAGTTAGCTTATCATTTAGTGCTTTGTTTTAAGATGTGAAGTAATTTGTTGTTCTAAAAACAGTTTTCTATGACTTTTCAGCATGGAAATTATACGTTGTAAGATTGTGCAGATATTGCCTAGCTTCCAATCCAATATTCTGGATTCTTTAATAAAGCTATTACAAGACATTGGAGATGCAGCAGATGAGTTAAAATATGCCCAAGAATCGGATCTAACAGCAATTCTTCGACCGATCCAAGCAAAAAACTAATTGATGCCTGGAAGCAATTATGTATGTGTATTTATAACAAAAAAAAATTATAACATAAACTAAATATGTTTAAATATATTAAAGCAATAATTTTCAAAGTAATTCATTTTTTATGTTTATACATTACATTGTATTCTAAAATATATTTTATTATTAAACTTTTTACCTGAGGTGAAAAAAAATTAACTTTTGTGGGTAGGTAATAGGCTTAATAATTCTTGCAAGTTTGTATTTTTTTGGAATTTTTGAAACATGTTTGTGCCAATCATAGCTTTACATTAAACAGATAGCTAATAGTAAATTTACTTCTTGCCATCATTTTACCATATAACCTATGTCTTTTTCTAAAAACATTTTTTTCAATATACTTTAGTTTCCTGTGTGTAAAAAAAAGTATTTGGTGCCTTTGAAACAACATTTATGAAAAAAAGGGTTGGGTACTATAGTGTTCGATTATACTAACATTTTTTAATGAGCTTTAATTAAACTTGTTAAACTTTGAAAATAGCAAAATCACTGAAGAATTTTTCTTTGTCCAATTTGTATTGTACAAGTGTTTTCTAAGGATGAATCGTGATAAAGGATCCAAAGCTTCCAAAAATAAGAAAAAAGGCGTACCATGAATCACAAAGTTTTGACGTTGTTAAATCAACTTATGGAGTTTGAATGGTTTTGAACATTTAATTGAATACAGGGTGTAGATATAAGAATATAGCAGTTTGAATTTGTTATAATATCAATTAGATGAGTTGTAGTTGTTTGTATGTTAGAATTGAAGAGAAAGTTTTTTTCCCTTGTGGTTTTGTGAAGGAGCGAGTCTATGTGCCTCCTATGCCTACTAAACCTGCTCGAGTTGAAACACAGGATTACAGAAGCTGTTACTGACATCAATGAAGACATGCTGGTTAAAGCATCGGAGTAAACAGCCTACAAGTTGGATCTGTGTCGCGTGATAAATGGAGCTCATCTTCAACACTTATAAGGTAAACTAGAGATGTTACTGCTTCTTCTACCATGTATCTTTTTATTGTTACTTACATTTAAAGTGCAATTAAGCATGTTTAAAACTGCTATATTCTTCTATGTACACCCTGTATAATAAAAAAATTTTATATAAAAAATTAATTAAAATTGTATTGTTTAAAATTATATAATGAAAATATTAAGTATCTTGATTCTGTTAATTGTACCTAACTTATTAAATTTTTATTGTATTGTAATCATGGTTTGTGATTTTTTTTTATTTAAATCTAATGTTTTTGATTTTTCAAGTTAATAAAATTTTAAAACTACACATTTCATAGCAAAATAACCTCACTAAAACATTCAAATTAATATAGTTAGAAAAGCTTAGAAAATTTAATTTGATTTGAAATAATCATACAAAAAATAAATATAACTAAAAAATACTAATATTATAAACAGATTTAATTTAAAAATTTAAATTCCGTTTTACTTTCGAAAATATGATATAAATAACACATTGTGTTGTGTTATATGAGCATTTACTTACACTTACTGCAACTGAACAAATATTTTATACTGTATAAAATAACCAATATATATTTCATAACTTATTTGATAAAATCATATGCACACTTCATTACTAAAGCTGAAACTTTTTTTGTTTTCACTAACTAAACATTTCAAAATATAAAAGAAAATGTAAATATTTTATAAAGAAAAAAAAACTCGGTTATGAATGAAGTTTAAAATATTCTTCTGAATTATATTCAGTATTCTTTTTAACCTCTATTCCGAATTTGAATACTATATTCTAGATTATATACATACAATGAATATTCAAAGTATTACTGTATTTCACACACATAACGATGATCATGATTATATATTATAAATCTCATTAAGGCTGAAAAAATTATTCTTTATTATTAAAATGTTTGAAAAGAAGCACCAGTTCTTTAGTTTTATGCATTCCTCAGCGATTATGAAGTTTAGAGTAAACCTGATTTTAATTGTATTTCTGTTTATTGTATATTTTTGCCTACACATTTTGTATTACTTCGCTTAAATTATGTGTCGTCACAAAACATTATTATGTAATTATCATGTTCAGCACAGCAGTGTATAATGTAATCTTGTTTTAATGTTTTTAGCTATTGAATAAAGGTTTCTTAAATGAAAAATTCCTGAGTTCTATATTTTGAAAATTTAACCACTGTTGACATAAGAAGCCCACAATATTTATTTTTTCATTTATACAGATTTCTTTCAACACGTTTATATAATTTGATACTTGATAAGTGTCCTCAACATACATATTGAAATGATTTGCTTTAACTTGTATTACTCTGTATAATTGAATAATATTTTAACATAATTAGTTATAGACTATTGTAACCTAAATTTTTGAAAGTTATTGAAGTAAAAAGTAATAAATAATTAAAGTAATAAACATTATATATATTCAGTATTATGAATTAAAGAATTAAGTACTTCACAGTATTTTTCTTTAACTCATGTGCTTTGTAAAAGTTCTATACTGTTTTAAAAGATGACTTTGCCATGTTATCCACACTTCAAAACTAGATTTCAGAGAAAACCCATTATTTTCTGCGTAAAATTGTATAGCTGCAATGTATATTTTATCCTGATTTGTAAGTCATGTAGTATTGAGTGTAATTCCATTATTTTGTGGTTAAAACAATTTTCACTGTATAATTGCAGCATATTTTTTACTGTAACTGGTTGTAACTTCAACAATTCCATATGGTTTTGTAAACAGTTTAAAACTAAAATCTACAGAGTAAACTTGTTCTCGACTAGTTAAAAACAGTTCTGATTTTGGAATTATACTGTAATTTTTATTTTAACTGGTTGTAACTTCACCGATTAAATACTTTTACGTAAACAGATTAAAACTAAAATATATGGAGAAAACTTGTTCTCATATTGTATAAAGCCGTTGGGACTACGGATTTACTTCGTAACTTTTACGGAAAAACCTGTTCTCTTATAGTGAAAAACCGTTGTTGTGACAATGGATTTATTTCGTAACTTTTATGGAAAAAACTTGTTATCTTATGGTGAAAAACCGTTGTGACTACAGATTTACTTCGTAACTTTTACGGTTCTGCACAACCAGCCCAGCTGCCAGTTTAAAACAGTAAATGTTACGGGATTTTTTTTACAATGTAGGTCATAGTCAGAAGTTAGAGGTACTTCTATTAGGTCAACTTTTAAAGATAGTGAGTATTATCCAAAACATAATGAGTAATTTTATTCGGAAAACTTCCAGATTTAAAGAAGCTAGTCGCAAAGTAACGAATACATTTTTACAGACAACTTAACAGAATTGTAAGTAGTTGCCAGAAAATGGCAGCCACTTTTATACGGTTAGTTTCCAAAATTGTGGGCAGTGACCAGGAAATCACGGGCACTTTTCTACGGTTAGCTTCCAAAATTACGGGCACTGACCAGGAAGTAACGGGAACTTTTATACGGTCAACTTCCAAATTTACGGTCAGTGGCCAGGAAATCACAGCCATAGGTTTTCGACCACATTCGTAAAATCACGTTCAGAATGTTTTACGGGCAAAATGTATTTTAACGGGCAATGGACGGACCCCGGTCTGCCAGGTCACTGCCCGTAATTTTGCGAAGAACTTTTTTACAGTGCTGAATGACTGAAGCACATTGAATAGCCTGGACATTACTTGTAACTTTGAAACGACTTGTCACTTGTAAGCCATCTGTTAGTGAAATAAAGAACTATTTAAGCATTCTTTTTTGTTATCGTCCTAAAAGAATCCGGACTCTTTCCCATCAGTTCGAAGAAAACCTCATCTTTATATCTTTATTCGTGTCCGAATTATTAATTTTTAAGCTTTTCTTGGCTTTCGGTTCACCTGGTATATTCTATTTATTGTCACTAACCTTTGAGGCACGCTTTTCTAAAATTATGCTGTTTTTTCAGTCATGTATGCATTTGTATTAGTAATGTTACGTGTTTCAGTTCTTCTAATTCTTTCCTTTTATTGTCACGAATTTTTATTTTTTTGTACGTTTTTTATGTTAGTTAGTTTAGTTATATTAACGTCCCGGACTTCAAAGCATTCAAAGAATCTTCTTATTGAAATATACAAGGGCTTACCGCACCAATTTTCTTAATGTACTCACAAGAATTCCACCGCTTCACATAGTAGCCAAACCCGAGTTTCTCAAATTCCGGATCTGGGTTATCCGATCTAATGAATATAACACAATTGCCGATATGAATCACTTGGATAAGTACATACAATTTAAAAACATTCCATCCAGACAAAGACTTATTCACCTTGACAGTAACATTCGAAATGCTGACTATGAGATATACACGGACGGATCCAGATTCGAAAATGAGACTGGGTTCACCGTGTCTATTCTCAAAGATGAAACTAATATCCAGAACCATCTATTTAAACTGAACACCTACAACTCGGTATTTCAGGCAGAATCAGCCGCAATAGAATTTGACAGAGAATAGACAATAAGCACACTGATAGCCTCTCTTCTATATCTACCATAAATAGTGCAAATATCATATCTGTATTTCGTTAATAAAGTGAAATCAAACACCTTTAAGGCAAGAAACATGGTTCAGCCTTTCCTAGGTTAAATTCCATGAGGGAATTCCTGGAAACGAATTGGCCGACTAACAAGCCAAATTGGCCATAACATCCAGTGAGGAACTTTTAATTTCTGCACCCTACTCTCACCTCAAACGCCTCCTAAAAATTACATAATAGAAAAATGGAATGAATATTGGAATAACTAGTTTCTCTACTCTTTCCGCGTTTAACCGAATGATCACCGAACAACAAACGTTTCCTTTATCAGCAGCATAGATAAAATATAAATATTGAAACTTAAGAAAGGACAAAATAAAAACAGGAATTATGGCAAGAAATCTTTGCAGTTGACAATGACACGACATGGAAACTACTTGAAAATCTCTGCACGAAAGAAGAAGTTAAATTGATTTGTCTTCAGTTTTGTCTCCATCTCAAATGAGGTCTAAATTAACGTCTACTGCATTGTTTAGTATATATTTGATTCTTCGGAAAGACTTAATGCAACTGTCGCTTCCAGTGTTAGTTAATTGCATGATCTTAGAATGATTTCTGAAAAAGATGTCTCACTAGTTAAAGATGAAAGCAAGATAAGAAGAAAGAAATAGAAGATACGACTGGATACAGGGCATGAAATGGGCTAGCTCTTAGCAATAAAAGGATTCTACTTTAAAAGTAGAAAATATAATACTATCTGTTAGGAAAATACAGGGACTAAAATATACCGAAGAATAAAGGACGAAGAGTAAATCAACCTGTTGGGCAATACGGTCACATCAGGCGAGTGAAATAGCTAAATGAATTATTAAGTACCTGAAAAATACTGATATTGACATGAATGAACTGGAAGCGATGGGTTGTGATGGTGCGCAACAAACACAGAGTGGGAGAATGGTATTATCAGTTACATAGTGGTTAACATTCGCCGCTTTTCATGGCGGGTCATTTAGAGAATATTTAAGTAGTTCACTTTAAAGAGCTACTATTCAAACATTTATTTGAATACGTAGACAGAGAGACGATGGCACCAGCGTCATTCTCTGGGAAATTCGGCAAACAACTGGTGGATTTTAAGAACTTACGCATTATAAATTTCGAGGTAATTCAGAATCAGTGCACATAAAATACTGATCTTATTAAAATCCAACAGCACCTTCCTCCATATACGGCAGTAAGAGATCCTGGACCTCTCATTTACTCCCGATGGCTGCCCTGTGCAAAGTGGCTTTTACGGTTTATCATTTCCCAAACAAGCTCTGCAAACGGACTAAAGATGATTGTAAACTACATTGTGAAAGTGTATGCTTCTGTCTGGTTTGACATTAAGATATATCTGCCAGTGAAATATTGTCCTAAAAATATCATGCTTGGTGTTCAATCAATGAGTCATTCATCAGATTGATCATCGGTCCTGTGACTGATATAAATAAGTTGCATTGTCACCCAGCGAACATGTTATTAGCTATGATAGTAGAGAGATATAATATATACGAGAATTATATAATAGGAAGACAAGAATCTAGAATCCAAAGAGGAAGTATGATAGAACTTTTAAAACTCTCTTATTGAATTTTGATGCCACTGACAAGAGTGAGCTGATAGATTGAACAAAATACAAAGTGGTCATAAATCATTGGACCCATTTCAAAAATTAATGAAAAAACTATGAATGTTAGAACTGCGTTTTTTTAAGATGAGTGAGCAAATAATGTTTTTTGTTAGCATACCATTACAGCGTATTAATTTGCTACAGCGAGAGACTTCCATACGAAATTGATACCGATCAGCAGAAGCCGATGCGTCTTTTCTTGATTACTTTTTAGCTTTTCTTGAATATCTCGAAAACTATTCAGTTTTCGAATAGCAATTGATTAAAAAAATTGAAGAGTGGTAATTCTCTATAAACAAATGCTTTTATTTTTCTTCTACTTTAAAAGTTTCGTAGATAAGGGATATCAAAAATGGGATTTGTCCAATAATTTACGACCAAAAAGACCGCCATAAGGCGCTAACTTGAGATTATTATTTCCATCATACAGAAGTAGAGATTCGAAGTATTTTAAATAATTTATTTAACAGCGAAATCAAAATACACACAGCTACAAATTTAAAATTGGTGAACTAATTTCGTGCTACATAAATTCAGACTTCAGGCACAAGCACAATTATAACTAGTTATCACACACACATTATACATAGAAGAAAGCAGAGGTATGAATTCGTATATTCAACATTCTCCCTAAATTCATACTTGGATACATATTAAATGCACATAAAAATATATCTCTTTCCATACTAAATATACCAATAGAGAAAATAATAAATCTTTAATTTTAAAGTTAACACATGCCAATTAATTGTTTCAGTTTTTGAGTAAAAACTCTAGATAAAGGTTTAGTTTCAATATCCAGCCTGATTAACATTTTCACAGTACTGCAGATTCAGTTCTTTATTCTGATGCTTGTCCCGAACAAATTTATATTGAACATCTATATGCTTTGTTTGATTATGAAACTGAGGGTTTTTGATGAGTCGTATCGTACTCTGATTGTCGTATCGTCGCACAGGAACATACTGTAATTGATGGATTTCCATATACAGTCTATACAACAAGATTACTTCTTTACAGGTCTGGCTGGCTGCAACAAATTCGGCCTCAGTTGTATATAAGGATCTGCACTTTTGACGTTTCGATACCCACGCTATTGCACCTCCACTGAACTTGAAAGTCATACGAGATGTTTATTTCCTAAAAGAAATGTCTTCAGGATAGTCAGCATCACTAAATGCCTCCAATAATTTCCATGTTGAGTTTGATTGGCACAGTATTCCCGATCTGGAAGTTCCTTTACATACTTACCCGTTTGAGTGCGGTGAAGCGCGAACGGTTAAGGGGTATCGGAACCCTAAAATCTATATATATAATTCTCTTACGTGGCGACAAAAAAGGGTCGAATTTCTTAATCGCCGTTTGGCAACAGCTCGCAAGTTGGATTTGTTTACATCCGCGGAAAGTCCGAAGTCGCTTCGTGTGATCACGTTTATTGAAAACTATTTTTAGTAATTGGAAATTTGTAAAACTAATGACTTTGGAACTGTTTTGGCCTATATTTATGTTATTGAGTTCCAAAAGCAAGGTTTGCCTCATGCCCACATTCTTCTAACATTAGATTCAGAAAGCAAAATTCGCACTAAAGATGACATTGACAAGTTTGTGAGTGCAGAACTTCCAGATCCTTGCACTGATCTTAGACTCTTCCAAATTGTGACAAAATGCATGCATAAATGCATAAATTCTCCATGCATGAGAGATGGACAGTGCTGCAAAAGTTTTCCGAAACAATTCAATGATGATACACAGGAAAATGTTAATGGATACCCTATTTATCGCAGAAGAGCCACTGAACCTATCCAAGTAGGGAAATATTCCATCGATAACATATGGGTTGTCCCATATAATCCTTGGTTGCTTAAAAAATTTAATGCACATATTAATGTTGAAGTTTGTGCCTCAGTTAAAAGCGTCAAATACTTATATAAATATGTATACAAAGGACATGATGCAGCCTCGGTCAAAATACAAAAAGAAGGTGCTCTGGATCATGATGAAATTTTAAGTTTTGTTGAAGGTAGGTATGTTAGTGCACCTGAAGCCATGTGGCGTTTAAATGAATTTAATTTGTCGCATAAATCCGACACTGTAGTGCGCTTAGCTGTGCATTTACCACAGCAACACCCGATTGTGTACCAAGACGGTCAAGAAGCCCAAGCAATTGAACGAGCTGCTTTAAGAAAAACAACACTAACATCATGGTTTGAACTAAACAAAAATGATCCTTGAGCTCACAACATTTCTTACTTGGATATTCCACAATATTATGTGTTTGATAAGAGTACCACAAATTGGAAGAAGCGACAACGTGGTGGACAAAATGTTATTGAGAGACTGCCAGTAGTTAGTATACTGGATACTGAGAGGTACTATTTGCGGATGTTACTACTGCGCAAGTCTGGGGCCATTAGTTTTGATGATATTTTGACCGTAAATGGATTAAGATGCATTACATTTCAACAAGCATGTCAGTGGCATGATGCTTTGAATGAAGCTGCACAATTTCAATCTCCGAGACAGTTGCGCATGCATTCGAAATGATTTGTGGCTTTGGAGAAGTCGAGGATGTTCCAGGTTTATGGGTGCAGCATCAAGTTTCACTTTGTGAGGACTTTGTGCATCGTTATTCTGAGCAGACTGGACCTCACTATGCACTTGCAGATATTGAGGAACTGCTTACATCCCACAATTTAAGTCTCCAAAAACTGCATCTACCAACTGTAGATTTGTCTGCAAGTGTTTTGGAGAGAGCGAACTTTGATGTTGTGGAAGAGCAGGCTAAAGCTAATAGATATACTATGCAGTTAAATAGTGAACAGCGGAATGTTGTGGAAATCTTATTAAGTGCAGTGTACAACAACGCTGCAGGTACATCCAAGTGTTATTTTTTAGATGGCCCTTGAATCTGAAAGGGATTTTGGTGCTTGGTTGTTGGACATTGGAGAGAAAAAAAGTGGCTCAACGATTCAGTTGCCTTTGCAATGCTACCCTTCAATACAAGACCCTATACATCAATTGTACAGTGACATAGATTTTTCCAGTGTGACCCCACAGGAGCTTAAAGGTCGAGCTATCGTTACTGTTAATAATGAGCGATCCATGGAAATCAACAATAAAGTGTTGGAATTTATGCCGGGAAATTAAACTATTTATAAAGCAGTTGATATGATCATGAGTGAAGATCCTCAAGATCAATTGACATTTCCTGGAGAATTTTTAAATTCTTTGACACCAACTGGTTTGCCTCCATATGAGTTAAAGTTTAAAATAGGTTGCATTATAATGCTGTTCAGAAATTTAGCTCCCTCTAAAGGATTATGCAATGGTACACGCCTAATTATCACAAAATTGCTGCAAAACGTTATTCAGGCAAAATCCATTGATGATACAGAGACGTTTCTCATTCCCCGAATCCCTTTGATTCTATCTCAGACTAACATGCCTTTCAAATTTAAACATATGCAATTTCCCATTCGTTTAGCCTTTTCCATGACAATTAATAAGTCGCAAGGCCAAACTTTTGAAAATATATGTTTGGTGCAGGTTTTTAGTCATGGACAACTCTATGTTGGCTTATCCAGAGCATGATCTTTTGAATCTGTTTCTGTGGTAGCTCCAAAATGTGAAATATTTAACTGTGTTTATGAGGAAGTTTTCTGTGATTGATTGTCAACTGTATTTTTTTGCATTACATTTTTAATTTGTTTCAATGTTGTATATTATTTTATATCTGAGTGGATTGAATATACCTGCTTTGATACAATTTTTTTTGTAGAGCACAATCTTCAATGTTGTATATTATTTTATATATGAATGTATTGAATATGTATATACCTGCTTTCGTACAATTTATGTTTTCGTACAGCACAATCTTTTGAATTTTTAATTTGTTACAATGTTGTATATTATTTTATATCTGAGTGGATTGAATATACCTGCTTTGATACAATTTTTTTTGTAGAGCATAATCTTCAATGTTGTATATTATTTTATATATGAATGTATTGAATATGTATATACCTGCTTTCGTACAATTTATGTTTTCGTAGAGCACGATCTTTTGAATCTGTTTCTGTGGTAGCTCCAAAATGTGAAATATTTAACTGTGTTTAGTGGGAAGTTTTCTGTGGTTGATTGTCAAGTGTATTTTTTTTGCTTTACATTTTTAACTTGTTTCAATGTTGTATATTATTTTATATATAAGAATTTATTGAATATGTATATACCTGTTTTTGTACAGCACAATCTTTCGAATCTGTTTCTGTGATAGCTCCAAAATGTGAAATATTTAATTGTGTTTATGGGGGAGGTTCCTGATGCTTTCACTGTATAAAAAACGGCCCTTTTCAGGGCCAAAAAATTTTATTCCTTCTTTATTAAGGTGAAAGCATTAAAATGAAATCGGCTTTACTTTGTAAGTTTTATTTGAAGAAAAATATCTTGTTTGAGGCTAAAAAGTTTTATTCTGTGCTGATTTAAGTTAAAGCATCAGAAGCAAAATAAAGCTGATTCATATATATATATGAAGATTTTAGAATAACTTCTAGGACACACAGTGTCTTCATTATAGCGAGCAAAGCGAGCAGGGTTTGGGAAGCAAACCTGGGAGGATTGCAACGCAATCCTTCTGGGGGTTGGCGAGCTTTAGCGAGCAGGGGGCAGAGCCCCCTAGTCTTCAAAAAATCATAATTTGATATTTTTGCATTTTTACATTCTATAGCTTTTCCTCTTTCTAAAAATATCTTATTTTTAACTCTACGATAATTGCAAGCGTCAGAAATCTAATTTAAAGTTAACATCGAAACAGTGCCATACTCCCTTTAGAGACTGCGAACATAAACAACAAACTTTAGTTTCGTTTGGCAGTTCAATGTGCGACGGGAACTGAAACATTTCCCTTTTGTTATAAGCTGAGCCTTACGCTATGTTTTCCTAGCTGATAAGAAGAGTTACTGCTTCTGCATCTGGCAGAGCTGTAGCTTTGTTTATACTTGCAAAAGCACGTTTTATTTTGTGTCTTTGATGCGTTTGAACCTTTTCTACTTCGGCGTGTGCATAAAAATGGTCAGCAAAGTATTTGTCGTGATTATTTGTTACATTCAAGTAGTTATGTCATGCCTACATCATCGGTAAGAGTCTTTAAAAAGCATAAAGGAGCGTTTAATACAGGAAGATGTCAATAGGCAAATGAATGCCAAAACACATTGTCAGAAAATTCTTCTGACAGTGGAAAGCTTTCTACAGGTAAATTCAACTTATATTCAAGTGAAAAGAAACTTGTGAATATAGATGTTTCATATTGAAGTGATAAATCTTTTGGCTTTATAAATGGGATTGCTGACATTAACATTTTAGTCTGTGTGTTTTTTGAAGTTGTGAAATGCTTGAACTGTGAAAAATCAGGTCTTCGATTGCAACTAAATGAAAATGTCTGTGGAGAACCAGTGCAGTTTCATTTGGAATGTCCTCTTTGCAGTTATGACTATACATTTTCAAGATCAAAACAATGTGAAAGTGAACTTTATGAAATTAACAATAGATTATTCTATGCTATGAGATGCATTGGGAAAGGTGCAGAAGCTGCAAGGATGTTGTGTGGTGTTATGAATCTCCCTCCACCAAACACAAAATTTACAAAATATAACATTTTCTGAGTGCAAGCAGCAAGAGAAGCATGTCAAGAACGTATGGTAGAAGCAGTTCATGAAGCAGTTGAGGAAAATGAAGGAAAAAGAGATCTCGCTGTTGCTGTTGATGGTATTTGACAGAAACGAAGCTTTTCTTCAAAGAATGGTTTAGTAACTTTAACAAGAGTGGATACGGGTAAAATACTTGATGTCGACATGCTTTGGAAACATTGCATATGTACAAATAAAACAAACCACCTCCAAAAGTGCAAACGTAACATTGAAGGCTATAGTGGCAAAATGGAAGTTGATGGAGCGCTGTCGATTTTTCGACGTTCTGAATCAAAGTGCAATTTTAGGTATACTCAATACTTAGGACATGATAATACTAAGGCATTCAATACTATTATAGAAAAGAATGTGTACGGAGATAAATGTTCTGTAACAAAATTAGAATGCATTGGGCATGTGATAAAAAAGAATGTGAACCGGTATTCGACGTTTGAAAACAAAACTAAGAGGACAGAAGCTTTCAGACGGTAAGACTTTATCTGGCAGAAACAGATTGATTGAAGCAGAAATTGGCCGTTTGCAAACAGACTATGGCTTAGCCATACGAAGAATTTTATCTAGTGTAAAGGAAATGACACAATTTATATGAGCAATATTATTACATAAACTGTCAACAGATGAGAACCCACAGGTTCGATTTTGCCCATCTGATCCTGATACGTGGTGCAAGATTGAAACAAGCTTGAAGGCAACGGTAGATTCCTTTACGCTAATGTTACAAAAGTAATGAAATATTACTTATTTATTAATACAGACATAGACAATGACTTTATTTTTTCTACACATTGCAATATTTACGATGTGATCCATGACATTTAAATTTTTACTATATTGAGGTTTTATCATTTCATTTTTCATTCCAAAAGGTTATGCTAGATTTATTGGTCAGTAAATTGGTCAATTTTTTTATATATCCCAACACATAATCATTCAACACGTAGGAATCATAAAGAAATAAATATCCCAGCAACGCAAATATCCCCTAGATAACATTAAGCCAGCATATCTAAAAAAAGTAGCAAGAAATTGACACTTGACACGACTGAAGAACGAATCTAGATTAGTTTATTTAATCTAGGTTACTATGTAATTGTACGAACATTACTTTGTCATATGGTAAAATCACATGACATGAAACATTTAAACATTACTAGAATGGGCTAATTTAGAGAACTCCCTGGTTACAGAGATAATAGTCACTAAATTCTTAACACATAAGAGAATAAAAATTATTAAACATTGTGAGTTCCAAATTTAACACGTGTGTTTAAAGCATAGGATATCAATGCAGTCATTTTGAACCGGAAATTTAAATCTCCATCGACAGTTAAAAGCAAATACTCAGGCAGAAAACCCCAAAACAATTTTAAAGTTAATGAGATATTTTTCAATATAAAAAAGGATAAAGGTAACTCTTATTTAAATATCTTTTTTGGCTATTTCATATTAAATTTATTGAACAAATCTCGGCGAAGCCATGTTTTGTTAAATATGAAATTAAATTATTCTGTCAAATTAACTAATTATCAAATTAACTATTAAAATTAACTGTTTGATTAATTAAAATTAACTATTTACTTAAATAAAATAAAATATTTAGTTAATTATGACGATATCTTCACTAAAACCTTTTTTATGGCTCACAGTATATGCCAGCAATCTTAATCTTGTAATGATCTAATAATTATCTTAATTTAAATAAAAGTTATTGTGTCTGCACCACATCACCTCCTAAACCACTAGACTAATTTAAACTAGACTTTGCACACTTTTTATTTAAGATAAGAGAAAGTTCAACTTTACTTTTCAAAGCCCAAAAGTTACTTACAGTTTCTGTTAATTAAAAATTAAACAAGGCTTTTTTCCGCTATATCTTTGGAAATCATTATCTCACGAAACTATTTTTACACCTTTTTATAATTTATATAAAATTTGCATTTCAGTGCTAAAAATTTCATTTCCATACAATTTGTTTCTCTCATTTTTATATTTTTTCAAAATTAATTTGATACTGATTTCGTAACAATATTCTTTATTGTTGAAAAACAGGGATAATATGAATATATATAGTTGCCAGAATACATTCGCAGAATTCTGGACAAATGCTAAAAGAGAATTTTAAAGTAGACTATTAGCCATTTGTATCTTGACCTAATAATGATTGATTTATTTTCATTCTTTAATTTAATGAACAATATAATAAAATATTCTTTTAAACCTTTCTTTCTTTTACTTTAGTAATTGTTAACGAAATTTGAAGTACCTATTATAACAAATAATTATTTATGGAGAAAACAGCTGTTTTTAAAAATCGTTTGTTTAAATTGATATTCTCATTTTAATTAAAAGCGTTTCAGATCAGAAAAGGAATTTGTGTATTATAATTTTTCTACTATAGTAGTTTTTACATTAAAAATATTAGACATGAAAGTATTTTAATCCGGAGCAAAGCCAGGTATATCAGCTAGTTTACCGTACAAAAAGTGGAAGTGATTGCGGCTGATGGGAGCACATAACTTCTAAGTAATTCTTGCTGTCATAAAACTTTCGGTGTAAAAGTAATTTGTTATGATGTGACAATTCCCCTAATTGAAAGTTTCTTTCTATCTTCAATCGCAACAGAATAATGGGACAATGATAAATTGAGGGGGCGGGGAATTGAATATAGCTTTCCGCTCATATCTTCTAAGCAATTTTAGCTGACCAAAACTTTTAATATAAAAGTTGTTCGTTCTTATAAGGTGATAATTCGCCGAATTAAGGTATCCGACTACGTTCGGAGGCCTTTTTTTAAATAATGATATTTGAAGCAATATTTTTGTATTTTTCTATGACATTTATGTTAAAACTTAATAAATCATAGAAAAAAGTTAAATGAATTAAATATATTCTTAAAAATTTGAAAAAACTTAGATTTTTTTGCACTAAATTTGACCTTTTTTCAAACACCCTCCTTCAAAAACAAATGATCAGAATGATAAATCCTTCAGTATATATAATCCATCAACTGTTGGCTAGGTCCTGAAGCAAAAGTTTTGCAATGTATCTAAAAACATGTAAATTATAAGAGTTTTAGTGTGAAATCATGAATTTTTAAAGAATTTTGGCCTTTTTTCAAACCTTAAAAGATACATAACTTTTTAATGGAGCATTATTTCACTTATATTTTGGTTCATTACCTAGACAATATAATAAATAATATATAAGCCAAATTTGAGACGGTTATTTTAAGTTGAATTTTAGTTATCGTGTTTGAAAAATGAAACTTTTGCAAAAAATCTCATTTCGAGAAAAATGAGTTTAAATTTTATGTTTTTAATTTACAATGAGAAGAAAAAAGAATTTTTCTTCAATACTCCCCAGTTTTGTAGGCTAGTCCTTAGTGTTTGCCAGCTTAGCACATTTTTGAAAATTGTCTGTTAGGAAATTTTTTTAGTCGTTTTCTTGAGTCTTATGTGTCATTATCGTTTTCTATCATTCAGCCGCCATCGGTAGATTTTAATATTGTTTTCCAGTCAAATAACTTTATAATGCCGATTAGTTGATCTAGAGATACTTTTAGTGATTGATATTGATCATAAGTACAATTTATGTACTTTTCCTACGTTTATTATCAAAAATTACATCATTAACGGAGAGTCAAGATACTGCAATGATTCAAAATTACCTAAATTTGCAACAATGCCATAGAAAACAAAGAAATTCACACTGAAAATCTTTCAAAATAATACCTGGTATATGGAAAATAGTATAAAACAAAAATCTAATATATAAAATTCTCGTGTCGCGGTGTTTGTGGTTAAACTCCTCCGAAACGGCTTTCCCGATTCTCATGAAATTTTGTGTGCATATTGGGTAGGTCTGAGAATCGGACAACATCTATTTTTCATCCCCCTAAATGTTAAGGGTAATCCACCCCTAAATTTTTTTTTTTCAATTTTAGATAAATTTTTTTTAAAATTTTTTTATGATACAGCATTAGTAAATACATATAACCCTGAATTTATCACCGGTCGAATCAACGATCAATCGATCAGTTATCCCCGCTAGATGTCTACCTGGGTCACCTCTCATCCAGCAAACATCACGGAGTAGGGATGAGAAGGAAGGCGGTCTCCTGTCTTACTCAATATACAGTTTCGTAGCAGTGACTTATACGTATTATTTTAATTTTTCTGTGCATCTATTACGTTAAATTCATATAAATAAACACGTGTTGCGTACCTGTATATGTTGTACTTAACGCTTTTTGAAAATAGTTTTAAATATACCTTTTTCATTATTGTGAAAGGCAAGTCAAATAATAAACAAATGAATACAATATAATAATAGTAATAATAATAATAATAATAATAATAATAAATATCATACATATATTAAGTCACTGTTTTTTACCAATACACTGATGGAAGGATTTATTAACTATTAATATTTTAATTTCTTTGAAGACAACTTTAATAAATATTTTTTTACATTCAATAAATATTTATTAATAGTTAATGTAACATTAAATAAATCGTATTTAATAAATAATTTATTAACTATTATTAAATATTCATTACATCCTATGATGTTGAATAATTATTTATTAACAGTTGATAAAGCTTATCAAATATAAAAAAATCTTGCTATCTGTGTAAGTATTTTAACTTCATTTATTTATATTACAGTCAGCAATGACAAAAAGACGTAAAGGAGCCAATTTGAGTCGTAGAACAACCAATTCAACAGTCATGCGAGATATACGAGCACGAAGGTCTGGCGAACAAATCCAACAAAATAATACAGATGTGCGTGCAAGCATGGCGCAGTTACGTGAATCACTATCGCAAGAGGCGCGAGATGAACGAAATCAACAAAGACAATTAGAACGAAGAGAAACGCGCAGATTCATAGTAAACAGACGTAGAGGCATTGACCAACAACGCCAACAACTTCTTCGAGCATTTACATCAGATTCATTTCTTCGACTAGCATTCCAATATGAGCCTGATGTTGAATATTACGCTCATTCCAAAGTGGTTATTGGTTCTTTGGACAAGGAATGCCCGCATTGTCATGCACTTAAATTTAAAAATTAGCCAGTTAGGATGTGTTGCTCATCAGGAAAAGTACAACTAACCGAAATTGAAACACCACCTGAACCATTACACGGTTTACTTATCGGTACAGATCCAGATTGTAGCCTTTTCCTAAAGTCAATTCGCACATTCAATTCATGTTTTCAAATGACGTCGTTTGGAGCAACAGAAATAGTTAACAATATTGCTGCAAACGGTCAACAATTTAACTCCACGTTCAAAATCAAAGGCCAAATTTATCACAAAGTGGGCTCATTGCTGCCAATGCCAAACGAATCTCATAAATTTTTACAAATTTACTTTATGGGTGGCGAAGACTCCGAACGTGCACTCGCCAATCGCGTGGATGCACGTTGCGATTACCACAATCTCAATTCACCTTTTGCCAGGCGTATCGTCACCGACCTGGACGCTCTGTTAAATGAGCATAATGAATTGTTGAAATTATTCAAATCACACATGCACAAACTACAAAGTGACAATCATGCTATTGTCATCAATCCTGATAGAACACCAGCTGGAGAGCATGTACGTAGATTCAACGCACCTGTTGTTGACGACGTTGCTGGAATCATGGTTGGTGACCGTACAGCTACGCGACAAATAGTGATTCGAAGAAGAAATAATAATCTTCAATTCATTAGTGATACCCACCGTTCTTATGACGCTCTCCAATATCCACTAATTTTCTGGAAGGGACAAGACGGATATTGCGTAAACATTAAACAACGAGATCCCGTAACAGGTAATTCATTCATTATTAAAAACATAATTAATTATTATTGTAGAATCTTCAATTAATTCAATGATATATTATTACAGGAGCCAACAAATAAGAACGTTAGCTCGAAGGATTTTTTATTCATATCGTTTGATGATTAGAAGCGGCCGAGACAATATCATTTTACGATAATGTTGAGCTAAACCAACAATTTATGGTCGACATGTATGTGAAGATAAGAGTGAACGACTACGATACTTGCGATATAATCAACAGAAGCTGCGTGCGGAAGAATATATTCACCTGCGAGATGCTATTGCGAAAAACGCTGACACTGCCGAAATTGGTAACTCTGTTATCTTACCATCATCGTATGTAGGTAGTCCACGTCACATGCAAGAGTACATACAGGATGCTATGACTTTCGTGCGTGAATATGGACGACCGTGTCTTTTTATTACTTTTACATGTAATCCAAAATGGCAGGAAATTACATCATTACTATTACCAGGACAAAATGCAATACATCGTCATGACATTACAGCACGTGTGTTTAAACAAAAATTAAAGTCTTTAATCAGCTTTATTACGAAGTTGCATGTATTTGGTCAAACACGTTGTTGGATGTATTCAGTTGAGTGGCAAAAGCGTGGATTACCTCATGCTCACATTTTAATTTGGTTCGTCGACAAAATACGTGCTGAAGACATCGATAGTTTAATTTCTGCAGAGATTCCAGATCCATCTACTGATCAATTACTATTTTATATTGTTACTACAAACATGATTCATGGTCCGTGCGGAATTCTGAATCGTTCATCACCTTGCATGGTAGACGGAAAATGTACTAAGCGTTTTCCTAAAGATTTCATAAACGATACGGTAACACATATTGACGGATATCCAATATATCGTCGAAGAAGTACTGAAAATGGCGGACAAATCGTTCATTAAAACTATCAGTAACGCAGACATCGACATTGACAATCGTTGGGTTGTACCATATTCCCCTCTGCTCAGCAAAACATTCAATGCTCATATTAATGTTGAGTCATGCAGTTCGGTGAAGAGTATCAAATATATTTGCAAATATGTTAATAAAGGAAGTGATATGGCTGTATTTAGAATTGAAAATACTAATGTCAATGCTCCTCCGTTGAATGAAAATGATGAAATTACGAATTACCAAATTGGCCGGTATATCAGTTCCAATGAAGCTGTCTGGCGTATTTTTGGTTTCCAAATTCATGAAAGAGATCCAGCAGTTATCCATTTAGCTGTCCATCTTGAAAACGGCCAGCGCGTATATTTCACGGACGATACAGCGCTTGATCGTGCTATAAATCCACCAAAAACCACGCTCACTGAATTTTTTGAACTGTGCAATCGTGCGGATGCGTTTGGTGCCTTCGCACAAACACTGCTCTATTCTGAAGTTCCGCGATATTTTACATGGGCTCAATCGAAAAATGGATGCCCCGCAAGCGCGAGACACCGGTTGATGCCCAGTTTTATTTAAATCAAATAATTTGGACGTGTATAACAGTCAATCAAGGCAGACTGAGTGTTTTTTATCACGACTGCTGTTGAAGGTTAGTGTCACCGGACCTGCTGTTTCAGATAGCACATATAGGTATGGACAGCAGTATCCAACAGTATAAAGATGCATGCCTTGCACTGGACTTACTAAGAAGATGGCTAATCAAATGGGACAGTATGCTTGCTGAAGCAGCATGACCACTGCACGAACACAAATTCTCATTCTACTATTTGCTTATAGTATTGACTACATGTTTTGGCGAGCGCATAATGTTGTGGGATAATCCACAAAGATTACAATGACTGATGACATTTTGCTCAGAAGTATTTCGGTGAGACAATCGATCTCGATATATCAGTATATTATTTTAATGAATCTATTGATTGCTATGAGGATCTTTACATTACTATTGCGAATTTACCAATCAGTCATTTCGGTATGAGTTCACCGAATCGAAGTGCATCTGATTTACTCAACACAGATATGAATCGTGAACTGCAGTACAATACTGTGGAAATGGCAGGCATTGTTAGTCGCAATGTTCCATTACTAAATGAACAAAAAATTATTTACGACCGCATTATGCTGGCAGTTTCGGCAGGACAAGGAGGATTCTTTTTTTTGGATGCACCAGGTGGAACTGGCAAAACGTTCCTTATTTCGCTACTTCTTGCCGAGATACGATCAAAAAATGGCATCGCATTGGCCGTTGCTTCTTCTGGCATTGCAGCAACTTTATTAGATGGAGGCAGAACAGCTCATTCAGCATTTAAGCTGCCATTGAACATCCAAAATAATCCAGATGCAATGTGCAAGATTAAAAAACAATCGTCAATGGCCACAGTGCTGAAACAATGTAAAATTATTATCTGGGATGAATGCACTATGGCACACAAACATTCGCTTGAGGCATTGGATAGGACACTAAAGGATATAAAAAACAACGATAAATTATTTGGCGGTACTTTGTTACTCCTTTCAGGTGATTTCAGGCAAACACTTCCTGTTATTCCACGTTCAACGTACGCTGATGAAATCAACGCTTGCTTAAAATCATCGCGACTATGGCGTAATGTTGAAAAAGTACAACTGACGGTGAACATGCGCGTTCAAATGCTTCAGGATCCATCCGCCGAAACATTCTCTAAACAACTGTTAGATATTGGCGATGGGAAAGTTGCTGTACATGAAAATACTGGATGCATTAAATTACAGACGGACTTCTGCACAATCATCGACTCGCAAAATACTCTCATCGATCGAATATTTCCCGACGTACACACACAATATGTAAATCATAAGTGGCTGGCAGAAAGAGCGATTTTGGCAAGTAAAAATGTGGACGTCAATGGATTAAATTTAAAGATACAACAGTTGTTACCTGGGGACTTGATGTCATATAAATCTATCGATGCAGTTTGTGATACCAACGAGACTGAATTATCCAATTGAGTTTTTAAATTCGTTGGATTTGCCAGGCATGCCACCACAGAATTTACAATTGAAAGTTGGATCACCGATTATTCTCCTTCGTAACTTAAACCCACCACGGCTATGTAATGGCACACGATTAGTCATTAAAACATTAATGAAAAATGTTATAGAAGCCATCATCTTGAATGGCAAGTTTCAAGGCCAAAATGTGTTGCTGCCACGAATCCCTACGATTCCGACAGATGTGCCAATTGAATTCAAACGCACTCAATTTCCAATTAGATTGGCATTCGCTATGACGATCAATAAGTCACAAGGCCAGACATTGTCTGTATGTGGCTTAGATTTGGAAACACCATGCTTTTCCCATGGACAACTATATGTGGCATGTTCTCGCGTGGGAAAACCATCCAGTTTGTTTGTGTTGGCTAAAGACGGACTAACCAAGAATATTGTACACTCTATTGCGCTAAGAGATTAAATTTTTTTTTCAACTGCCATAATTGATAGTTACAATATGAATAATTATTTTTGATATTTAGATAACTAGCAAGAATTGTAATTTAAAATATATTCTCTACATTAATAAACATTAATTTATTACCCTACATAAAGCATTCTTTTATTGTTTATAACACTTTCGATTATAAGTACATCCCCGAACACTTATAGTAGATAATTTTTATTGACCTAAAAAAATGTTTCCTACAAATAATATACATGGCAAAACAACGTTTGCCGGGTCAGCTAGTAAACAATAAAATTTAAATATCTTAAGTAAAAACAATGAAAATTGCTTCTTTATCGTATTATTTACCACTCCATTTTCAACTGTCAAGTTCTACTAAAATGTCTCTAATTTCACTTCTGATCATCATAGATGTAAAATAAAAACTGTTTTGAAAACTAAAATCAATAGGCTTTCAGATAAGACATTAAAAAAAAATTATGATTTTCGGTCAAAAATGAGTTTTCGAACGTATGCGGATACCTTAAATTTTTTTCCTATCTTTAGTCGTAGCAGAGCTATACGGAAATTATAAATTGGGGGAGTGGTATTTTAGCTCATAACTTCTAAAAAATTGCAGCTATCAAACATGTTACAATACAAAAGTTGTTTATTATCAAGAGGCAATAATTCGCCTATTTTGAGTTTTCATTCTATCTTCAATCGTAAAGGAATTATAGGAAAATGAAATTTTTAGTCCCCCACAATTTCCACCCCCATTTAGCTGGTTAGCCCAACTACAAACTTGGTCGATATTTTCACCGCTCTTGCAACATGTCCCTCGCCGGTTAAAACATAATCAAAATTACTCAAGTTATCGTGATGACAAGATAAGATAGGCAAAAGCGTTATATATATCCTAGAAAATCACCCGTCATGGTTTGACGGGTGCAAATTGCCTCTTCATTTGAGAGATTTCCCATCAAATTTGATGTGTTTATATAGTTATATATGCGAGAGAAATGTTTAACATTGATTGGAAACAAATAAAATAAACATATTATCTATGGCAGGAAATCCTTTTTTTATATTATTTACATAATATTTACATATTTCTTTATCCAAAAACCTCTTGGTAAACACGCTAGTAGCATGAACTCATCTCTTTTTGCCTGGCCTTCCATCGAATTCATCGGAAACTGAACCAGTATCTTCGAGACCACATCGTTTAGATTAGTATCCGAACACCGGTTTCCGTTTTGGTAAATTTGATCGGAAAATAATATGTTTATGAGTAGTTGAAAATTCCGATGAAAATTTGCCAATCGGAAATTCACGGCATATAGATATCGTTCCGATCTCGGATAATGCTGAAATCACTGATAGTCGAATTTGATTGGTCAACAACCCTGTGATGTGTTCGAGAGTATTTGCAACCGCAATGGCTGTCATGCCATTTGCTAGCGTCCACCTGACAGTCTGAATTTGACCATCTTTCATTTGGAAAAAAATGTAAGTATTTATTTTATTCTTAATTATCTTTATTAATTTTATTACTTACGGTATGTTTAGTAAATGAATAAAATTATTATAAAGTTTTTTTGAAGGTTAGATGCATGCAACCTATGATTGAATAATTATCATTCTCAGTGCAAAACAATATATTCATGCTTGAATAATTAATTACTCTCTGTGTATAAAGAAGTTTGCACACGCATACATAATAAAAATTGGTGATAATTTTGGACAGCGTAAACAATTGGTCTCATACCATTTTTCCAGTTTCTACTCTGCGATTGAATGTAAACAAACACTCTCGCACCGTCTTCAATAGTTAAGCCTTCTCGACCAGTCAAATACAGATGCTTTCTGGGCCTATCAGTCGTGGGCAACAATATTATAACTGTTACTTTCTGTATTTCTAATAAACTAAGATCTTTTTCCTCGAAATTGGCAATTGTAATGTTTTTTTCAAAATTCAGATGCGTTTCTAAGTTTTGGGGCAATATCTCTTCCAATACTGTGTTAATAGCAATAGGTTTGAATTTATTTAAGGGGAATGCTTTATTTTTAAATATCATTAAATTATCTTATGGAATCATAAAAATTTTAAATTAAAGAACATTATAAAAACATGCAATTAATCAATTTTCATTCTTTCAGTGTGATTTTCTAAGCGGTATTGGAGGACACTCGGCCAGCTCCTCTCGACTAATTTGTCGTTTGAAGGCAACTAAGAGTGTGGATTTGAGATTTTCAACATTCAATCTCATAAACAAGGTGATTTTTGTAATTTTTTATTTTGTACTTTCTTGATGGTTATATACTTGAAGTCTGATGCCATATATATATATAAGTAAACAAGACATATCATGAAGCCAATCCTATACTAAAAATTCATCATTTAAACAATACAGCCAAATCCAAAACAAAATCTAAAGAATTGAAAATACTATAGATACCATGAATAAAAATTAAATTAAATTTTAAATTTAAACATTTATGGCAACATGTAAAAAACTCTGTTGTTATTAAAAGTATTGAAAAAAGGCAACCCATATATATGGAGTTTTCAACAATTAATATAGGAGCTTGGCTGTGGACAAGCTTAATATATATATATCAAAACAAACTTAGAAACACAAGACAAAAACTCAAAAACAATCAAGACACAATGGCAAAAAATAGATAAAAACCAAAATAAAATTGAAAAGTATCATAGCGAGCCGCTCTTCCAGGAAGAGAAACTTGCTCATGATATTAATTTGTGCTTTTTTCTGCTAACGACAAACGAAATCCGTTAAAAAAGGCCGCCATCCCCTCAAAAATCACAAGACAATTAAAATGGAAGAATTCTTGAATAAAAGATAAATATATTTAAGATGATTAAAAAAGAATCGAAAGCAAAAAATCCGAATACAAAAGACCTAGAAGAAAATAAATAAAATAGTAGTATAAACAAAAAATAATAAAATAAAAGCGAAATACGCTTACCATGGCCAGGAAAAAACTTGCGTGTCCATGAGGACCACGAGGAGAATGGACGCTAAACCAGTTATTGATGTTGCCAAACAGAGGAAGAGGAAGAGAAGGAGAAAAATCCTTTTTGTCAGTAGTTCCGGAATCACTGCTTGAGATATCGTCGCACAAAGTTTTCGGGAATAGCATTATTTAAAAGTTGATCATACAAAAGCTTTAATTGTATAGATTTTGAATTATCTTTCGAACAAATAGATCTAATGCGAGAAAATTGAGAGAGAATAGTGTTTGTATAAATCTTAATAGAAATATTAGAAGACCAATATGAAAGTCAGTTGACACAAAAATTAAGTAAATAATTCTTCTCAAAATAATGAAGGAAGAGGTTAGCTGTAATAGAAGAAAAAGAAGATCCTTGAGGAATGGCATGTGATTGGAGAAAAATACTTTCCCCATTGTAAATAAAAGTATTAAATATGCAAAAATTACATAATTTATCCCAATACTTAAAAGAAATATTGAGAATATTTTTGTAATAAAAAAAGTATGAGTTAAGCACCTCTCGAAGAGTGGCTAAAGGAATGCTTGTAAATATATATATTTGTGTGTGTGTGTGTTATCTGGGTTTCGGTGGCAAATATGATACTTTAGAAAATGTGAGAGGATATTGCTGGAGAATGTTCTGTATTGTAATATAGTGTGATTGCTTGTTATCCATCAAAAATGTTGACTTTTGATGATGGGCATACCTGACAAATCTTTGGAGTTTGATAGTGGATTTCATATTGAACTCTTGAGCAAAATCTTTTATCTTGCCAACTTTTCATTTTTCACTCAGAAAAAGAAACCTAATTAATGAAAAGTTGAAATGACTGTCCAAACCGAGGGATTTAATGTGAACAAATGAATTTGTTTTCAAAATAATTCAAACTTTCAATAGAAACAGTAAGTGAAAATAATCTGGCAATATTGTACGATTGTTTATTTATAATTTTCATAAACTAAAAATAAAGTTTTATCTACTTTATAGATAAAGTATAAAGCACTTTGTCTAAACTAACTCAGTCTCAAACATTTTCTAGCTTATTACAAGTATGTCATTCATGTTTCATGTTTTTATGGGTAAAGGCAGGGACATTTCAATAGAATGCAGAAAAAATTACTTTAAATTTTAAGGGTTTTGAACTTAATATAAAGGGATAGGATTTTAAATTTTGAGTGTTATTATTTTAAATTTTCATATTTGGTTAAATGTTTCCTTTTGGAACATCCTGGGAAGGAAAAACTAATTCCCCCCTCTTAATTTAAAGAAGCATATGAAGCCAGAGACCAGTTCTCCACATTCCAGAATAATTTGGTTAATTATCTTTTGAGCGTTTGATTGGTTGCAAAGAACTTTCATTCTGAAACTTGCCTCAAATTTAAAAATTAGTTGAGTGATTTATGTCTTCAAATCAATGTATGATTTATATATAACTAGCTGATATCCCTGGCGTTGCTCCGGATAAAAATATTTTCAAGTCCAAGTACTTATAACATTTTCAATTTAATCAAAGTGTTTTTCGGCGAAGCGTCTTTCGTTGATTTTCGTTAATCAACTGACCCATTGGACCAGCAGTGAAACACCCTTTTCTTTTTCTCTTCTTAGAGTGAACCACCTGGCAAGAATCTCGTAGTCCTTCGTACTCCATTTTTCCATCCCCATCATTGCTACGGCAACATCAGAAACTCTTTCATATCTTATATTTTGACGTAGACTTAGGTCTCTTCATGGTGGTCTAATTGTGCGTCGGGAAAGGAAAAAATTATGACGCTTTTCGTGATATTTTTAAACGCTTATAGCTCCGCATAGAGAGATTTAATTTCATTTAACAGAGAAAGGTTGACGTTGAAGATTGCAAAAGTAATTTTAGAATTTGGAATTACGTTTTAGTCACTGTAGAGTTTCAAAGTTGGTGAAAACAACGAAGAATTTTGATGACGTCATAGCGACCGATGCGCGCGCACGCGTCGGTTGTGAGCGGTATATTAACTGGATTTTAACAGATCAATAATTAATTCATTTCAGATTAATTAATTCATACAGATTAATTAATTCATTCAGATTTATTAATTCATTCAGATTAATTCATTTAACAGAGAAAGGTCATAGAGCATAGTTCATAATCACATAGAGCTACTTTAGTCACAGAAAATCACAATTGAGTAATCGATTCCTTAATTCATAATTATTAACAATTGTTGCTTTAATTGAGCTGTCCTTTCCATCGGTTCAATTGAGTTGAGTTTGTTTTAGTTTCATTTACCTGAGGAAGGTCGTAGAGCATAGGTCATAGGTCAAAGTCATATAGAGCTACTTTAGTCACATAGAACAACTAACAGTTAATTAAGGTAAGTAAGTCTACGCCCCTCAATCCCAGCGGCCGTTTCGCAGAGACAGCCTCTCGTCGATTTTTTTTTGCCATTATCCATACAACAATTACACTGGACAACAAAAAATTTTTTTTTTCATGTTGCTTGAGAAAGAAAGGGCTATACCTATGTATTTTTGTGCCCTGATTTCAAATCTGTTAAACGTTTTTTTCAATCACCCATAGTTTTTGAGCAACGTAGTAATTCTTATTATATACATTAGGAAATCATATTCAACTTGCAATATTCACACAGGCATATTAAAATGTTACAAACCTTCACTTTCTTGTGTACTTAGCCTGTTGACTGTACTTGGCTTGAGGAATATCCATTTTCAATGTCCAAAAATAGTCGGGTAACATTTTGGGATTCCATTTCCCTTGGTAACGAGCTCCCATATTCGAGATATCCTGATGGAACCGTTCACCATGCTCGTCGCTTACTGGTCCAAGATTTTCAGGGTAGAATTCTAAGTGAGAGTGCAAGAAACGGATTTTCAACGACATGTTGCATCCCATGGTTTTGTAGGCCTTTAAGCAAGTTATTGACGATTTGTCTTAGTTTTCCGCTTTGTGATTTTCGAAGAAGTTTTCTTCTAACTCCTTAAACAATGTCCATGCTGCGGCTTCCTTCTTAGTCAGTTTACTCTCAAACACCAGATCCTTCATTAGTTGTCTAAATTGAGGCCCAACAAATATGACTTCCTTAATTTTTGTTTCACTAACTTTTGGAAACTTCAGACTTAAGTACTGAAATCCACTTCCTCCACAGTCCATCGCTTTAACAAAATTCTTTATCAACCCTAATTTGATGTGCAATGGAGGCAAGAGAATTTTTTCTGAGGCAACTAGTGGTTCGTTCTCTTAATTCTTCACACTTGGTATGAGGAACTGTCGCTTGGTAGTAGCGCTTTTTTTCTGTCCCTACTGTCCCACTGGCACAAAAAGCAAAAATATTTGGTGCAGCCTGCTTGCAATACAACTAAGACGGCAATCACTTTCAAATCGGCGCATATATTCCAAGAATGCTTGCTGTACTCAATACTGGATAACATATGCTTCAAGGTTCCGTATGTTTCTTTCATACGAACGCCTACATTCTACATGAATCGAAGGGTGCTTGTTACCATTGTGTAACAGAACTGCTTTTAAGCTGACCTTTGAAGAGTCTATAAACAAACGCCATTCTTGAGGGTTATATTGTAATTCTAGAGCCTTAAACAACGAGTCAACATCATTACAAAATATCACATCACCATCTTGGCAAAAGCTTCCATGTGTTGCCAAACAGAAACATCTGTCCTTACAAAGTGGCTCATGCATTGAATCGTATTTGCGTTGCAGAATTCTCGATCCAAAAACGTCTGTTATAATTTTTGACATACAGACTTTTCTTTATCAAAATTATAATTGTAAGAGCATTTCAAACCCAAACATTATCTTTTTGGCCGGCAATTAATTTTTTCAGAAAATATTTTCGACACAAGATCCGACATATTTCAATGCCTTTTTCTATGTACTTGTAAGCAATTACGAGTAGTGTTGCTCAAATACAGTGTGTTATAGAGGTTTTTTGAGATTATATTCGGGTTCAGTGACCATAAAAACACCATTAACAGTCAAGATCCCAAAGGCAACAAAAAAATATCCTGGCTACGACATTGAATCAAATAAAAGAAAGGAGTGGACAGAGGTTTTAGTTAGAGTTCATGTTGCATAAAATTGGAGGGTGATAGACAAATTCTGATTGGTTTTTCGAATTCAGAGCATGAAAGTACATAAGAATTAGCTAAATTCAAACGGGCAACAAAATGGTTGTTGTCCAGTGTTATCTTGTATTTAGTGTTTTTGTCACTGACCGGAAAAAACCTCATATTTTTCTTTCTTTTTCACCTTAGGCCCTCTCCCTCAGGTAGGAAGTGAGATCAACAATCTTGAAGGATTTTACGCACTCATTATGATCATTATAAAAATTGCAATATTAAATGAAGCACCGGGTAAAGAGAGTAATTAACATCATTGTGTTGTGGTGCAAACATATTGAAAGAGGTATATGCTACGAAAGAAAAGCTAAATAAAGTTTCTGCCTTTCTCTTAACATTCAAAGAATACAATATTTTTTATCATAACTTTCACAATGGTAAAAATACAGGAATGAAGGATTTGATAAAACGATCAATGGTTTGAATTTTATTACAATAACAGAAAGCATTGTTACAAATTGTGTATGAAATAAATTTGAAAAGTTTATTAAATTAAAAAAAGAACGAATAAAATTAAAATTGAAATCATTAAAAAGATAATTTTCTGCTCTTTAAGATGGTATGCAAATAATCTACATGCAATATATTTTTTCTGAAATTATTGACGAAAAACTGAGACAAAACGCCGAAAATTGGCTTAATTTTCGTTATTTATTTAAATATCTTAGGAAGTAATTATTTTGAAAGTTTGAAAAAGTAGAATTAATCTAGGAACGGACCCCAGAATGGCATGTGGAAATTTCATGTCAAGACTATTCACCGTTTAGGAAGAGTTCTTGCGACAGATAGACCGTTAGAACATCTTTTTCCCCCTCCATTTTTCTCTTCCTACGATAGGAACCGGACTAAATAGGCTTGAAAACTTAGCACACGCTCATTAGGTAGGATCAAATAAAAATTTGCGAAAATTAAACAAAACATCGAGAGAATAATTCACTAACGCCATTGGATCATTGTGTAACCGCATTAAAAGCTGTCAATACTACGACGTCCGGAAGTGAAAAGTCTACTTTGTTATTTATGCTCAAAGAAAACAATTTTCTTATATTAAGTTCAATACTGGCAAAAGCCCGCGCGCGAAACAGTAATTTGACTTGAATTTATTTCTGTAAGACTAAAAAGTATTGTTAGAAATTGCGTTAAAAATATATTTTTAAACCTTCATAACAATCAGAGAAAAAACTTCATCGCAATGGAATTAATATCATTGAAATGATAATTTTCTGCTTTTTAAAATGGCATAAAAATAATTTGTGTCTAATAAATATTTCAGAAGTAATTGGCAGAAAACGTCTAAGCATTAGGCTTAACAGTGGCTAATTTTCGTTATTTAATTAAATATCTTAAGAACTAATTAACTCTGAAAGTTGAAAATAGCACCGTTGACCTAGAAATGTGTTCTAGAATGTCGTGTGCAATTTTCATGTCGATACCGTTCACCGTCTAGGAGAAGTTCTTGTGACCAACAGACAGATACATGTATTTTCTGCTTTATATTATAGATTGTTGTAAATTAATAATGGCACATTGATTTCTTTTTATTAGGTGCCGTGAGAAATAACATTTTCGGCAGCAACAGAAGTGGAAGTCCAAGAAGTTACTGTAAAACAGCTTATGCATGCCAAAGATGCTAACGGAGGAAGGAATCTTCAATGCAAACATAAAAGTGTAAAATGATCATAAATAAAAATGTAAATGTGTAAAATAAAACTAAAGTTTACTTTTTGTTTGATTTACTTTACTGAAAATTAACATTTTTTACTATCAAAAAAGACTTATAAGCAATTGTGTCAACCATAATATAGATGATTTACAATTTTTATCGTGAGTTAAAAAAGCTTATCAAATTTTAAGATTTATTGTTCATGGAGCTTTGCAGCTTATATCTGTAACACGTTAAACCAAAAAATATATACCCATTACTCCCATCTAAGTGAAAGAAAAAGAAAATTTGGACAATTTTGATTGAAGTGTCATTAAAAATTGTCTGCATCACAGAAACTTTATTTTAATAATTTTATGAACTGTAACAAAAAGGTTTTTCTTTTCGAAAATGTAACGAACAATAAATTTTTAATTATATCTTTTGAATCATCAATGGAGAGTTCATAATAAACATGTCAAATAAATCAGCTGTATAATTTTGGAAAGTTTCGTCACACTAACTTTGAATTTAAAGTAACACAACTTAACTAATACAATTATAATTTGTTAAATAGCTGGAAAAGTTAACTATGCAAAAGCGTCATGCATTATTTTTTAAGGAGGGCCCCTCTAAACATTTTAGGGGAGGGCCGCAAGTTGTTAACACCGCCCCTGGTTCTTTGGCATCTCATAAAATAAAAATATTAATAATTGGGTATTTTTTGATATCCATGTGCTCATTGCCAAAATCTTTCCAACCTAAAATCTATTGGCCATCATTTTATTAAAAAAACAACCAGTCATTTATTTGAACAACCAATTTTTCATCGTACTCTCATCCAAATTTGTTTGTATATTTATCTGAAAGTTATAGGAAATTCATCGCCATGAAACCGCACTGCTCGGTTTTCTATCGTATCGGCTAGCAAAAGTCATCCGATATCGATGATCGGCTGATCCATGGCCGATGAGACATATCGGAACAATTCCCTATGAAAATTCATCCCTATCCGATAAGAATCCGTTCCTCGGCCGATCATTGTGTGATCGGGTTTCGATGAAAGGCCTTTCAATGGCCGATGACATTTTACTATTAGGGCAACTTTCCGCGTGAAGTATTTTTCGTTGTTTAACAATTTTCCTTGTACTTCAGATGTCTTTGTGTTAATTTTAACGTGATTGGGAATCATAGACTTTGAAAGTGCAACATATTGCTGTCCATGTGAAAAGTTAGGCTCATCGAGGTAAATTCCAACATGATCGAAAGTTTGCCCCTGAGATTTGTAGATAGTCATCGCGTAAGGTGGAATTAACGAGAACTGGCGGCGGTTGAGTACGAATGGTAGATTCACGTCACTGGGGGCTAATTCAATTCTTGTTAAGAAAACAACGCCGCCAGGATTACATCCAGATACAATTTTCGCACTTATGAAATTTTCATGGAGACCAGAAATTGATAAGCGAATGCCGTTACAAAGTCCTTGTTTGGGATTTAAATTTCCGAGCATCATGACGATTACTCCTTTATTATGCGTGGGGTGGTATGCCTTATGGAGTTAAAGCATGCAGAAATTCAGGTGGATAGTTTTGCAGGTCATTCTGATCTTCGGATATTATTGAATCGGAGCTGTAAAAGGTATGAGGCTCATTCTGTAGTTTTGCGATGATTGACTGATTGATTTCCAGTGTCTTCTTGTTGGTTGGAGCTAAAATTACACGCTTTCTTAGTTGTTCAACTTCCATGTCGTTCAAAGTTTCGCTGTAAATCAGGTTTTCTTCTACTACCATTTGATGAGGTATTTCGATGGAATCGCAAGGTAATCCTGAAATTTCAGGAAGATTGCCTGATCCGATATTCAGTAGCCACATGTTGTTCTCTGTTTGTCCAGCGCAGTGAATATTTGTTGTGAGTGACAGGTGAGTGAACTTGCTCCAAAGCGGGCTTGAATTTATGCAATTTTTGATGACATCTGCTCGTGTACCTCTTGGAACAACTGGAAGTGTCTGTCTGAAGTCGCCTCCGATTATTATAACTGTGCCTCCGAAAGGCTTATCGTTATTCATCAAATCTCGCAAAAGAGAGTCAAAACAACGAAGACCGTCTTTTATGAGCATCGTAATTTCATCAATAATAATGAGCACTGCTGGACGCAGTTTATCTGCTTCCGGAGATGTAGATCTTATTGACGAAACTGATGTGGCAAGAAGAGGAACTGGTAACTTAAATGCAAGAAGCTGCTTCGATGCTGTTGCACAAATAATCCAGAGACATATCAATCGAGTATTTGTTCCACAGCTCGAGCACACTAGTCGGGTTACAGAAGTACAGAATAAAGACGAAGGTCTGACGTAGTTGCTTTGGTATTTGATAGGTGTAATCTAATGATCCCACTCTTCATCTGAATTCAGCAAGTGACGGTGAAACGCTGCTTGCTTGAAAGTGTCATGAATGACGTTGTCAACCGTTCGAAGAAACTTAAAGCTTGCAGCACCGGGAACATGAAGCAACAGCATGCGTAGGTAGAATCGTTCATCGTCTTTTACATTCAACACGTACATTCTCGCATCGCAACAATTTGGTTACCTCCTCTCTTTCGCCTTTTCCAGTTATTACGATCATACACATAATTTTATGGAATGTCAGTGTTCAATAATGTTTGATCATGAGGATCGCTTTGATTTAACTGGAACCATGTCTCTAGCATCGTTGGTCTTGATCTTGCAGCCTCCAAGGCCTCCTCTTCGTGGTCGTCCTTAAACGTGACTCGTTTCTGGTTTGGAAGATGAACAGGCCGTCTCATCACTGCATGCAATCGGTCATGCATGTGCGACCCAAGCAATCGCCACATTGCTTCAGGTGCTCTGACATACCGTGCGTCAATGTAGTTCACGATCTCCTGGTATTGGACCTGTCTTGCAGACAAAACCATGTTGGCCCAGTCAAATCCTTTGTAAATATATTTATAAATATATTTCACCGCACACAGAGAGGTGCAAACTTCGACGTTGATGTGAGCGTTATATTTCAGCAGCAGGTAAGGATTGTAAGAGACAACGAATCTGTTATCCATTTTTCTTCCTCGCCCAAATGTTGTGTCACTTGGGCATCTACGATTCAAAGGGTAGACACTCACACTCATTGTAGTTTCAGTTCGAAATTCTTTGAGAAACTCTTTCATGCATTGGCCCGCTTCCATGCAAGGTGCTCCAGGATTGTCAATGCCACAGGGGCCATGCATTAAGTATTTTCATGCAGTCGCAGATTTTCAATCGATGATGGAATCTCAGCACGCATAAATTTATCTATATGCTCAGATGTTGAAAACTTGTCAGCCGCCCGCAGAACAATTAAGATTTGTGCATGTTGCAAACCGCGCATTTGAAATTCCATTGTGTACAATTGGGCTATTGATTTCCCCAATGCGCCATGAACTTTCGGATTGTCCATGAGCGATTTCATCTTTAAATTGAAACATGCGCCAACAAATCAGGACGGTCAGTTGTGTATTCGGAATGTGATAATTTTCACGTGATTTCTGGCCATGTTGGATTAGCCGTAAACGTTATGAATAGATCCTGTGCACCGTATTTAGCGAAGATGGACATTGCGTCCACACGCCGTTCTCTCGTGTTTCGCGGTGATCCTTCAAATGATGAGGGCTGGATTGCAGGAATTCCGGTCCGCAAGTTCTTGGTAGAGCTCAGTTCGTAACTGTTGTTGATGCGTTCTGATGAAATTCAGGTTATTTGCTTCTACCTGGAGGTACGAATCGACATTCTATTGCTGTGTAAGTTTCCCCGCACTAATGATCGGATTGAAGTCGTCTATCACAGCTGTTAACGCTGATTTGTACTGAAGCATTGTTACGTTTACTCTGTTTTGATTTCCTTGTGTCCCTTGGTAAGACTCAAAACGCCAGTTGGGTTGCCAACCAGGTTAGCCATGAGGAAACAAAATTTTATAAGCCATCAGATCTAAATTTGGGCTGAGGATGTTGATATTAATAAATGGTTGCTGTGGAATTTCGGGATGCAATGGATACACGCGAATGTCCCTTTCGAATGGAGGTTCTCCATCGCTGTTGACAAAAACCATTGCTATCTCGTTGGCTGTAGGTGCATTGTACCTTCGCTGGTCTTAATGTCGATCGCGCCTAGAGACCATGTTCACAAAGGGAACATCCTCGCCTGCTTCGTTTGATTCTGCGATTACTCGCGATTCAACCTCTTGAAGCATGCGGTATGTGTCAGACAATCGATTGTGCTGTCTAAAGAAAGGATCGATTTGATCCATGATTCGTAAATTTCATTGCTCATTAGCTGGATGATTTACTCGAATTTTAGTAGCCTGAGTACTACCGATTACGTAGAATTGGGCATACTGAGGAGCTTGGACATTCACTGACTGAATGTGACTGGTACGATGATTTATCTGACCGTGAACTTTGGATACGTATGGTCCCCCACCGCTGAAATCAACTACTTACGTTCCCATCGCAGTACTGTATGAGCGGATGTTATCGTGAAAATATTTATAATCAGGATTGTTAGGATTTGTCAATAAGTCAAGAAGAAAATTAGTTTTAAAAAATTCATTACTTAGTGCATCTCAGGGCTTCTCTAATTTGATATTTCCTTTGCGGCAACAGCTGGTGAATTTGCCATCAGAAGGGCGTTCTGCAGCAGAGTTCTTTGATTTGCGGAACTGGCAAATTATGTTCATAGGTCCGCAGTTGTGCGTTTCTACTTGGACCTCTATGTAGTGAATTGCTTCGTCGTGTATCCTTTGACGGTCTCGGACCATGTGATGAGCTTCAACCTATCTTTCTCGGCGAGTTTGAGATTGAGCTGGAGTTTCGTTTCGATGCGTCTCCTATAAGCTGCTGCATCTACTGCACGAATCCTGTCCAGCGATTCCTGGCTTTGCCGCGTTAAGCATCTTGCTTTCCTTTCCTTTGTCATCTGCCGTCTTTTTTGCGATGGTTCTTCGTCGGTATTCATCGTAAAAAATATATTGAACTAATTCATGATTGCAAAGTAATAAATAACCATGAATTAATTAATTGAATAACCATGAAATTCTCAGCTTGTCAAACGTAAGTTAAAATTTCAAACAAACGTTGCAGCAAAATATCGAAAAACGCTGTCAAACATTGCCAAAAAATATCATCAAATTATATCATCACGTTTGCAATAAATAATTATCGTGGCTTCCAAACTATATATATCACTGACATAATTTACTACTTTCTATTTTAAAACAGAAATTAATTTGAAATATATCTATACTTATAAAAGGCTATGTTTGTGTGCGTGCGTGTGTGTGTGTGTGTGTGTGTTTGTCTGCGATGTCCAGACGAATCTATCGCACTTACAGCCATGATATTTGGCACACACTAAGTCGTAATGGTGACTGAATGCACCTCGAAGCCGAAATTTTAAATTTTAATCTAGAATTTTTTTTATTTAATGTTTTGTGTTGTTTTGGTTGATTTTCCGCACTAATTTCTCAATAGAATAGTTACGAATAACTTTACGATAAAAATATATACACCATCGGAAAGAGCATGCGATTTCCGTTCTAATGAAGTTAGTTTTGAATTTCTAACGTAATTTACTGAATTTTGAGAAATTTTTAAAAAATACCCAGTTTTGGCATCACGATGTTACTTTTGATTTTAAATTTGTTGCATCCGACTTTCTAATAACACTATTAATTTCAATTTTTTTCAGCTTATAACTAGAACGGTTCTGTCGGATTTAAAACAAGAATGGTTAAAATATCTTTTCAAGTTTTTTTTAAATTAATTTTTTTCTGGGTGGTTGAGAGTTATTTTTATGGAGAGAGTCCCTCGCGCGGCACGGCACTTCGGAACTCAGATGGCTATGTGATTGGCTGAAGGGGAGGTGACGACATAACCTTGAATTGAATGACTGATTATTATTTTCGGCAGTATCTTAATGTATTTATTCGTCTCGCATACTTAGCTTGCAGTATAATAATTTTCGCGCTACAATATTTTATTATTGTTTATCGTGAAAAAAAAATAAGCGGGAAAATCAATAATGTGTATCTTTTGTTTTGATTTTGTTTTCAAAACTTTTTCATGTCATTGTGGGCGTTTTTTTTTTTTTTTTTATTTTTTTGTAGTCCTGGTTCCACGGGCAACGCCGTGCGCGTACTGCTAGTGATTAATATAATTTAAAATTTCTATCATGGCGAGATTACATTGAAATCACTTAAAGTGTGATTTATATACTAGGTGTCCAATATAAACGCGGTACAATAGCTCAGATTTAAATCTTAGAGATAGGTATACGTTTCTGGGCGAAGTATTGCAAGATTGCTAAAATGCGAACCATTTGAAATTAGGTGGACATACGACTCTTAAACCGCCGTATCGAAACCGAAAAACCGAAAAATCTGTCAAATTCGATACATTATATCTCTAAAACAAAAGATTTCACAAACTTTTTTCTAGAAAAATATATTTTTAATGTTATTGTACACACATTTTCAAATCTTAATATTGATAAACATTTATTTGAGAGAGTAATAAATATAGGTATAATTTTTGGTGAAAAAATAAGATAGTCACCTTCCTCGCATGTTTACGGATAAAATATTGGTTTAAACACAATATTTTGGGTGTCAAATATACAAACAGTGTGTTTCAGAAATTAAACCACAATTTATTTACATTTAAATCTTGTTTATATTTTAAATACCAATTTAAAATAAAGTGTTAAAAATTATTAAAATTTTAACTGTTCTACCTCCTCCCACAAAAATTCGGTAGAGAGAAAATGCAAAAAAAAATTGTGGTTCAATTTGTAGAACGTAGCATAATATACATTCAATAAACATTTTATGTAAAAATATTCAATAGAGTTCTTGAAATATCCTTCACGCAATATAAAAAATCACATTTTGAGATATAGCGCTTTAAAGTTATTTCACTGTAACTAAAAATATTTTAAAATTCCAGCATATTTAAAGGGGTTAAATTTATGTATAATTCTATGGTATACGTTTCATTAAAATTTCTCACAAATGCAATCAGAAAATTTTTAGTGATTGAAGGCAAATGGGATTCACGATGAGGAAAACATTAATATGGCGAAACACTTTTTCAACTCCCCCCCCCCACAAAAACTTCTGTAGAGAGAAATGCAAAAAAATGTGGTTCAAAGTTTAGAACATAGTATTATAATATACATTCACTAAAAATTTTATGTAAAAATATTCAATATTTCTCGTGATATCATGCGCTTAATATGAAAAAAACATATTGCTCGTCATATCAATTAAACACATTTTGAGATATAGCACTTTAAATATATTTTTTTACTGTAAGTTAAAATATTTTATTTTCCAGCAGGTTTAAAGGGGTTAAGTTTACATATAAGGCCATAGAATATATTTCATTAAAGCTTTTCACATATGCAATCAGAAAATTTTTAGTGATTAAAGGAAAATGGAAGATATATTCACGATGAGAGAAACATTTCTCTTCAAAAACACTTCTTCATAAATTATACAATTATTAAAAGCATTTTTGGTTTAAAATGTTAAAATAGTAACTTACCAAGTGGATCAAATCCACGTGCCTCATATGTTAATCCTTCCTTTTTTAGTAAATTTTGATTCAAGGAGCAATTTCGCAACTCTCCTTCCTCTCCTTTTTTCGATGGTATTTTGTTTGAGTCTTGTGTCTCCCTGTTTAATTTGTCTCATGTCAGCTTTATTATCAGAATTCATTTCCTTATTACTAATGCACAATTTAAGTTCTTTCATGATATTCAGTCTGCCCAAGCGTCCCACATTAAAACGTGCAATTGATTCGTAGACAGCAATTTCTGCAATCCTACGACCGCTGCCCGATATCTTAGGGCAAATCTGCTAAATCACAGAGTTTAAAGATTCATTTTTATTTTGAGTATAGGCTCCAAGGCACTGGTTTAGTAGCTGAGGATGGGATAAAGAATTAAAGATTGGCTTTATAGAATCCATAACAGCAAGAGGAAAACTGGCTTTGTGATTAAAGGTTTCGGCAGTTCCCTTTGAAACTGCCTGGTTGTACTTACACCACGATGTTTCACCAGCTGGGCTCCTGTGAAAATATATGGCTCATACGGCATTCATGTCTTTGACAGAATTTGAATGCATTGCCCTAGAAAACAGATAATTGATCAATTACAGTAAATTCTGGATAATTCGAACTTGTTTAATTCAAAATTCTGGATAATTAGAAATTTTTGCTCGGTCCCGAGAATTCTGTATTAAAATAATGTTAAAAAATCGGGAATAATTCGAATTTTATTTGGATAATTCGAATTTTTCGTACGATTGCACTTAAAATATTAAGGTAAAAATTTTTCCTGAGTCTTTTCTCAGCTAAGGTACATTATTTGTAGTATTGTCTGCTACATGAAATGTGCTTTTTCCTTTTTCCAAGGTCCAAGGTTCCTTCCTTGGTCCAAGATTGTCCAGTGCCTACGTGCAGGAGGTCAGTTAAAGGTCACTTTCTCACCACATTACGAGCGGGGGAGGCTATAAGGTCACTCTAAAATAGCGCCTGACAACAAGCTTGTCCAATCAGGCGTTGTTTTTTTTTCGGTGACGCAAGGCCGGAGTGTGAAGAGGGGCCTTGATCCCTGCACTTGAAGAAGGATTTTGGAGAATCGAGACACGCTGCTAGATGATTTTTTTGGAAAAAAGAAAAAAATGGTGATCATCCTTCGTTCCGGTGCGGACTTTTCGAATTACATCTGCTGAGTTGTTTTGCCCAAAATGAGGAGTATGTGAATGCCCCGTTCGGGTAATGTTCCCCCGTCTGGATTGTAAAGGAGGAGCGGACTAGTATGATGTATAAAGATTCATGAAGGAGGAAACCAAACAGATAAGAATTCCTTAATTTATCAAAATACTTTTTTTTTACGTATTTCATGGCATCCAATTTTTGCATCCAATTCTCACCCCCTTTACATAAGAAAAACAAGAGAGGAACTTAAGGACTATTTCAAAAAGATTTCTCCGACTTTTTGAGTTTCTAGTTTAATGCAATATGTGTGTGTGTGTTTTTTTTCGCGAATGTTGATCAAATTTTTTTTTTAGTTTAAGAAAAGGGCCCCCTAATAATATCCTGATAATATGTAGTCTAGAAATTAAGTTAATGTCAATTATTATTTTTGTGTATTAATACAAATAAATCTTTTAGTTCCTTTTTTTCAGGAGTAATTCTTTTTTTGCATTCATGTCTGACGTTGTTAAATCTTCTTTTTTTTATATTTATGCATGCTATCTCTCCTTTGTTTTTTTTTATTTTTAGTAAAAAGGATACTTGAAATATATACGGATAAATTAATTTAGCAAATGCAATTTTTTAATCTAATGAACTGCAGCTTTATATATCTAAGTGTTTATATATTATATTATACAATATCAAGATAACAATTTATGTGTTTAAATATCAAGTTAACAATTTAACAATTATATATATTTAAGTGTTTCAATCCATCAAGTAACAACTTAACTATTTAGGTATATATCATATTATATTATGGATAATAACAATTTAGCAATTTATGTGTTTAAGTAAAAAAATTCATCAAGTAAACCACATAACAATTTATGCTTTTATATAACAATTTACAAAGTAAACAACATAACATTATTTATTTTAATGAGGGTTGGAATGTCACTATGTTGGGATTTCCGAGGATTTTTCTGTCCACCCTGTATTTTTACCCTCTCCCCTCGCTACTTCATTCACTATTGATTAGTCATCCAAAGTCTGTCTACATTTTCCGAGAAAAGACTTCACCACACCCCTTCGGCAGGAGAATCTATTTCACTGCGGGATGAAAAGATCGAATCTTTTTGCCCCTTTTTTCTCCAGAAGTGCAGCTATTCTTTGGGTCTTAGAATCACGTGCGCTTCTTGTGAATCATTTAATGCGGTTGTATACATTTTGGGGTTTTGTGCTTGTGCTTTAAGTATTGTTTCTATGCTCTTACTATGGCATTGTCAAAACCTAAAGCTCCTTATAAGTCATTAACATTAGCCCAAAAGGTAGCGGTGATTAAGGAAGTGGAAAAAGGCCTTTAAAAGAAATGGGAAATCGCCAAGGAATTTGGAATTCCATCCAACACGTTATCGGCATATTTGAAGAAAAAATATAAAATTTTGTGCATCGAAAATGGCACTGGAATAAATAGAAATATTAAAGAACGAGAGGACCTGACAACCCAGATGTGGACGGCTGTGTTCTTAAGTGGTTTAAACAAGCACGAGATAAGTACATTCCAATTAGTTGCCCTTTTATGAGATCCAAATCTGAACAGTTTGCCTCTGCTTTAGGCAATCAAGATTTCAAAGCCAGCACAAATTGGCTGAATGGTTTCAAAGATGGAAACGGTATTTCTTTCAAAGCAGTGTGTGGTGAAAGTGGTGCAGTGAATATTCAAGCAGCTGATGAATGGAGAAAACATTTAAAAGAAATTATTCAAGAGAAGAAACAAAAAAATATTTTTAATGTTGACGAGACTGGACGTTTTTATAAGTGTATTCCAAATAAAATTCTTGCTTTCAAAAGAGAAGCATGCAGTGGCTGAAAGCTAAGTAAATATCGAGTAACGTTGCTTGTTGGAGCAAATATGGACGGATCCGAAAAGATGGCAAAAAAACTTAACAATGAATGGCAAATCGGTCAATCCACGTTGTTTCAAAAATGTGAAGTCTAAGTTTGTAATGTCAATCAATTTGCTTGTTTTGAACATTGCTTACACGCTTTTTCACAAATATTTCATTAATTTTCGAGAAGATATAAAGGTTCCTTTGAAACAACCCAAATTTTTAGCATATTATTTCTAATAACATGCAAAGTTTTCAGCTACATTTTACGAAACTTCCTTAATAGTCGAAAATATGTTGGAGAAACATTGGGTAAAAAGTTGAAGTAAACGCCTCGAGAATTTGAAGAAATATGACCATTTGTAGTAAATACTTTTTTATTTCGCATGCGCGAAATATAGCGTAAATTTTCTTTAATAATTTAGAAGCCAGTTATTTAAGGCAGCTTATATAAAAATTACAGTTCAATATCATTAAGATTTAGAAAGTTGTTGGCATTTGAGCCAGCAGAATTTCTGTTGTTTTCTAAGAGAAACAAATTGATAAGGGATTTTTCACAAATGAATATTTATTATACTTGAATCCACGAGTATTAACGAGGACATGTACGAGACGGTCTCCTAAATGTCCTCGTGACAAAATCTTTATTGTAAAATGTTCGTTGCCACGATTCTGCAAAACTGATTGTAAACCCTGGTATTGAAATTAACTCAAAATGTTTCGCATTTTGCCAATCTTGCAAAAGTTTTGATGTTATATTTCCAATGGGAAATATAATCTAAATGATGTAAAGAATTATTTTTTATGTTTAAGAATTTTCAATCATTTTTGAAGAACATAAATGTACTACTGAAAAAAGTACGAAGTCTAACTTTTGTAGCCCTCGAGTTTATTTAGTAAAATATTTTGGACACACTAGTATCTTTGTAAAATATTCTTGATACACTAATATTTTAAATAAAACACATCCATTCTTATGAGACAAAAACTTATTCAGATAGGTGACTCTTTGAATTTCATTATTTTAGACCAATCAGCGTTCACCTCTAGGATGTGCCGTGCGTTCATTGCCGGAACTTCTTCGAGGCGACCATTGAAATGATCTAAAATCGTCTAAAGAAGTGGCATTCAAAGCTCATTCTGTTCGAAGTGGCATTTAAAGTTCGGTCAGTTTTAGTACCAGAAGGTGGAATCTTTTTGTTTAAATATTAGAGTGTCAAAATTATTTTATTAAATATGACGTGGACTGTATAAAAATGTAGACTTCGTAATTTTTTCAGAGGTAAATTATTTGACTCAAACAGCATAAAATATAAATCTTTATTTCCTTCAGAATATTTTCCAATTTGAAGTATATGCATATCTCTGCCGGTATAGAAATTAGCTATTAGGCCATGATTAGATTGAACACCCGCATTGCATATTCCTGACAAGTTTTGTAGAAAATCACATTGATTTTTACGCGATTGTAGGGAAGAGGATTCTTAAAATTGCGATAATCGCTTGTATTTTCATTGAATGCCAATGAGTGCGCCTCATAGTTAATATATCATTACAAGCATGAAAAAGATTGTTACAAAGTGTACATAAAAATTCTCAGTACAGATTAATTTATTAAACACAATGAAATAACCATTAAAAAGCATGAGAGTGAATTTATCCATCCATGAATGAGATGAAAATAGGACATATCTCTTGTCTTTTTCCTGATCAAATTAACAGATGGTTTATTTTTCGAAACATTTTTTCATTCAGTAGAGATCAAGTAGTGATCATTATATATTTGAAGTAAACAAATTAGAAATAAAAGCTGGAAATTTTTATTGAACCTGTTAGACATTTAAAGAGAGGTTTTTACTGACGTATTCCATTGAATATCATTATAATGCTGATAGAGTTTTAATATATTTATTTACGAATGCGTTCCTCTTTTAACCCTCTCAGTGGTTCGGTCTTCTTTCTAAAGCGATTCGAAAAGCGAGCGGCTGCAGAACCTTTATCTGTTTTAAAATTGTCATCCTCCCAACAGAATACTTTCCCAAAAGCGCAGCAGATCAAGTCTCTTCCCCCCTCTGAACTGTGGACAATCAGCAACCCCCGTGGAGGGGCGGGTAACCGCATGAATCCGTTCTATTCAGCTTGGAACCTATTCAAACTAGGTTTTACTGCTTTCGGAGATCCCACCTGTCGTGTGACAAAATTACACTTCATGTCTTCGAGATGCCTCATTCTGCCGTGTCCATAACACCAAATGACAAAAATAAACACCGTTAGACTTGTCAAATGCCAGACCATTGGGCCAAAAAATGAAGGCTATATTACTTATTTTTCATGTTGTGAGTTTCTAAAAATATGAACATCATCGAAGTTGCATGAAAGTTGATATTCTTTATATGTCTGTGACTTCAATTTATTTGATGTTTATTAATAGTTGTATTTTAGATATTGGCTGCACTTCATATTATTAGTTGTCTTTTTTATATTCTTGACTTCAATTTATTTTCAGTCTACAGGTCAGCATATTAGTCTACGAATGTAAAAATTATTTCCTTAATTTTAAGGATCAAAAACAATGTCATTTATATATCTACACTATTAAAATCCGATTGTATGTTTGTTTGTTTGTTTGTATGTATGTATATATGTATGTCCCGGCTATCTTCTCACGAACCGTTGAACGGAGAAGCGCGCGGAAAGTACCAAAAGATGGGGAATAATTCAATGAATCCATTTCGGCCATTTAAATTCCGAAATTTTAATTAGTGAAATAGTTATAAATTAAAAACTATTTTACAACAATACTTTTCATTGTTTCGGATACTTTATAACAATACTTTTCATTGTTGTAGCGCAATTTGAACAAGTTTCATTAAACAACAATGTTAAAAGTTCCTTTATGAAGCATGCAATAATAATGTTAAAAGTTTCAAAAATAAAACTACTTTAAAATTAAAAAATGACGTTGACAGAAATAAAAAATGTATTATTGAAAGTGTATAAATTCTTTTTTTATCCTGTGATATGACGTCAACCGAACGATATAGAATTTGATTTTAATCATTATTCATTGATTTGATCAAGTTTAAATATTTCTGGAAGCTGCTATTTTAAGCTGATATTTGGAAGTTACAGGAAGTTAATATTTTTAAGTTCATATTTTGTTCAGTTCTCTCTTTTTCCTATGCCTAAAAGAAAAGGAGGAATTACATGGGATGCTGCCCGTAGACAGCAGGCAATTAGAAAACGTGAAAGGAGAGTTGCTGAAACTGTCGAAGAAAGATACCGCCTATTGTCAACTGTGGCACAACGTGGCCAGGATCGAAGAGCGGAAGAAACAGAAGAACAAAATAATAGCCGATTGTCAGTAATGGCACAGCGTGGCCAGAAGAGAAGAGCGGAAGAAACAGGAGAACAAAGAAATAGCCGATTGTCAGACATGGCACAATGTGGCCAGGAGAGAAGAGCCGAAGAAATAGAAAAACAAAGAAATAATGATTGTCAACTAGAACAACATGGTCAGGACAAACCAGAAGAAACAGAAGAACAAAGTAAACCGATTAGCAGGTATGCCCCATACAACCCAAGAAAGAAAAGGCCAGAAACAGAGAAGAACAAAGAAATAGCCGATTGTCAGACAATACTACAACAGCAGAGAACATGTATAAAATATTTATTGAAGGACAAAATCACCATCAGATACAAACTTTTTATGCAGCTAGAACTGTTCTTTACCCTATTGTTGAAGAACACAACTGTGGAGAAATGGACAATCTCTGTCTGAAATGCGGAGGGTTGTATTTCCGGGATGAAAAGAATAACAGAGGAATTTACACTCATTGCTGTCATAATGGAAATATAATTGAGCAGGCTTCAGTTTATCCAGTGGAAATGAAAGGATTGATGGACGGCTCCGACGAATTATCAGTGCATTTCAAAAATAACATAAGGTCGTACAACAGTGCTCTATCATTTGCTTCAATGGGTGCACAGATTGTACCGCCTACAGGTAGAGAGCGTACTGTTTTAGAATTCACGGCCAAATTTATCACAGGACCTCTCATCTACACCCAGCTGAAGCAGGAGGTGAAAAATTCGCCCAGTTATATGTTTTGGACTCTGATCTTGCCACTTGTCGAAGAATGGAGCGTAGAGAAAATTCTGAATGTAATCCGAAATTGATGCGAAATATAGATGAGATCATTAGAAGAGTCAATCCGTTTGCAGATGCTTACAAGATGATGTGGGAATTGAAACATCAGGTTCTTCAGGAAGAAGGACATGACGCGTCGGAAAATGTTACAATATACATTAGTGATGACAGGCTTCATATCAGTCAGCACAGAGGGAGATATAATGCTCCAAAACTAAACGAGATTGCAATTGTGTTTAGAAGCTCTTGTGGCATCCCACCGAATAACCGGGATATCTGCATTTATCCACGACAACGCGAACTGAGTAGGATTAGTACTCATAATCCAAACTGCGACCCGATGACTTACACTTTATTTTTTCCATGTGGTGAAAGAGGCTTTCGCATTAATCAGTCTTATTCTGAATTGCAGATTGAGTACACCGTTTGTCCGTGAGGAGAGATATTTTCAATCCTATTTTGTATGGAGGGAAGCTTATGCAGCAGTGTGTTGTTGATTCGTATGTTAAGGTTGAGGGTAATCGTTTGAATTTCATTAGACATAATCAGAGGGCGCTACGAGTAGAATCATATTTGGGACTTGCCGATCATATAAATGCGCTGGCTTCTGAAGCTGGCGTTAGACCAGGTGTTACACTCATTCTGCCCTCGAGTTTCAAAGGGAGTCCAAGAGAGATGCAACAGAACTTTCAAGATGTCATGTCGATAGTCAGAGACTTTGGAAAGCCCGACTTGTTTTTGACTTTTACTTGCAATCCTAAGTGGAACGAGATCAAGCAGAATCTTTTTCCTGGACAAAAGCCGCATGATCGTCCCGACTTGATTGCTAGAGTTTTTGGCATAAAGAAGAAAGCACTGTTACAAAATTTGAAGAAAAATGGTATTTTGGGTCGTATAGTTGCAGACATTCATGTCATAGAGTTGCAGAAGAGAGGATTGCCACACATGCATCTATTGCTGATATTAGCATATGAGGATAAAATAAGGGATCCGGAGAGTATCGATAGGATAGTGTCAGCAGAACTGCCTGATGAGGCACTTGATTCTCGATTGCACGAAATTGTTAAGGCTACAATGATTCATGGACCATGTGGTGTGCTGAATCCATATTCTCCTTGCATGGCTGATGGTATTTGCACAAAGCCCCAAGCAATTTAGAAAAGCAACGGCTGAGATCGTTGATGGTTATCCTAGGTATAGGCGTCGTGACAATGCAAACCACGTAACAATAAATGGCACTATTGTAGATAATAGGTGGATCGGGCCATACAACCCATACCTCACAAAGAAATACAACGCCCATATAAATGTTGAAATTTGCAGTTCACTAAAGTCTATAAAGTATATTTTCAAGTACGCTTACAAGGGAGGTGCAAAGGTTGTCTTCGAAAACAACGGACAGGGTTCGATTACATGGGAAGAGATCAAGACTTTTCTAGATGCGAGATATGTATCTGCTCCCGAAGCAATGTGGAGACTTCTAGAAAAAAATGCACGAAAAGTCTCATCCTATCATTCGTTTACCAGCGCATTTGCCCGACATACAGCCGGTGTATGTCGGGCAGAAAAGTGAAGAACGTCAAGCACTGGAAAGAGCTGCTCAAAGAAACACCATGCTGACTGCTTGGTTCGAATTAAACAGAAGAGATCCTGATGCAAACAGATACTTTTATTCTGATATACCTAAGCATTTCGTTTGGAAGAACTATAAATGGGAGAGACGAGTACGATTCGGCGATAGAATTGTGTCAAGGTTGTATTCCGTTAGTCCAAAAGACACTGAGCGGTTTCATCTCCGGATGCTTTTGTTTCACGTTACGAGAGCCAAATCTTTTGAGGAGTTACGAACCTACGTACGTTATGATGGATAACGTTACAGTGACAACGTTATGATGGATAATTTTAAAGAGGCGCGTCGTTCTAGGAATTTGCTGGAAGATGACGGTGAGTGGCGAAACTGTTTGAGGGAGGCGAGTAACTTTCAGATGCCTGCAAATTTGAGGCAATTGTTTTCTTTTATTTGTGTCTTTTGCAACCCAACGTCACCTCTGGAACTTTGGCAAGAATTCAAGTCTTATCTGTGTGAAGATTTTGTACTTCATACTTCTGTGCAGCAAAGTGTCAATCTCGCATTGGACAACATAGCTGACCACCTTCATGTTCCCAATATGACTCTTACAAGCATTGGATTACCAGAACCTGCGACTTCACATTCCTATGTTAACATAGATTTCTGCGATTTAGAAACGGAGAGGAAAGAAGGAGAGAGACTAATGGCAATGTTGAATCCAGAGCAACGTACAATTTTTGATGCAGTTATGAATGCAATCCTAGGTGTTGATGAGGCTTCAACGAAAACGTTTTCTGTTAATACTTTCGCAGGATCAGGCAAAAGCTTTTTATTCAATGCACTAATTCGCTCAGTTAGAGGATTGGGTGAAATTGTGGTCCCCATTGCATGGACCGTGATTACAGCTATTATTTTGGAAGGAGGCAGAACAGTACATTCAAGTTACCGGTCTCCGTTTTGGATAATTCTTCGTGTAGAATTCGTCATAACACAGAAGATGGAAGATTTTTGAAAGCGGCGAAAGTCATTATTTGGGATGAGTGTACCATGACTCCTCATCATGCTTTGAGTGCGGTTGACAGATTTCTCAGAGATTTAATGAATTCCGACTTACCATTTGGAGGCAAGGTTTTTGTTCTTGGTGGGGACTGGAGACAGATTTTGCCTGTTGAGGTGCATGCGAACAGAACAACTATTATAGAGACCTGCTTGAAGAACTCACCTCTTTGGAGCACATTCAAACAATTTTCACTCGTTAGGACTATGAGAACAGAACCAGATGAGCAAGATTTTGTAGATTGGCTTCTACATCTTGGCAATGGAAGTTTGACTAATAACTGCCAATTAGGAGAAGATATAGTGGAAATTCCCGAGGAATGTGTTGTAAGGGATTCTATTGTCGATGAAATTTTTGGATCGTCTGTTATTGATATTGAAAATCTGTCAGAAAAAGCTATTTTGTGTCCCAAGAATGAAGATTCCGTAAAAATCAATGAACAGGTTTTGAGAAAACTTCCAGATCAAAATAAGACGTACTTCAGTGCTGATAGCATAATCTGTGAAGATCAAGAAGAACAGAACAATTTTCCATTGGATTTTATCAACACACTAACTCCTTCCGGAATGCCTCCACATGAACTTAACCTGAAAGTGGAAGCTGTCAGTATGCTGCTCAGGAATTTGAATCCATCGTCAGGACTATGTAATGGAACACGTTTGATTATTCGAAAATTGTTGCTGAAATTTTGAAAAATTATAGATGCTGAAATTTTGACTGGACATACAAAAGGTTCGCGTGCTTTTATTACAAGAATAACACTTTCTCCTTTTGACAGTAATCTACCTTTTCAGCTTCAAAGGCGGCAGTTTCCCATTCGACTTGGTTTCGCATTGACAATAAACAAATCTCAAGGACAGAGTCTTAGAAAAGTAGGAATATATTTGCCTCAGCCGGTATTTTCGCATGGAATCTTATATGTTGCTTTTTCAAGAGCTACATCGAGGCGTTGTGTGCGAGTTTTGGTAATTGACAAAGAAAGAGGAAAAATTAACCCTCTGAGCGTTTCACACGTATTTCTACGTCGACCTTGGACTATCCCATAAGCGGATAACACGCATTTCAACGTGTGGTCAGAGACACGCCGAAAGCGGTCAGCCAAACCCGGAAATATACGTCTCTTGTGAACTGTCTCTAAAGCGCGATGAACGTATTTTTCCGAATTTTTTCCCCCTTCCGTGGTTTGACATTTTGTTTGATTAGCTGGGTAGGGTAGCGGTCGACACAATGAGTGCTGATAAGAATGTACTTATGCAAATTAGAGATACCACAGGATCCAAGACCCCACACCCCTTTGGCTTGGGGCATTTTAACGCTATCTTCATTGAGGTTTTCTTTCGGAAAGAAGGTCAGTTTTGGATTTTTTTTCTAGTTGTGTGTGTCCGAATTTGGATTCTGTATAAGTTCGGTTTAATATTTGTCATCCTGGATTGAAATTGTATTATGTTTCAAGTGTTTTCCCTGTAATACACTTATGTTGTATAAGATTTTATTTCAATGCATCAATGTTTTAATCGAATTGTTAAGTAAAATAGATTTTGTGGGCCAATCTCTTTCTATACCCCATTCAAGCATAGAAAAATTTGAGAAGCCGGGGGTGATAAGAAAAGAGGGGGTTGTTTATTTCGTTATATAGCATTGTATTGAAAAAAATAATTTTAAGGTTTAGGTGTGATTTTTTAAAACTATAACAGTTTTTTTTCTAGATTAGTTTTCTATATTACACTACTTGGAATTTCTTTTAAATTCATCAAAATGAAATAAATTCCGAAAAAAAAACAATTATTTTTTCAAATAATTATTATTCAATTTATTTTTTGCTCACTTTGAGCAAACATTGAAACAAATGTTAAAGAAAAGGGATGAAAATTTTATTTTTTATGTTTTAAAATATTGTATTTTTGTTAGAGAAAATTTTGGTTTACATGGAAACGTAAAGAATAATATCAACTAAATTTAACGTTTGAGTGATCTTAACAGACTTTTAGTTATCTTATTAAGAGTCTGATAACATCTGCAGTTTAAGTTTATTTCAATAGTCAGTGAAAATGTTTATTTCTTTTTTAAAATGTAAGAACGCAAAACCATTTCTAAGAAAATATTAATGCTTATTTCAATGATACTGTATTTATGCACTAGTTCCTTGAGCGTTATAGTTTTGCTGATATGCATTCTTCATTAAGTGATCAAATCTAAATGCCTGAATTGCATTGCTTTTGGTAGCTCTTATGCCAATTGCGAGCTGAATTTTAATAAATGCTATGAGACAAGAATCCACTAATATGTGTTACAAACCTATGATGCATCCCGACACGTTTTTAACGAGTTTGAAGACAGTGCTTCTAATAAGAATAGTAGTCTCAGGCATTGAATTATTTCCAAACTCCACCGTCACATGCTAGACAGTGTGTTTTATCACAATATCTTGTGTGTGTGCTGTGATTTGTAAAGTATAATTTTTTTAAATAAAATTCTGATTTATATACAGGTTTTATTTTCATTCTGAACTTTAATGGATAATAATGAGACTCTTATTTAATTTCCAAGCTGTATGATATATTTGAATTAGATCTATAATTTTATTTTTTAAGAAAAACAGTAAAGTGTCAGTTTTATGTTAGTTTAATTTCCTTTATATTTGGTATGAAAATTCCCAAAAATGTTTTTGAATATCACACCGATAACGTCCAAGACATTTATAAATTGTGAAAAGGCACCTGATTAATTTCGAATAGGTGTTAAATTTTTCTCCTTAATCTTTGATTTTGCGAAGTTTGCAAAAAATTGTCTGTAGAAAAAAAAATTCAATAATATTTTACTTTGTAGCTAGCGCATTTTCGTAAAATTGATAGGAAAAAAAAGTTTGATCGTTTTTACATTCTAGTAAACGAAGTATACAAAGAGAAAGAATTATAATCGTTGATCGTAAATTTTTCAACACGAGATTTTGATTAATCTCCACGTTTTAGACCTTCCTGAGTCCGAAGAACACAATTTTGGAATTTTGTTTGTGAACACGGTAACTCAAAAATGGTTAAAGCTAGAAAGGCGAAATCTGGTGTATGGACTTTATACAAAATTAGTATATATCAATCAATTTTTGGATAAAGTCCGTCCAAGGAAAATTTGTATGTTAGGGTTCATATCAACACGATAATTTCAGAACTTAAACAGCTAGATAGATAAAATTTGGTACACAGTTTTAAAAATTAGGAATGTAGGTCCGTATTAAATTTTGGACGAAATCCCTCGACGCGATAACTGTCTGTTGGTTTCTGTAATCGCATGCTTGTGAACACGATAATTCCTAAACGCAACGACTTAGATAAATGAAATTTGGTATGTGGTCTTTTAACCCTAATTGTCCAATTTTCGTTTCAATCGGGTAAAAAAAAACTTTAATGCCCCTGAAACTCAATATGCCATTACATTTCGATAAAAAAAAACTGTAAATAAAGAA